>JAXQQM020058019.1:0-105907 GCA_034641835.2 Pinus albicaulis | reverse complement strand
GCGGGAGATCACTACAGGTATGCCAGATTTCAGTACTGATCACTTTGATACTTGCAGAGGATGTGTGATGGGCAAGTTTGCCAAATCCCCTTTTCCCAGCAGTGACAGCAGAGCGACTGGGATACTTGATTTGATTCATTCCGATGTGAGCAGTCGGATGTCTCATGTTTCCTTGAGTGGATATGAGTACTATGTTTTATTCATTGATGATCACTCCAGGAGGACCTGGATTTATTTCTCGAAGACCAAGAGTGAGGTCTTCAAGCGGTTTCAGGAGTTCAGAGCTCTTGTGGAGACACAGACAGGTCGGAAGATCAAGTCCCTGAGGTCGGACAATGGAGGAGAGTACACCCTTGGAGAGTTTGTTGACTATTGTGCGGAGGCAGGCATTAGGAGGGAGCTCACTATTCCTTACAACCCCCAGCAGAACGGGGTTGCGGAGAGGAAGAACAGATCCATCAGAGGGGCTGCCAAAGCCATGTTGCATGATCAGGGGTTGCCATTGTTTTTGTGGGCAGAGGCCTGCAACACAGCTGTTTATTTGCAGAACAGGAGTCCGCATCGTGCCTTGGGGCACATGACTCCGGAGGAGGCTTTTTCTGGGAAGAAGCCTGATATCGGTCATCTTCGTATCTTTGGGTGCATCACATACTCCTACATACCCAAGGAGAAGAGGACCAAACTAGAGCCCACCGCAGAGAAGGGTATCTTTGTGGGCTACAGTGAGACCTCCAAGGCCTTTCGGATTTACATTCCCGCGCAGAGGAAAGTTGTTGTCAGACGGGATGTGAAGTTCGAGGAGGATAGGGCCTTTAGGAGGTCACGGGAGTTAGAGTATCTGGATCAGCCAGACCCTCAGCAGCAGTTGAGTCAGTCACAGGGATCCAGTGGGCAGGGATCAGGAGGATCCGGAGGTACATCTATGATGATGTCAGGTCCGTCAGTGGGGAGTGGCTCGCAGAGTCAGAGGGGTGGTGCTATGGGCAGCACGCAGAGCAGTCCACAGAGCAGTTCACTGGGGAGTCCACCGATGGACAGTTCACACGGTACCTCAGCATCTACAGGTTCAGGTGCAGGCAGGAGGACAGCAGACAGACAGTCAGGAGTTCAGGCTCCTGATGTTGAGGAGGAGGAGTTTTATTCTCCGGCGGGAGAAGTGCACTCAGGGAAGAGGAAGCCCAAGTGGCTTCAAGACACCTTGAGAGATGCCACATCTGTTGCTGAGCCTAAGAGGCCGGTCAGAGAGAGCAGACCACCTGAGAGGTTTTGTAGCTATATGGCAATGGCTACTAGCATCCTTGACTCTGAGCCTTCTAGCTATGAGGAGGCAGCTAGCCAGCAGGTCTGGAGAGAGGCCATGCAGGAGGAGTATTCTTCTATCATGAAGAATGATGTTTGGGAGGTGGTGCCAAGGCCCGAGGGCAAATCCGTGGTTACTTCCAGATGAATTTACAAGGTAAAGCATGTTGCAGATGGCAGCATTGAGAAATTCAAGGCAAGGTTTGTGGCTAGAGGGTTCTCCTAGATAGAGGGAGTTGATTATGAGGAGACCTTCGCTCGCGTGGCTCGATATACTTCGATTCGCTCCATCATATCGATAGCAACAAAGATGGGTTGGAAGATCCACCAGATGGATGTGAAGACCGCATTTCTCAATGGCTTCATACAAGAGGAGGTGTACATTGAGCAGCCACAGGGCTTTGAGGTGAATGGGAAGGAGTCCCATGTGTGCAGACTGAAGAAGGCCCTTTATGGCCTGAAGCAAGCTCCCAGAGCTTGGTACTCCAGGATAGATACTTACTTTCTGAAGATGGGTTTCACAAAGAGTGAGGCAGATCCGAACCTTTACTATATTGTGATAGGTGAGGAGCCTCTCATTCTGGTGTTGTATGTGGATGACTTAGTCATTACAGGTGCAGAGAGACTCATAGAGCACTGCAAGAGAGATCTTGCGGCGGAGTTTGAGATGAAGGACATCGGCTTGATGCATTACTTTTTGGGTTTGGAGGTGTGGCAGGAGGAGGGGAATTTCTGTGTTGTATGTGGATGACTTGGTCATTACAAGTGCAGAGAGACTCATACAACACTGCAAGAGAGATCTTGCGGCGGAGTTTGAGATGAAGGACATCGGCTTGATGCATTACTTTTTGGGTTTGGAGGTGTGGCAGGAGGAGGGGAATTTCTTCCTGGGACAGGGGAAGTATATTGTGGACATCCTTGGCAGATTCCACATGGAGGATTGTAGACCCATGTCGACACCAATGATCACCAACTGGAAGAAGCTTCATGCTTCGGATTCCGAGTTGGTGGATCCCACATTGTACAGACAGCTGATTGGTTCCTTGATGTATTTGGTCAACACTAGGCCAGATATTTGTTTTGCAGTCAACACGATGAGTCAGTTTATGTGTGAGCCTAGGAAGGTTCACTGGGTGGCCGCAAAACACATTTTGCGGTACTTGCAGGGGACAGTGGATTATGGTCTGGACTACAGGCAGGGGGATGGAGTGAGATTGGCAGGTTACACTGATTCTGATTGGGCAGGTTGTGCTTCTGATAGGAAGAGCACTTCAAGGTGTTGTTTTGGGTTGGGTTCGGCAATAGTGTCATGGTTCAGCCGAAAGCAGCAGTCAGTAGCATTGAGTTCAGCGGAAGCAGAGTATATGGCAGCCAGTCTAGCTAGTTGTGAGGCCATCCGGCTTCGCAAGATGTTGTTTGGCTTATTTGGTCAGCCGTTGAGACCTTCAGTGATTTACTGTGATAATCAGAGTTGCATTAAACTCACTGAGAATCCAGTATTTCATGACAGGTCAAAGCATATCGGGATCAAATATCACTTCATCAGAGACTATGTTCAGAAAGGAGCTGTGAAGCTTGAGTATATTCCCACTGATGAGCAGGTTGCAGATATTCTTACCAAAGCCTTACCACGGGGCAAGCATGTCTACTTCAGAGACAATATGGGTGTGGTGAGGAACACCTTCCTCGGTAAGAGGGAGTGTTGAAATTTGGTTACCGGAGGACAGGTGGTTCCCTAAGGCTTTGATCTTTGGCCTAGGGAAAAGTGTCCAAAAAGAATTTAATTTTTCTCCTAAAGTGACTTTATAAAGTTATAAAGTCAAATCTAATTTAAAAGTGACTTTAAGTGATAAAGTTACCAAAGTCTAATTTTAAAGTGACTTTAATAAAGTCAATGTAAAATTAGAAAGGAAAAGTGACTTTGGAAATAAATGACTAAGTGGGTCTTTATTAAAGTGGGGTGAATTAAAAAATAGAAAGTGAGATTTAAATGAGCATTTAATCTCAGCTCTAGATCTCAATCTATTTCAGCCATTGGATTTAGGGATTTCCCAAAAGTCACTTAGGGTTAGGTTAAAGGAGGAAAAGGAGGAAAAGGTCATTCATTCTTTCATGAGCAGATTGAGAGAAGGAGAGCAAGAGAGCAAGGGAGATTTCTGAGCAGAGAGGAGAAAGAGGGCAGCTGATAGAGACTTCAGCAAAATCCGTACAGCAGCAAGGAGGCACGGTTTCCAAGGCAGAAATCCGTACAGCAAGTGTTGGGCACATTTTTCGAGGGAGAGAGGCACAGTTTTCAAGGAAAACCGTACAGCAGCTTCAGCATTTAATTCTGGGCAGATTCTGGGCACGAATATCGAGGAGAGAGACTGCTGCTTGGTGGTACAGATTTCTGGAAATCCGTACAGCAGCCGTACAGTCAGTTTCGGCACAGATTTCGAGGCAAAGGAGCACAGATTTTGAGGAGAAGCAGCAGCTGGGTTTTCCGTACAGTCCGTACAGCAGTACGGCCGTACAGCTGGGCACAAAAATCGAGAAGCTCATTCAGCATTTAATGCTGTCATAAATGCTGTAAAATTTATGTTTTGGGTTTTTCCTGTTTTGCTTGTTTTCCAAGGCGGAGTGAATGCACGGAAATCGAGATAAGTACTGTTGTTTAGTTGCTGAAATTTTTGCTGTAATTTCTGCCTCTCTGTAAAAGCATTTTTTCAGAAATAAGAAGGAGCTCTCAAGACTGGTTTTCCCCAAGAGTTGTAGGGTTTTTTTCCAGGGTCAAGTTGACCAAAAATCTCAGTGTTCAAATGTGTTGAATGACTGTTTCAGCTTGCTGTGTGTTTTGTTTTATTTCTGTAGTTTCAGCATTCTAAAGTCAAAATTGTGTTTAAAGAAAAGTAATTTGTGTTTCAAGAAAGTAACCAGGTTTCAAGAAAGTGGATTTCGTTTCAGTTGTAAAATTATTTTTTCCGAGTGTTGAATGTAAGGATATGGGAAAGGGCATTTAACCAAAAGGAGAAATAAGTGATACCGGGAAACGTTTGGAAAAACTATATATTTCTACAAAATAAGTGGCATGAGAGATATGGTACGAAGACTTACACTTGTATGATTCATTTCCGCATCTAAAGCTTAGAAAAATGTGCTTATTCAATTTCTTGGCAGTGGTTTCTCAGTGGGCTGCAAATTAGATTCAAGTTTGATTCTATAAAGAAAATGTATCTGGTAGATACATATGTCGATGCCTCGATTGGTATTGAGAATTAAGTTTTCTGTTAGACAACTTGGATAGTAGCTTGTAATTGCTTCTCAATTTCAAGATTTCTGTAGGAACTTTTAGACAATAGCTGGTGAGTTAGCTGCAGTGCAGAATCTTGGTAAATCGATTATATGGTTGATGGCTCTAAAAGTGAATACGCTTTACACCCTGCTGACCTAGAAGTGAGAGGTATCATCATATTATTGCGGGATATGGAAAATGAAAATGGAAAAAATAGGTGACATGCGAATGAAAAATGCTAAATTTATTTTGCTAAGAGATTTGATCTTACAGATTTCCTCTTCCCCTTATTGAATTCACTTCAAGTTGTTATTTTCTAACTGAATAACAGATTTGTCTTTGTACCACTCATTTTATCTTCCAACTGAATAACATATTTCATTTTATCTTCCAATTGAATAAGATATTTGTATTTGTACCTACTCATTTTTATAGACGGATAATCCAAGGTTCATTTCCGTTTACCTAATTTTAAGGTATCTATCTATTTATACTTATCTGACCACGATACACAATTTGTAATCTCCATTTGGAGAGAAAGTTCTATCGTTTCCATCTCTACATATATATTGCACGATGTGTGTCCTTTTAGTGGTATGTGTCTTTTTAGTGGTATTTATATGTCCTTTTGATTCTATCTCTACAATTATCTACACCTTGTATGTCTTCATTGTGATTTTGGATTGTTTTTTTGGTTTTCACTATATCTATATTTGAATGGCTTTTAGTTCCACATCATCATAGTCAAAATATTCAAGCATAACCGTATATCCAATTGAGTGCTGTTGAATATATATATAGTATATATAGTTAGGAATGATTGTCTTTTTTATTTTATTATTTTTATCTATGTTATAATACTATAACAATTTTAATGAAAATCAAGTATTTCAAAAAAAAATTAAAGATTCACTTCTGTTGATTTAGCATTAAATTTAAATAATATAATATGTTATATATATTTTTTTTTTAAAGCTTCATACATTTTATATGTTATCCAATAAAAACTTATCAAATATTTTTATTTTTATTTTACATAAATAATTATCCTAAAGCATATTTTATATATACTTCTAAACATTATTTTTATAATTTTAAAAAATTTATTATAATTTATTTTATTTTCAATTTTTATGAAATAATTTAAATATCTTAGATTCATTTTAATTTGGAATCTATTAAGAAAAAACTCTTTTCACTTTAAAAGACGTTCACATTTCAAGAGATTTGATCCCCTTGGCACTTGGTAAATCATGAGTAAAGATAGATCTAGACAAGTTTAATTCCCCCTTTAAATAATCTATATTCCATAAATACCTTGGAATTAATTTTATTTTAATAATTTTTAATAATTTTTATTTTATTTTGAGATTACAAATTTTATTTTATTTTTATTTAATTTTAATTTTAATTTTTATGTATTTTGATTTAAAAACAAGATAGAACATGACATGACATTCCACATCTCTTCTATAATGAACTAAAAAAATCCTGAATTAAAAAAAACACTTAATACATATAAAAATGTTTAATAAAAATAAATTATTACAAATTATAAAACTAGAAATATAAAATTTTCAACTACATCTGAAAATACACCTAACTAATTTATGTATATAATTATTACAAATAATAAATTAAATATTAAATTCTTCAATTAAAAAAAATGTTTACCTAATCATATTTTATATTCAGCCATATATTTACAAATTAATATATGAAACATTTATAAAAATAAATTAATCTAACAGCATGACTAGTATATGAACCATTCATTATTAAAGTAAAAAAAATTAATAGTATGGAAATTCACAATTATTTTTATCCATCCTTTTTATTTCTGTAATTCACATAAAACCCTAAAAAATTTTGCTAACGAGTTAGGTTTCGGCCCTAATTTTTTATTTGGATAAAATAACCTTATTATGGATTCATATTATAGCATTATCAATGTGCTTAATTCGGAGCGATGGAATTATCTTCCCACACATCACAAAGTTAAAGCCGACGTTATTGTCCTTGCCGCGTTAGACCAAATTATTATCTTACATTGTAAGTACAAATTCCATAAAGAAACTGTCCACGTTATTATAAAGATAAGTGACGTGAGAGTTATGATAAGTTGATAAACTTGTACATCTTCCCTCACTGTTAGCAAGTCTAAGGTTTGGCATTCTATTTCTTGGGCAGTTGCTTTCTGAGTCGGCTGCTGCATTATTACATTCTGAGGAAAATATGCAGATGCACTATGATGACTGGGGTTTCACCACACCCCCCGTTTGCTGTGAATATTAACAAAGGTTTGATTGAATGTCAACGTGGCTTACACGTTAGCAGTGATAGGGTTTGTTATTGTAGTTGACAAGTGTCATTCCGTGGCATTACATTAACACACATGGTACTGTGGATAAGTAGCAATGAATATGTTGTCTCGGATTTTGTTCTCCGTATGCCTTGGCTGCCCCGCCAGTAACTCGCATTCACTCTGATAGTAAATGTTACAGCTCAGTTGGTTGCCATTTCGGTTTTTCCGCCTATGGACTCGATAGTCGGTTCATTTGTGTTTTCGCTGTTGGTTTGAGCCTCCGTTGGAGGTCTGGTTCTCCTGCGCCGAGGTCTCGACTTATCTCTGCATTCCTTCTGTGTCGAGGTCTCGATTTAACTCTTCATTCGTTGCGATGGTGGTCGGTCTCTTCTGTAGCAACTTTGCTTGCTATCTCCTCGTTCGGACAGGGCTTGAACTTGCCCACTGTAACTTTGTTGGTCCTCTGTCTCTGAAAACTCTGTTTCAAGTTGTTCTGGTTTCTTTTTGTTTAATTCCTCCGTGCCATATAAGTTCTTAGATTAACCTTGGCTCTGGTTTATTACACAGGTATTCTTCTCCGGGAACTCCGTCTATAAGTTCACTTCGACTCCGCCGATTTCACTGGTAAGCTCTCGTTCTCTGCTATACTTACTGTACCCTTGCATTCACGCATTAACAACTTGGCTCCTTGTGAGCAGTTTGTTTGGCCGAGATACAAGGGCGTTTGTTCCTCTGCGGTCTTCTGGACTCTGTCACCGTGTCCAGATTCGCTTTCAAACCCCTTTCCCAATGCTGACTCCGATTAAACTCACGTTCTAGAGGTTATACGAATTGATATCGTTTGAAATTGTTCTGTGCAGGTGTGCGAGGGTCCTCAACAGCCCGACGCCCCAGTTGGCTTTCTCGTCGCCCTCTTTACGGGTAGCATCATGTCCACTCTTCTTTTATTGTTTCTGTTGTGTCTGGTTGAAGTTAAGCCGCTCCGCTTTACTCTGTTGAATCTGGGGTTTTGCTTCTCCGTTTACCAGTTGTGTTTGCTATCCGGTTTGGGAAGTTCTTCTCGGTAGTTCTGAATGAAACCATGAGGGTTTCGACCCTTTGCCTCCGGAAGGGTTTCAATGTTTTCAAACCCTGGCTGTGATGTTTGTATGGCCCGAGGGTTTTTCTTTAAAGAAACTTTTGTAAATTATTACAAACAATCTCTGAGAGATTCTGGACTGTAAACAAATGCTTCTTTTTATCTATTCAGGAAGATTTTTCTCATTTATGGTTTCGACTTACACAGAGAATGAAAGTAATGGTATTCCGAAGTAAATTGTTTACCTGTGGTTTTTGTTTACGCTCTTCTGCATGTCCTGTTCGTTCTTCAGTCGACGTTTCCTTCCCATGAAACGCTGGACTTCTTGTGAAATGATTTCTCGAACACCTGTTTGCTAAAAGAAATCTCACAGCACTTTTATACACTGTTATTTGTTACAACTACTCAATAAATCGATTTCTGTTATTACTCGTCTGAATCAAAGTAGAACAACAATTTTTCTAGATTATAATAAAATGAAATTCTTTAATTCTTGGCAGCTTCTTCGATAATACAGATAGTCAGTTTCAAAACTGGAACTCTATTCTATTACTCCACTGTGTTGGCAGTTTGCAGAACCTTTCTCAAGTTGTTTCTCTGTCCTTTTTGTATTCCAGTCCCAACTAGTTCGTTGTCAGTTGGTAACCGTTCCTTGTTCGTTACACAGGGGCGTTATTCACCTTCGACTATTTCTTTCTATTTTAATGCATAATGAACTGAAAAGATAATCTAATGACCTATCACAATTTCTTGTTGACAATAATTAAAAGAAATAATAACTAACTGGAAACAACTCCTACTGACAGTTACCCTCCTAATCAAAAACAAATTAATCCTAGACAGGTACAAAGACCTGTAAAACACACATTTCTGAAAACATAAAAACCTGCTGACTGCTCGCCTCCCTAGTCGGATGCTCCTGCATCAGGCTCCCGGGGTAGCGAAAAGTCATGGCTCCGCTCCATGAGGTCATCCACTGAATAGCCAATGTTTTGGATCTGTGCTGCGTCAAGCCAGGAACTGTCCTCTATAGGATGGTTCTTCCACTTGACCAGGTACTGTAAATAATCCTTCCTGCGCGTTATTCTGGCTACCTGTGTATCGAGGATTCCCTCGATCTCAAGGGGTTGCGCTGCAGGCATCTGTTTTAACCAAACGTCCTCATCATCTGGGGTATGCCGTTCTGACCTTGTTGCCTCTTCATCTCCTGAACTAGCAGTGTAAGGGAACAGGTCTGCTACGTTAAAAATGGGCGAAATGCCTATTCCGGGTGGCAGCTGTATCTCATAGGCATTGGCTGAAAACTTGCGGAGAATTCTGCAGGGGCCTATTTTTTTAAACTTCAACTTGTTATACTGCCCTCTTGGAAACCGTTCCTTGCGCAGATGGGCAAGGACTTCGTCTCCAATATTGAACTGAACCTCTCGCCTTTTCAAATCTGCCTGTTGTTTGTACCTTTGACCGCTGTCTATCAACTTCAATTTCACCTGTTCATGCAGATCACTCATTGCTTGAGCGAAATCTTCTCCATCTGCGCTCCTCTTCTCAAGTTTGCCCAAATCCCGCAGTTCATGCACTCCGCGAGGATGCATGCCGTACAGAACCTGAAAAGGACTGTATCCCGTACTGCGATTTGGAGAATCATTATACGCAAATTCCGCTTGAGCAAGTACGCGATCCCACATCCGCGAATTTTCTCCGATTAAGCTTCGTAGCAGGTTTCCAAAACTCCTATTTACCACCTCTGTTTGCCCATCGGTCTGTGGGTGATAAGCGGAGCTGAAATTCAGTTGAGTGCTCAGCTTCTTCCACAAGGTACGCCAGAAGTGCCCTGTGAAACGTACGTCCCGATCCGAAACAATGGATCTTGGCAAGCCATGCAGCCGAACAATTTCTGTGAAGAACAAGTGGGCTACGTGAGTAGCATCACTAGTTTTCCAACAGGGTATAAAATGTGCCATTTTCGAGAATCTTTCCACCACTACCATCACGGAGTCAAATCCTCGCTGTGTTCTAGGTAAACCCAGGACAAAATCCAAACTGACTGAGTCCCATGGCCTACTTGGTATGGGCAATGGCGTATAGAGTCCTGAATTCTGGCTGTGGCCCTTTGCCAGCTGACACATTTTGCACCTGCTCACATATCTCTGCACATCTCGTCGCAACTTTGGCCAAAAATAGAAATGATGTACCTGAGATAATGTCTTGTCTATGCCGAAATGTCCGGCTAGACCTCCGCTATGTTTTTCTCGTATGATGTTTTCCCGCATCGAACATTCGGGAATACACAACTGTCCTCCCTTAAACAACAATCCCTCTTGTAGATTGTAGTCCAACCAAGGACTGTGATTTCGCAGTAAAGGGTTCTGACATGCTTCATGCGCTTCTTTAAAATCTGGATCTGTGTGATATAGATCCCTCAAATGGTCAAAACCCAGTACCTGTACTGTACTTTCTTGCAAAAGCAGAGCTCTTCTGCTTAACGCATCTGCTACCTTGTTGGATTGTCCGCTGATATGCTTCAATACGAAAGTAAAGCTCTGCAGATATTCCACCCACTCTGCATGCTTGTGATTCAACTTGTGCTGCTGCATAACATACTGTAAAGCAGAATTGTCAGAAAATAAGACAAACTCATTACCTAACAAATAGTGCCTCCAGTGCTTCAAGGCTTGAACGACCGCATAAAATTCTTTGTCATATGACGAATACTTCTGTCTGCTTTCGTTCAACTTATCACTGAAATAAGCAACCGGTCTGTCTTCCTGGCTAAGTACTGCCCCAATGGCTGTACCGCTGGCATCACAACGAACTTGAAAAAGTTTGTTGAAATCCGGTAATCTCAAGATTGGCCTTTCAGTGATCTTTTTCTTTAGATTCTGAAAACTGTTTTCTGCTGCTTCAGTCCAACAAAAAGGCTGATTTGCCTTCTTAATTGTATCCAACATGGGTGCACAGATTCCGCTGAAATTCTTGATAAACTTCCTGTAAAAACTTGCTAAACCATGGAAGCTTCGAACTTCAAATAGATTCTTTGGAGATGGCCAGTTTACGATTGCTGCAACCTTTTCCGGATCCATCTTCAGCTCATTCTCTGCAATCACAAAACCCAGATAAACCAGTTCTTTCTGAAAAAAGGTACACTTTTTCAGATTTATCAGCAGCTTGTTCTGCTGCAGACTTCGTAATACACTTCGAACATGTCGAAAGTGCTCCTCCTTTGTCCTGCTGAAAATTAGTATATCATCCAGATACACTATCACAAATTTTCCGATAAAGTCTTTCAGTACTTCATTCATCAGTCGCATAAAAGTACTGGGAGCATTGCTCAATCCGAATGGCATCACCAGCCATTCGTACAGCCCTTCATTTGTCTTGAACGCTGTTTTCCACTCATCCCCCTCTCTGATTCGAATCTGGTGGTAGCCACTTTTCAAGTCAATCTTCGAAAAATAGGCTGCCCCACTCAAACAGTCCATCATGTCATCCATTCTGGGTAGTGGAAATCTGTACCGAATTGTAATCTTGTTGATAGCCCGCGAATCTGTACACATTCGCCATTCGCCACCCTTCTTGGGAGCTAATACTATGGGGACCGCACAGGGACTCATACTTTCTCTGATCAGTCCTTTATCAAGCAGTTCTTGCACCTGTTTCCGAATTTCTTCATGATCTTTTGGACTCATACGATAAGCTGCCTTGTTTGGCAAGCTAGCTCCCGGTATAAAATCAATGCAGTGGCTAATACTTCTCTTTGGGGGCAGTTCATATGGGAGATCATCCACTATGATATCTCCAAAATCTTGTAACATGTCCTGAATTTCCTCAGGTAAATCTGAAATCGTGGTGTGCAGTACCACTGTCCTTGGCCTTCTCACGACAGCGAAATTCACCTCACTGTCTTCAATCTGTTTCAAAAATTCTTTTCCCCCTAGCAACAATGCTTTTACTCCACTTGCTTCTGCTGTTCCTTCCTCTTTGATGGGTACAAGTGTGTGCTTGACCCCATCTTTAACAAACTTGTAACAGTTCGTTCTTCCATCATGCAATACTTTTCTGTCAAACTGCCAGGGCCTCCCTAACAGTATGTGACAGACATCCATCGGCATAACATCGCATACAATCTTGTCTTTATATCTGCCGATCTGAAACTCCACTTCGCACTGTTCATCAACTAACAATTGATGCCCCTTTTGCAGCCATGACACCTTGTATGGAGTGGGATGTTTCAGCTTTTTCAATCCCAGTTTTTCCACCATTTCCGTGGCCACTAAATTTTCAGTGCTCCCACTGTCAATGATCAGTTTGCAGCACTTTCCCTGTGATTTGCAAACTGTCCTGAACAAAGTCTTCCTTTGATCCGGGTCCATAACCTCCTTGGCTGGCTTTAACAGCACCTTATTCAACACCAGGGCTTCCCCAGTCTCTGGTGCATCTTCCACTTCTTGTGGAGGTGCTTCCGCTTCCTCCGGCTGAGCGACATAAGCTCCTCTTCCACCTGCTGGTTCGCCTTCAGGACATTCATACGATTTGTGCCCCCACTTTTGGCACCTGTAGCACTGGACAGTTCCTCTGCCCCGACCAGTTCCTCTTCCTCGCTGGGCTGGCCGTCCTCCTCTAGTGCTGTTGTCCTTCTCTGCTGCCCCTGCAGTTTTGGAACTGCTACCTTCCTCATTGGACCCTGTTCCTCTGCCTTTACCAAAGGCCTTCCCCTTCCCTCTGCCAGATCCACCTCCTCTTCTGGCATTCTGCTTCATATTTATTTTCTCTTCAGCCTTTAGCGCAAACTGATATGCTTCTTCCAAGGTTCTGGGCGAAAGGATACCAATTTCATCTAATATCTCTCCCCTCAGCCCATTTACGAACCTTGTTGTCTTTTCTGGGGTGTCTTCCACATAACCTGCCCTCAAGTTCAGTTTATAAAATTCTTCAGTATACTCCTTAATTGTCATCCCCCTTTGTCTCAAATTCTGTACCTGTCGATACAGCATTATTTGATAATCTTTGGGCAAAAATTTCTCCTTCAGTTTCGCCTCCATTCTGGCCCATTTCCTTATAGGCTGTTTTCGCTGCCTTTTCCTTTCTGCCTGTACGCTGTCCCACCACAAGGACGCATGTCCTTTCAGCTTGGTGGCAGCAAACTTCACCTGTTTGTCTTCGTTGGTTTCCTCAAATTCGAAGTATTTATTTACTTCACTCAACCAGTCTAACAACACATCTGCCGACAAACTGCCGTCATAAGTGGAAAGCTCATGTTTCGGCTTATGACTGGACAACAGAACTGACTTCAACAATCTCAGTTCAGGTGTCACTCCTTCAAATTCATCTTCCGGTTCTGCAATATCCTCATCACTGTCATCTGCTGGGTTTCTCCTGCCCCCAGCTTCTACTGCTGCCAATCTTTGATTCAGAATCCGAATTTCATCACGCAGTCCCTCTTCTGCCACTCTTCAGATTGCTCTACCTCTCCCCCTTCCTCTACGACCAACTTCCATCTTCTCGCAACTTCAAACTTCTGCTCCTTCAAACTTCTGCTCCGATACCACTTGATGAATAGGCGCCAGCCCACACCCCCGTTTGCTGTGAATATTAACAAAGGTTTGATTGAATGTCAACGTGGCTTACACGTTAGCAGTGATAGGGTTTGTTATTGTAGTTGACAAGTGTCATTCCGTGGCATTACATTAACACACATGGTACTGTGGATAAGTAGCAATGAATATGATGTCTCGGATTTTGTTCTCCGTATGCCTTGGCTGCCCCGCCAGTAACTCGCATTCACTCTGATAGTAAATGTTACAGCTCAGTTGGTTGTCATTTCGGTTTTTCCGTCTATGGACTCGATAGTCGGTTCATTTGTGTTTTCGCTGTTGGTTTGAGCCCCCGTTGGAGGTCTGGTTCTCCTGCGCCGAGGTCTCGACTTATCTCTGCATTCCTTCTGTGTCGAGGTCTCGATTTAACTCTTCATTCGTTGCGATGGTGGTCGGTCTCTTCTATAGCAACTTCGCTCGCTATCTCCTCATTTGGACAGGGCTTGAACTTGCCCACTGTAACTTTCTTGGTCCTCTGTCTCTGAAAACTCTGTTTCAGGTTGTTCTGGTTTCTTTTTGTTTAATTCCTCCGCGCCATATAAGTTCTTGGATTAACCTTGGCTTTGGTTTATTACACAGGTATTCTTCTCCGGGAACTCCGTCTACAGGTTCACTTCGACTCCGTCGATTTCACTGGTAAGCTCTCGTTCTCTGCTATACTTACTGTACCCTTTCATTCACGCATTAACAACTTGGCTCCTTGTGAGCAGTTTGTTTGGCCGAGATACAAGGGCGTTTGTTCCTCTGCGGTCTTCTGGACTCTGTCACCGTGTCCAGGTTTGCTTTCAAACCCCTTTCCCAATGCTGACTCCGGTTAAACTCACGTTCTGGAGGTTATACGAATTGATATCGTTTGCAATTGTTCTGTGCAGGTGTGCGAGGGTCCTCAACAGCCCGACGCCCCAGTTGGCTTTCTCGTCGCCCTCTTTACGGGTAGCATCATGTCCACTCTTCTTTTATTGTTTCTGTTGTGTCTGGTTGAAGTTAAGCCGCTCCGCTTTACTCTGTTGAATCTGGGGTTTCGTTTCTCCGTTTACCAGTTGTGTTTGCTATCCGGTTTGGGAAGTTCTTCTCGGTAGTTCTGAATGAAACCGTGAGGGTTTCGACCCTTTGCCTCCGGAAGGGTTTCAATGTTTTCAAACCCTGGCTGTGATGTTTGTATGGCCCGAGGGTTTTTATTTAAAGAAACTTTTGTAAATTATTACAAACAATCTCTGAGAGATTCTGGACTGTAAACAAATGCTTTTTTTTATCTATTCAGGGAGATTTTGCTCATTTATGGTTTCGACTTACACAGAGAATGAAAGTAATGGTATTCCGAAGTAAATTGTTTACATGTGGTTTTTTTTTACGCTCTTCTGCATGTCCTGTTCGTTCTTCAGTCGGCGTTTCCTTCCCATGAAACGCTGGACTTCTTGTGAAATGATTTCTCGAACACCTGTTTGCTAAAAGAAATCTCACAACACTTTTATACACTGTTATTTGTTACAACTACTCAATAAATCGATTTCTGTTATTACTCGTCTGAATCAAAGTAGAACAACAATTTTTCTAGATTATAATAAAATGAAATTCTTTAATTCTTGGCAGCTTCTTCGATAATACAGATAGTCAGTTTCAAAACTGGAACTCTATTCTATTACTCCCACCTGTGTTGGCGCTTTTGCGAACCCCTCTCAAGTTGTTATCCCGGTCCTTTTTGTATTCCGGTCCCAACTAGTTCGTTGTCGCTGGTAACCATTCCTTGTTCGTTACACGTGGGCGTTATTCACCCTCGACTATTTCTTTTTATTTTTCTAATGCATAATGAACCGAAAAGATAATCTAATGACCTATCACGAGTTTACGGTTGACAATAATTAAAAGAAATGATAACTAATCGGAAACAACTCCTATTAACGGTTACCCTCCTAATCAAAAGCAAATTAATCCTAGACGGGTACAAAGACCCGTAAAATAACACATTTCGAAAACATGAAAACCCGTCGATCGCTTGCCGCCCTAGTCGGATGCTCACCCGCATCACAAAGGAACATATTTTTGGCCTAGAATTAAAAAGCACGTTAATAAATTTTTAAGTGTTATAGGATTTGTTAGTTGGTGAAAGGGAGTGAGAACATAGGATTATACACTTCATTGCCATTCCTATAGAAACCTTGTGAAGATGTATGTATGAACTTTGTTTTGGGGCGACCTTAAATAGAAAAATTCCATGATTCTATGATGGTTGTAATAGGTAGGTTTTTCAAAGATGACATATTTCATGTTATGAAATAAATCCAATTATGCTACTAATGTTACTATTGTTTCCTTCATCAAAATAATATATTACATGGAATTCCACAAAATGTCACTTCTAATAGAGATACTAGACGCCTTAGACCATTTTTTGGAAGGCACTTCACAAGAAAGTGGTTTTAAGTTAGTATACAATTTTATTAGCCATATAAAAATAGACAAAAACACCAAGGTGGTTAGCTAGAGTCTTAGAATTTTTCCGATTATGAATGGAGAAAAAATAGGAAAAATGAGATCTAGTTTTGGCATAGGATGAATTCACTTACAATAATTTCATCAATACGTATAAGGGAATGATTCCTTTTCATATTTTGTTTATGGAAATTAATCAATGGGATTTGTGTATTTTGTTAAGATTCCAAATATGGAGGATAAAAGGAGTGTTGATGCAAGTGTATTTTGGATAGGACATGCATATATATAACTAAATATGTAGTAGATCAATGTTCTATATAGTAAAGGGGGGAAATTCTTGAAGGAGAATAATTATTTTCTAAAAGGGAGAGATGGTGATGTAACATTTGGGGAAATAAATATTTCCCAAAGGTACATATAACTTAAGTGAAAAAAATATAAAACCATGCCAAACCTTGAACAAAATGTCTAATAATTTTTTATAATTTGGATCTACTAGAGGAATTTTTTCCCATGATATTCCACGTTTCTTATGCGTGCGAGTCTCATTAAACAAAAGGAGGTTATGAAGGGGATACCTTGGATGAGTAGTGGAAATTATTTCCCACAAAAGCAACCAAATAACTAGAGCATTTTATAATGAAGAGGGATAGAAAAATTGCTTGAAACAAGGGGTATAATGAGTATTTTTTTTCTCGAGAAAATAAAAACATATTTTGGGTATGCATCATGGGATTTAGAGGAATATTTTGAATGCCTACAGGGGGGTTTCTGCCCCTACAATGGCTCTAGTCACATCGACATGAGTTAGAAGCTCATTTTTTTTCTTACTAAGGGTGTTTGATGCCAAACCGTCCTTTCCCAAAAGGTAATACACATTGGAACATTTTATTTAATAACTTGGAAGATGAAATAACGATTGTTGTCACAAATCTATTGCAACATCATTTTTGTAACACCTTTCTAGAAAACCTCTTCTATGATTCCAACTTTGCATTAAATTGTTGTAACACCTCTAATACAACACCATTTATATGACATATATACTACAAGAACATTATTATCGAGCCTTAGATTCAACACCACACTATGGTTACATTATCTTGAACTTGATACTCTTTTTTTTATTGATTTTTTTGTTGAATTACTATGGAGCATCACTTACCATTTTTCCACATGTCTCTAAGATCTCATGGTGAATTGATGGACTAGATATTTCAATAATTAATGATCATATATACAAATTGAAATAAAAAAATTATGATTTCCTCGGGAAGAAAAACTACTATTATTGGTATGCATTTGAAGGAATTATGATGGGATGAGGTAATTGACTTAGGAAAATGAACGACTATATTGGATTGGTTTCCCAACCATAATTTTATGATCATGGAGTTGGCGGGGAAAGATGGGGGTGAAAATTACGAGGAGAAGGATAAGAGAGTAGAACATAAGAACCATATGAGAGCTTGAGGGTTTGAAACATGGAGGCTCTTTTGTACCTAGAAAAAGGAGGGAAATTGTTTCGATCTAGTGTGAAATAGATAGGGTGCAAGTTGAGGTGTGATGTGGAATAAAAATATACTTTGATACTTAAGAGATATTTTATGCACATGTCTATAAAAATGAAAAAAATAATTTTTTCGTATGTTATGATTTATTTCTAGAAATCCCTCATTTTTTTTAGTTATTTTATAGTTTATGTGTTAGGTCCCTATATCACTAGTATAGTCCCTTATTGTTGTTAGTGTAACCCCCTTATTGTTATTGTTGTACCCCCTGTAACCCCAATATTGTTATTATTGTGCCCTTACATTATTATTGTTAGGTCGGTTAGGATTATATTTTGATCCGATGGAATCCTATTAATAGAAGTAGGTTTTGGTAATTTGCATCATTCAATAATTGTTCATTTATGTAATGCAAAGGAGTTTTCCCCCCTCAAAGTGGCTTTTTTTCTAATCCGTTGATCTCTCTTTTCTTCTATTTTTTGGAGTTGTTCCCATAACATTTGGTATCGGATCTTTGGATTCTAATGTTTCACTACTCCAAACCAGTCATTATGGAATTTTTACTATAAATTTTTTTTCTACGAAGTTTCGAAGCTAAAATTTTTGCAAAGCGAAGCCGAATTCCCGAGGAACGTCGTATAAAAATTTCAGATCTTGGTTCGCACTATATTCAGAGATATGATCTCGTGAAAGTTAGGTTTTTTTTAGGCTTCATAATTTTACCTAAAACAAGTCATCGTGGAATTTTCACTATAAAGTTTTTTTCCATGAAGGTTTAGAAGCTGAAATTTTTACGAGAGAAAAAGCCGAAATCATATGGAACTTCTTATACAAATTCTAGATCTTAGTTCGCAATATTTTGAGAGATATGATCTCGTGGAACTTAGGGTTTTTTCAAGCTCCCGAATTTCATCTCAAAGAGGTGACCATGGAAAAAATCACCATAACTCTCTCTCTCGAGTGTCGATTGGAATTATGTAAAAGCCGGCCCCAAGTACATAGATTTCAATTTCCCTGTGTATCAATTTAAGGGCTGAAGGAGTGTATCAACTATGGAAGGTGGTCATTCACGCCAAATTCGTTAGTGATTTGTTATAAATCTACCAACGAGAGGTGAATTATATTTCTCAAAATATAAATTGGTATTATAATATAGTTTTCCATTGTTATGTATGGTACTTGGATATGTTGAACCCATTTCTTATACCCCTCACTACTAGCTAATCATGGTATAATGGTCTCCGTAGGGAATTATGCCATACTAAGCTAATTGGCATTTTTTCGTTAATGAGAATATAAGATACACATATATTAATTTTAATTTATCTAATTCAACTTTCATAACAATGAAATATTCATGTTTACATAAATAATACTAACACAATCAATTAAAATTAAATTTGGGATTTATAAGGAGTTTTGAAATCTACTTCCCTAAAAGGGAACATCATCCTCAAAGTTTAGACCATCCATGGTGTATTTTTCACTTCCAAAACAAATCATCCCTACTATTATCATTTACTCTAGTAAAATTCGCAATGTCTCTTCAACTATTCCTTTAGTTGGAATTCATTTTCATTGTTTGGACCCTTCTAGTCATTTGGCATTCTTATATATGTCTACAACATTTATCAAGAAATTAGGCATGTTAAAATTTATTCCAAGGATAAGAATTCCATTGATGTTCATAATACAATATAAACTATTCATTTAAACATAATAATTATTTCCATCATGATGGATCCACATCCATAACTCTATCATGGATAGAGCTAAGGTCACTTTTTTCTTAGACATACCAAATTATTCTCATGATACCAAATAGTGTGTCATTTTTTTCAAGTATTCTCTTCCTTGTGGTCACTCACCTTCTTGTCTTAGGCATCCCTTATCTATTGAAAATTCCCTCCAAGATCCATCATGTTCCAAGTCTTGTCACATTTTAAGAATAAATATAATTACAAAATCTTATAGCCAAGGTGTCCCTAAGCTTGATCCAACAAACAACACATCTCATCGAAATGGAAATGCATACATACCATAGGGTTGTCATGTCCTAACATTTTCCTACTCTATTATCCTTCTAGGTTAGTAGCCATCATCTATCCTTACTAAATATATTTTTTTTATCTCATATTTATTAAGTACATATAGTTAATATGATATCTCATTATAACAATTTTCTCGCCATAAATGTTTGAGCCTATATGACATATATTCTATTTCCAAAAAAAATTAATGAAGGACAAAAAAATTCATAGCCATGGGTTTCTTCTACATATCTCTTCATCCTTTTTGTAGTGGGTATGATCCAATATTCATTATATAATTTCATTATTTACATGTCTTATACCATTATACCTTCAACTTGGATCAGTCAGTTAACCAAAAAAAATTTGAGTATTTGAGTATAACATTCTTTCAAAAAAACATGGAAAATATATTAAAAATAACTTATCATTACAAACATGAAAAAATCCCATGTTCAATAATATTATATATAATGGAAATATCATTCATCATGTTAGAACCCCCGTAATTTACGAGTATCACAAGGTGACTATGTACTTTTTCTTTGCAAAATTTTCATATTGTACATAGATGTCAATATTCAAAATATTTTCCTAAGCAAGAATCAAAGGAAACAAAGGCAAAAGGGAGGCAAGGAGAAGCCTTAGACTATTAGCGAGGACATAGGTAGCGAGAAGCGAGTTAAGGCGAGTAAAAAACAAGGAAAGGCAGTAGTCATGAATGTGCTGGGTAGCGTCGTGAACATGATTGGCTCAAGTCATGCACTTTGGGTCGAGTCATGAATGCTAAAGTGGATCAACTAGTGAACGAGTCAAAGTATTCAATGAACAATCCAAGAAGCTAACGAGCACGGCCAAAGAAGCAAAATCGGCAAACCACAACAAAGGAGGAATAAGGACTATGGATTCGAGCGTCGATCAATGATGGAGATTGAATCACATCATCGCATTAAAAACCCATTTTTCATGTCATTTCCCTTAAAAAATCATTAAACCTTACCTTTCCACCTTTTGACTTCATTTTTCCTACTTTACTTTGTTTAACCACTATTTCACATCACAAATATTACAACTTATCGTTAAAGCACCCACAAGGTATTCGCTTTAACTTGTGATGCGACTTGGCCCCACCACAACGGCTCTACCCCCCCATTTCTAGTCGCTACAATACATATCTTATAACATAAAACCTCATACAATTACAACAAAAAAATTTCCAACTTGTGATCGCGATGTGGGTGGTTCCCTCTCCCCACACTTCGCAATTTTTAGAATGTAACCCCCGCGCTTATAACTAAACTTTAAGATTTACGATCCGCGGGTTGCGATTTGGTCCCACCTTACCCGCCACGTCACTCTTCCATCCCAAAAATTCGCACATTTCAAGACTTAGAATTTACCTCTACCGCTTATATCTAAACTTTTAAATGTGCGATTTGCAATGCGGTCGGTCCCACTTTCCCCCTCGCCACATCACTCAAATTCTCCCCCGCACTTTGTACTTCACATATTTTAATGTTTACCACCTCCTCTTAAGGCTAAACCTTAAGTTTTGCGATCCGTGAGCTACGGTATGGTCCCACCTTCCCTCCACGTCACCTCCAATTTCTCATTGCATCGTCGATTCCATTTCTTATAACTAAAAAATATAAAACATGCGATGTGATATTTCTTATGGATGTAATAAGGTTCGTAACTCGAATCTAAACATATTTAGCTCCGGGTAAATGCATTTTCTACGATGTTTTGTGTAGAAAGGGTTAAGTAAGGCAAGGTGTTTTACCAAATTTGTTATGTTATAACCGAACAAAGGAAAATCGGGGGAAATAAGCCCCAATAAGGCTTGCGGGCACGAGATTTCGAGTCGGAAAAAAGTCATTCACACGAAACACATCAGCATAATCACCTAAATAATGAAAATTTTCTAGCACTTCACCAGTTTGATTACCCAACGTCGGTTTTCTACGCAAAAACCGAGCCGTATGTTAGAGCCTCCATTGGTTGCCTCTTCGTAACCATCACAACCACCTCCAAGATTACCGTTTGATCTTCCGAGGTGTCATTGAAGCATTTGGATCTTCAAAGAGTTGTCCAGAATTAATTTCGGATGTGGTGTTGTTGTCGAAAGATTTATGATCGAGCCTTTCATGGCCACACTTGTCCATTTTACGCTAAATTTTGATCAATGAAAGGTTTCTAAGTAAGGAAGGGAAACTGACTTAGTTTTAGTTAAATACTTATAGAAACTTAATTATCAAGGGTTGGAAAATTGGACCCCTGTTGAAGATTGCATTGTGAGAAGTATTATAAATCTATAACTGTTTGAGATGGGCATCAATAATAAGAGACCGTTCATAGGATTCTTGAGCTATGTTAATGGAGATGCTCTTCCCTCTCGTATTTCCATGCTATGCATCGATTTATCCGATTTCAAAATAGAAAATTTAGATTAAGATTTGCTAAGAGAGCACCTTAATTTTGTCTATGTTGTTATCTTAATTTTTTCCTTTTAGACTCGAATGTATAATTCAAAGATGGTTTTCTTTTCATTTATGTTGAACCTTAATATCCTTCTCCTTTCCCACTTCACATTTCTAGTAATATCCAAATCTGCATAGTTAGCTTGCCTTGTGAATGCCCTTGAAAATTGGATGTACAATTCAGCCTTTATGACTCGTAGTCCAATGGAATAGTCTCTCGTAGACATCCTCATCCATCCAACTCAATCAATAAAAAAAAAGCCCCCCATTACTGTAACTATCCTAATATCAACATTTATAATCATCAAGTTAAATCGTAAAAAAATAGAGAGGCCTCTCTGATTCTAGGAAGGCTAGGTCCCGGAATCCAAATTTGTTTGATGTTGTCTTCTATCATTTTCTCTTTCCAATCTTACAAATTATGGGGTGACAACATAATGACCAACATACCGGTGAACTTATTTATTGAAAAAATCTTAATATTTCATCGAACTCGAAACCACAGATCAAAATATTATATAATTTGAGTATTTGCTAAGATTGGTATTTAGTTGTTGGTGGTGGACAACAAGCCAAACACAAGAAAGTTGAAATCGTCCACTTGACAACTCCAATTCAGATTAGTTCCATTCAAAGACTCCATCGGAGGAAGGACTTGAAACATGACCGGTCATCTTGGAAAGAAAAAGTGTTTAAGCCCAAATTGGATTCAAGAAATTGGTGTTTTTATTTGTAACTACATTGATGAGCCTCAAAATCTAAGGTTTACATTGATCATTGGAAAATTGATGAGCCTCAAAATCTAAGCCCCCAAATTGTAGACCATGTACATACTTGTACACCTATTCATATCCCTATGCACTTGTAGAAAACCCGATGGCACATGACCCTTGTGCTTAATCTCCCTGCTCTTGCAAAAGCTCCAAATGGTTATAAGCCTCCCACTTTACTTCCTATATCCGTAAAAAGTCCCGGACATACAAGCCTCTACTTTTTTCCTCCTATCCTAGATGACCTCCATGTGAATTTTATCAATAATCTACCCGATTTGATGGAAAAAACACAAAGATCACTGCTAAAAAGCACATTCAAAATATTGAGGATTTTCTTGATATGTTTGAGGTGGGAGAAGATGATGTGCGTATAAGAATTTTTTTCCCCTATCATTTCAAGGAAAGTTAAAATTTGGTTTGAATATCTTCCAGATCGCAAGCATTAGAAATTTCATCAATTCACTCGTAGTTTTCTTAGATAGATGGGTGGTCGTGGGAAATGTTTTTCTAATCATAGAAGAGTACAATCATTTAAAAGAAAACTTGGGGAGATAGTACAACATTTTTTCAGCTAGGTTCAATAAGGTATATCATTCAATACCTACTAAGATAAAGCCACCCCTAGGATGGGCTCTCTTGCACTACCCGCATGCCTTTGATCCAGTAGATGGCATTCCGGGGCTTAATATAAAAGGGACCCCGAAACCCCGGAAGAAATGAAAAAATGTTGCAATTGATGTGGAAGCCAACCTATTGAACAGAGAAGCAAAGTTAAGAGCAATGAAGATGGAAAAAAATAGAAAAAGAGCAACTGATATCTTCAAGGACAAAAATTAGATATGTTGACAAACACAACATAACAAAATGATTCATATGATTAAACGTGAAAGAGGAACTTGTTGTTTAGATACCTCATGTTCCATTAGTTGCGTAAAAATAAAAACATCATTGTACCCAAGAAATTTGTAGCCCATCCTAGACACCCTAAAACAAACAATGATTCTTTCATGTACTCTATCCACAACACAGTGAAAGATGAAGTCCAAAATTAGAAGGAGGAGGGAAACACCCAACAATAATGTACATGATAGATGACCTTACATATAGAGGTATCTCGTCTCAAATATGATTATCAAGAGGAATACCATAAGGTTGAGATTGAGGTTGATCGTACGTAGACAAACCAACATTGTCTCCAAGGAAGAAGAGGCCTAGTTACCACCATGCAAAGATGACAATCAAACTCGCATGTTGAGCAAGATTGCAAAGAGGAAAATGCAGGGAGATTGTTAAGTAAGTACAAAATTTCTTCCTCTATCTTTTGCCTCTCTCTTAAGAGATAATTACAAGAAGGTTGCAAATAGGAAGGAGGAGGAATTCTCTAATAAATTGGTCAAGAAAGGGAGGGATGAAGCAAAACCTTTATGAGATCCAAAAATGTTCTCCCCCCCCGAGTCTTCTTGAAACCACAAAATCTGAAATACGAGGGAAGAAACAATAAATCTTGAGTATTTACCCTTATGTTTCAATTCATTTTATATTGCAAAAAGGGAATCAGTATCACATCCTAGTTTATAATCATGGAAGAAGAGAACTCTCTCACCAATTAGATGAGGAAATCGAGGGATGATAAAAAACCCGGATTAGATCCAGGGGTTTTAGCACATGAATCCTTTTGAATATCAAGTACCATATCAATTCACGTAGTCTAAAGCATATAACGAAGTGATCAAGGTTGACTCTCTACCTTTGTGCTTTAATGCATTTTAGATTATAAAGGGGAGTTGGGATCACATTCTGGGTCTGATAGGTCTAAGAGAAAACATGAAGTCTCGGAAAGAAGCAAACACTACCATATAAAGCACCACATGATCCAATAATAGATGTGTTGGATGGTCTCTCGCTTTCAAAATCAATCTTCCTATGTTCTTAGTGCTCTCAAAAGATGATATGGTATGGATATGGTTAGACATTCTTCCCCCATTGGCTGATTAAGCGGATAGTGGCACTACACTCATCGTGCAACATACAAACATGTTCTTAGTTGATTGAAGACTAGGAGAGAATATCCGCAGTACTCGGGATATGATGATGAGTTGATCGAGTTATAGTACCCATAAATAAATCAAGAATATCTTGATCCGTCTATATGGATGAATTTTTCATTACAAAGCAAACACATATTTACGGCATGTCATTTGTTTTTCAAAGGTACCAAGATCCATGTAAACAATATCAAGCCAGGAATTTATATCCAACACCACCCGTCAGAGTTGGGCTCCGAATAAGGTGAAGAGCGATGGAAGAAAGCGATCTATCCGGGCGACTTGCTTGATTAGGTACACTAGAATTATTGTATCATTTAAAAAGGCGAGTAATTTATGTATATTAGGGTATGTAGGGGTGAAAATAAGCTTAGAACGCTCGACATATTTCAAATTTTAGTTTAGATTTCTTTTCATTTTCAGCATCGGTGTGTTTCGTACTTTTGTTTCAAAGATAGTTCTTGTCTCACCATTTAAGTTTCAAGGTGCGGTAGTATGTTCAACTTGATGGATTGTAGTGGATAAGTGAAATTGTAGTTTTAGTTCAGATCTTAGTATGCTAATAAGCTAGCTAGCCGAGCATCCGGTCTATTTCTATCATTCAAAGTCGGGAGGAACAATCAACTAGTTTCTAGTCACCAATTTGCCCTCGACGGATCAAGGTACAAGTTGTGGGATCAACCCAATGGATCGAGCTACTAGTTTACGGTATTATTGACACCTCCTCGAAGGAGTTGCCATCCCAGCGGAGCCACTATTAGAACACTCGTAATTTACGGTATCACGAGTTGATCGTGTAATTTTTCTTTGAAAATTTTTCATACTATACATAGATTTCAATTTTCAAAATATTTTCCAAAGCAAGAATCAAAGGAAACAAAGGTAGTAGGAAGGCAAGGAGCAACATTAGACCATTAGTGAAGACAAAGGCAAACGAGTGCAACAAATAAGGAAGAAAAAAAAATCAAAGGAAGAGTCGTGAATGTGTTGGGCAAAGTCATGAACATGATTAGGTAAAGTCGTGCACTTTGGGTCGAGTCGTGAATGATAATGTGGGTCAAGTAGTGAACAAGTTAAAGTATTCCATGAACAAACCAAGAAACAAACAAAGGCACAACCAAATAAAAAAATTTCGACAAACCACAACAAAGGAGGAGTGAGGACCATGGATCTAAGCTTCAACCAACGATGAATATTGAATCACATCATCGCATTACAAACACCTTTTTCATTTCATTTCCTTAAAAAATCATTAAACCCTACCTTCTGCCTTTCCACTTCACTTTCCTACTTTACCTATTTAACCACCGTTTTACATCGCAAATATTACAACTTACCGTTAAAGCGCCCCGCAAGGTATTTGGTTTAATTGGTGATGTGGTTGGCCCCACCAAAGAAGCACCACCCTCCACTTTTGGCCTCTTCCAATACATATCTTATAACATAATACCTCATACACTTACCACAAAAAACTTTCTGACTTGGGATTGTGATGTGGGTGGGTCCCTCTCCCCCACACTACGCATGTTTTAGTATTTAACCCCCGCGCTTATATCTAAACTTCCAGATTTGCAATATGTGGGATGCGGTACGGTCCCACCTTACCTCGCCACATCACCGTGCCCTCCCCGAAATTCACACCTCGTGGGATTTAGAATTTACCTCCACCGCTTATTGGTAAAATTTAAAATGTGCGACGCGGTTGGTCCCACTTTCCCTTTCCATGTCACTTACCTTTTCCCCCGCACTTTGTAGTTCATATATTTTAGTGTTTACCACCTCTCGCTTATGGCTAAACCTTAATTTTTGCGATCTCGTTGGTCGTGGTCCGGTTCCACCTTCCCTCCACATCACCTCCCATTTTGCATCGCATCGTCGATTCCATATCTTATAACTCAAACTATAAAACCCTGTGATGTGCGATTTCTTTAGCATGCGATAAGGTTAATAACCGAAATCTAAACATTTGCAAGTCTCGGGTAAATGGGGTTTTACGATGTTTTTTTTGTAGAAAGGGTTAAGTTGGGAAAGGTGTTTTACAAAATTTGTTATGTTATAACACCACAAAGGATTTCCCAGGGGAATTAAGCCCCGACAAATGCATACGATCATGGGAGATCAAGTTGGGTGAAAGAAATTTACAAAGAACACATCAACATAATCACCCAAATAATGAAAAAGCGGTCGACACTCCACAGTATTTGATTACCCAATGCCAGCTTTTTTGCAAAACGAGCTAGATTTCGAAGCCTCCATTGCTTGCCTCTTCGTAACCATCATAGCCACCTCCAAGCTTACTTGTTTGATCCTCCGAGGAGACATTGAAGCATTTATATCTACGAAGAGTTACCTAGAATTAATTCCAAAGGCGGTGTTGTTGTCGGGAGATGTCCGATCAAGCCTTGCATGGCCACACTTGTCCATTTTCTGCTAAATTGTAATCAATGAAAGGTTGTCGAGTAAGGAAGGGAAACGAGACTTATTTTTAATTAAATATCGCTAGAGTTTTGATTATCAAGGTTTGAAAATTGGACCCCTGCTTTGAAGCTTGCATTGCGAGAAGTATTGGAACTCAGTAACGATTTGAGTCGGGCATCGTAATAAGAGACCGTTCACGAGGATACTTGAGCTATGTTAATGGTAATGTTCTTTCCTCTCGTATTAATGTTTTTCCTCTCGTCTTTCCATGTTGTACATCAATTTATCCGATTTCAAAACGGGTGAAAATGTGAAGCCGGGTTACACTTTTTGCTCCTCTTTTGAGAAAAAAAATTTCATTTTTTTTTTCGGTTCTTCAACTTTATGCAAACTATAACAATTTTTCTGTGTAGAATTTCATTTTGCGATAAAAATAAAAGTTGTGAGAAATTTTGTTAGCTTTCTATTACTTATTTTTGAAATTTTTTTATGCAGATTTGATATGTCAACTTAGCGTTTCTTTGAGTGTGTGTTTCTTAACAATCAAAGGATTCATAAGAAGTCATGTTATGACACAATGTTGTATTCATTGAAAATTTGTGTTTTTGAAAAAACAAAATGTGTTACAACAATCTAGACAGAGTCTACTTTGTTTTCATCATATTTACAAAGCCAATGGATGCATATCATAATTACTAGAATTTTTTGAACTGGTCCAATACGAAAAACTGTGTATTTTGGATATGTTTTGCGTCACAAGAAATTTCTTAACATATAAGTTATAAACTAAAAATATAAAAGCTACCCATTAGAGATGACGGACCAATGTAATGCCCCATAATTTTTTCAATTTTTTTTACAATGTATTTTGGGAGATACAAAATTTTGATTTCACTGAATCACAATGACCCTCAGAAATTGTTTGCACACATTTTATTAGAAAAATAATTAAAATTAATAAACGTTTATGAAATTCCATAAAAGTTATATTTCCTGAAAGTAGATTCAATTCTGAAAATTCTTGTCTTGGTTCCGACAGTTAATTAACAACTTTTCATGGAGTTTAATCAGTGCAAAGTTGCAGAACCGTATTCAGAACCTGGTTTTACGTAATTGGTGACGCGTTAGTTCGACCGAACTATGTTTTCTGCCGTACGCTCGTTAAATCTAACGTCTTAATAGTTCGGCCAAACTTTTAATAAAAATTTCGGCCGAACTGTTGTATAACTTTCCATCGGCCGGAAAGTTTTGCGAAGCCCCTACTAAAAACACATTTTGCGGCAATATAAATTGCCGCGAAATGATTCACAATTGTCGCACATTTCGCACATTTCATCTCATTTTATAAAGATCTTGGTTTGGGTTCAAAAACTTATCTTCAAAGTTTGGGTTTAAAAGCATTTCTTGGAAGTAAATTCATTTTACAAAGAATTTTTTTGGAAGACATTTCTTGGAGGCGGCCTGATTTTGGCAAAAATTGTTTTGAACTTAAAAAAATTTCTTGGACATACATTTAAAAGACATTTCTTGGAGGTATGTATGTGTTTTTAGTTGAAATAAATCTTTTGAGCTTCGTTTCATTTTTATAAGACATTTTTCTCTCAAATTTTTTAAAGTGTTTTGGATTGGAGTATGTATTTTTTGCAAAAAATTTACACTGAATTTTTTTAAATTAAATCTTCTGTGATATTTTTTGTAATTGAGTTATTGTCTAACTTTTTGAAGGAAATTTTTTTAACTTCATACCCTATTATCATGGGAAATCGAAGAACTTGTGCGAGAAAATATGATCGAAAAAGAGACCCTGAGGAACGTAGAGAAGAGACAAGACAATCTCACAAAAGAAAGTTAGAAGCCCTCTCAAATATTGAAGAGGAAAATCAACCTCAAGCAGAAATTGAAGCAGGTACGTAAATCTAAATATTATGATCTATTGATATATTTAAAACTTTCCTTATGTAAAATGTGAAGCTTAATTTTTATTTGATGAACTAATTTAAAAAATATTTTGTTTAATGTAAACAGACAGAGATATTCCTCAAAATATTGAAGAAGAAAATCAACCTCAAGCAGAAATTGAAGCAGGTATGTAAATGTAAATATTATGACCTATTGATATATTTAAAATTTTCCTAATGTAAAATGTGAAGCTTAATTTTTATTTGATGAACTAGTTTGAAAAATATTTTGTTTAATGTAAACAGACAGAGATATTCCTCAAAATATTGAAGAAGAAAATCAACCTCAAGCATAAATTGAAGTAGGTATGTAAATGTAAATATTATGATCTATTGATATATTTAAAATTTTCCTAATGTAAAATGTGAAGCTTAATTTTTATTTGATGAACTAATTTGAAAATATTTTGTTTAATGTAAACATATAGAGATATTCCTCAAAATATTGAAGAATAAAATCAACCTCAAGAAGAAATTGAAGCAGGTATGTAAATGTAAATATTATGATCTATTGATATATTTAAAATTTTCTTAATGTAAAATGTGAAGCTTAATTTTTATTTGATGAACTAATTTGAAAAATATTTGAAATTTTAGATATATTTATTAATTTAGTTATTTATTGAATATGTACTATTTTTTCGAATATGTACAGATGAAATCACTATCGATAATGAGATGTTAAAAAATGTTGACACTCACACATATGGAGATAAAAAACCTGACCATGTTATACGATATCGTGTCAACCGCATTTTTAAAAAGTATTTCTTAAATGAGCGAGTGACAGTGCAGGCTCAAATGTTGAAAGGTCTCCTATCATCAAGGAAATTAAAAGAAGCGACGACACTATTGGGTATTCGAAAATCAACCAAAGATAAAAAAATGAAGGAAGAGGTGATAAAAAATATGAGTAGTGCTATAAAGTCAATTAAGATATCTAGAGAGAAAGATGTTTCAATTGTACGTAGAGGAATACAGATGGCAATGGTTTCCTCAAGTACTCAAGAGAATCGTTTGGTAACATCTATGGCACGAGCACTGGGAACCTCGCGAAAAAATTTGCACAAACATCGGAAATTTCGGTTGCAAATAGATGTAAATGATGAACTCGCTTGTTGGAGAGCTATTTGTAGGCAACCATACAAAGATAGACTTGGAGAAAATGTTAAAAAAATAATATATGAATATTGAAAGAACAATTCGCGTGTTTCACCAACTGCAAGACATGTGATGCGAAGAAGAATAGCACGAAATCAGTACAAAGAACATGAAAAACATCTCTTGGAAACCACTCAGATAGAGTTATTCAACAAGTTCAAAAAAGAGAATCGTCAAATTCATGTTTCACTCAGTGCTTTTGTTCAACAAAAACCATGGTATGTAAAACCTATCACCGTACGCAACACTTGTTGTTGTCGTTATCATGTGGAATTTGAGTTATATTATGACACATTCCTTGATTTCGGTAGAACATTATGGAAGGATTCACCTCCTCCTTCCAATATCCGTGATTTCATATCTCAAATTCTATGTGAAAGAGAAAGCGATGAACTATTTTACAAAAAGAAATGTGTTGGTGGTAAAAAATGCGATGATTGTGGACATTTGACTAAATTTCAAAACAAATATCATATTGATATAAATGATCAATCATTGTCCAACATGAAAGTGAAATGGAAGAGATATGAATATATCGGTTCATCGATTCAAGGTGCAAATAGTGTTAAAAGAATCGAATTACGAGAAGACGAAAATTTTCTGATAGACTTTTTGAGAAAGTTTGAGGCAGAAATTTACAAATACACCAAGCATTCCCATAGAGCTCGATGGAAAGACTTGCAATTCAAAAAATCTCATGAATTTTTTCCACCAGGGACCATTTTGTCAGTGATTGATTTTGCAGAAAACTACACATTTGTTCCACAAAAATAAATTTAGAGTGAATACTATCATTCTGACCAAGTCTCCATGCTCATCCATATTCTATATAGACATGCTGAACAAAATGTCGATCATATAGAAAGCACGAGTGAAAATTGACATATCATTAAAGAATATCACTTTTATATCAGTGACGATCGTACACATGATACATGTTTTATACAACATTTTTTTGGAAAAATTTATGATTCATTGAAAAATCGTGGAATAACATTCAATGAACATTGGATATGGTCAGACGGATGCGCAGGTCAATTCAAATCTGCACGATCATTCTTTTGGTTGTGTTGTCTTCATAAGAAAACCTGCATTAAACATTGTTGGAATTTCTTTGAAACTAGCCATGGAAAAGGAGAACATGACGGTGCAGGAGCATGCATAAAACAAGTACTTCGAAGATATCAAATGAACCACTCTGCAAGCCGACTTGTGAATGCTGAAGAAGTTGTTCAATGGTGCATCGCTGCTCTAAGCCATGAGAGAAACCCATCAAGAGAAGTGCGAAGGTACATTCAATTTAATTTATATTGGAAATCTAATTTTAAACATTGTACATTTATCATGCAATGATTATCTTTTATTGTATTTTGATATCATATTTACAAATTCTTCTTCTAATTTTCCATATAAAGGTTGTTCTGGCATATTGGAATTGAAGACGTAGAAAGATCAATTGGAAATGACGTTGAAACAATAAAGGGGACTCGAAAATTGCATTCAATTCAAACAAAGTCGTCCAGAAATGTGTTTGCATTGGATAAAAGAAAATATTCTTGTTTTTGTGATGTTTGCATAGACAACACAAAATCCAATGACGTTTGTGAAAACAAAATGTATGTGAATGATTGGAAACATACAGAGCTAAATACAAAGGGAAAAATGTATGTTGCAATGTTTGAAGAAATGCAATCAGAGGAAACTACAATATCATCCGATGGTGATCGAGTTTCTAATCTTGTTAGAGAAGGTAACATTTGAATTACTTTCTAATGATTTAAAGATCTAGAAATAAATTTAAATATGCATAATTTTGTTAAATTCATTTTATTGTGCAGGAGATGTTTTTGCTGTAATTGCACCTATTGACAACGATGAAAATGTGAAGTATTATTTGATGCGTTTCACTGAACGAAAAATGAAATTATTACAAAACTATAATGATCACGGATTTCAATATGACAGAGGGTCTATTATACTGAAAGGTTATTTTTTCAGACAAAATCATCAAAGTGGAGACTTTGTTTACTTTGAAGACTATGAACCTGATTCCATAAGTTGTCAATATAGTCACTTGGTGTGTGCAGCACGCATAAAGTTGATAGAAGTTCAATCAAAGAAAAAATCAAAAATTAAGAAATGGAAAATGTCAAAATCCGATCATGAATGGATTATTGAAGATGGAATTCCATTAGAATTTTTTTGAGTGAAGTGTCCAAAAATTTATTATCTTTGGATTAAATATGTTTTAGAACTTCCAATACTCAACTAAAAATTGAGCTGCTTATGTTATTTGTGGTTTGCACATGTTACAAATTGTTTGGGTACAAGCACGTGCTCTAGTATCAACTAAAAGTAGTTTTTCTATACATGTGCATTGATGAAAAATGTTATATGTATTGGATATATATATATATATATATATGTTCTAGAATGAAATTAATTGTTCTAGTTTTACTATGTGCATTGATGAAAAATTATTTACGTACTCAATATATATGTTCTAGAATGCAATTAACTGGAACTAGTTTTTCTATGTGCATTAATGAAAAAATAGCTGGATTTTCTGGTAAAAAGTATGGACACAATGTAAATAAATCATCTGCAGTATAGTTTTGTACAAAAATTCCTTTCAAACAAGAGACTCGAAGCACTTCTCCGACTTTTGCTGGGATTTGACCCACATCTCTAATCTTGATTGAAAATCTAGTACAAAATCTGCTTGTCCAATGGTCGGATATGTTCAATGTGCATTGATGAAAAATGTTACTTGTCTTGGATAGATATGTTCTAGAATGCACAATTAATTGTTCCAAGTAGTTTTTCTATGTGCATTGATGAAAAAACTAGTTGGATTTTTTGGTAAAAAGTTTCAACAATGTAAATAAATCGACAAGGCTACCTATTTGAGTGCGTTAACGACATTGACCCAAATTCAACAAACATATATATGTACTAGACTTATATTTCCAATCAAAATTAAAGGGATAATTTGTACATATATCTACTTCTTTAAACTCTTTTTTCAATTAGAGCTCAATTGATACATGGTTAGTTGCATTGAAAAGCTATGTTCTTCCTATTGGAAATTTTTTCATTCAAAAAAAACTACATGGAGAGATCAAAAGCAATCTTAAAATTCCAAATGTACTTCAACCATCCAAAAGGGATTTGTGCAACATTACTTGACATGCCATGCCAATTATAGTGAACAACTATCCAATAGAAACATTTAACATTATATACCACATGTGCCAAATGTACATTGAAACCATCCAAAACTTTAAAATTTTAAAATTTTTTGATAATATATCGTGCAACATTAAAACATTAAACATCACATGCGAAATGTAGATTGAAACCGTTCAAAACTTGAGTTTAAAAAACTTTAAATTATATATAGATCGTTACTTCACATGCCATGCCAATTATAGTTCAACTAGATCGAATAGAAACATTTAACATTATATACCACATGTGCAAATGTAGATTAAAACCATCCAAAACTTTAAGTTTAAAAACCTTTTGATTATATATTGTGCAACATTAAAACATTAAACATTTAAATTTCATTAAATTATAATTCAACTATAATTCAACTATCCAAAAAAAACATTTAACATTTAATTATATGATGAGGTATGAGGTATGAGGTATGTATATATGTAAGGATGAATTATATGTAAGGATCATCATTGTGAATATACAAAGAAACATTGACAAGGTCTTGGAAGCATCTCTAGGTCAAGGGTTGAGTCTTGGTCATGGTAATTGTCATTTGAAGATCTATAAGAATAATTCTTTGCGGGTTTTCTTCTGCAAGAGGGAAAGGTTTTGCCCTGGCTCTAGGAGAATAATTTCGTGTCTTGTGTATTTTGATAATTGACTTGATGAAAGACTAAATCAGATAACAAAGAGAAGACATAAGTAACTCAAGTAAGCTCACAAGCAATTATCAAGAAGAGAATTTGAATTAATCTCCAACCCTATAAATTCTCAACATGGTATCAGAGCTAAGGTGCTAAAGACAAAGGGCTATTAGACAATAAGACACTCAAGGATCAAAATTTAGTTCTCTAGAAAGCATCAAGGGAAAATTCAATGTCTACATTGAAAAGTCAAATCAGCTTGCAAGGAAATCCTCAAGCCATCTCAAGAAGAATCTCACCCTTATTCAAGAAATCTACACATCAATGTGGTAATCTTTAACAACAAGGATTCTTGATATTGAAGATGTTGTTGGAATACACATCATTAAGCATCACTCAACATTATTGAAGACATCTTCATTCCGAAGTAATCCTTGACCATCAAGTATCCAAGATCACCTACTTTGAAATCAACCTAAGAGGGATTTCTTGCCATCATCTTCAACAAGGAAGCTGATAGAAGAAGAAAAGCATCTACTCAAGTAAGTATCTCTATGAATTCATATGAATCTATCAAAATGTTTTCTTTGTAAAGAAAGCATCAAAATGGTTAGCGTTTCAGACCTTCCTAGATGACAAGGACAATGAAGTCATGCCAAATACATGAAGAGAGATATAGGAGCCCAAGGATTCTTACAAAATCCATAAAAGACTCTCTTATCTCCAATGTACAAAATATAGAATTATCAAAAAAATATATGAGAAATTGGTGGAGCTATTCTCTGTAAGTACTGCAGGAGAAGCAATCTCTCTGAGATCATCTGCAGGAAGTGGGAGAAGTAATGTCTGACACTGAGATGACTATGTTGGAAGCTCTTCCAGATAAATGGGGAAACTTTAGGTCTATACGGGAAGAAGGAAGCCACACCATTCCATGATTTAGGATCTCTATGTAAAATAGAGGAAACAAGATTGAAAGCCAAAGGTGTTACAAGATCAAGTGAAGGGAATCAAGCCTTAGTAGCCACGTCAAGGAAGAAAGGAAGATTCCATAAGCTTGGTCCTCAATATAGTATGGAGAAAGCACGATGCTTTGGATGAAATGAACTTGGGCATTATAAAAGAAATTGTCCTAAATCTGAAAAGGACAAGAGAAATAAGGGAAGAATCCCATATCTCATAAATGAGAGAAGAACTTGATGCAAATAAATCTAAGAAAGAGGAAGCGAGGGATCTCCACTATGATCGAGATCATCTTCTCCTGATTTCTGTTGGTTGTATGAGAGGAAGCCGTATAGCATCCTGATCAAAGCATGGAAGGAGTTCTTGGTAAAAAAACTACTGGAAAATCTCTCTGATAACAATACTGATGGAAGGCAGTCATCAACATCAAGGTTCATAATGAAAAACATAATTATGGGATGTGATGACATGTTGATGGAATAGGCCAAGGGAATGAAGCTCTTCATTCTAGTAAAACTGCTAAAGGATGAATTATATGCTGAGGTTTGAGGTATGAGGTATGTATATATTTATATGCTGACATTGGATGCTGTGAAGTCATGTCATATTGTTGCAGGTAATAGACTTCTAGATTTAGAAGTATGAGGTATTATAATTCAATTATAATTCAACTATCCAACAAAAACATTTAACATTATTTATATCACATGCCAAATGTAGATTGAAACCATCCAAAACTTTTAACTTTTAATTTAACAAAAAAATATAGATCACAACATTACTTCACATGCCAAATGTACTCCAAGCATCCAACACTTAAATTTTAAAAACAAAACAAATTATAACACTTAAATTTTAAAAACAAAACAAATTATAACACATGTCATTACATAACATGCCAAATGTAGTTCAGATGACAACATTAATTTATAGATGACAACATTACTTCACATTCACATGCCAAAAGTACTAAAACCATCCAAAAAATAAATAAAACAAATTATATAATAACAATGTAATAAAATATGTCCAAAAATTGTAAATCTCACAAGTATCAAACTGTATCAAGTTTAACAAATTTTAAAACCATCTAAATTTTGAAATCAAATCTACTATAAATCATGTCCATCAAATGGAGACGAATCTAGCGTCTTCCCTACTAGGGTCTCATTCCGCGCCCTATCCTGTGAATGGGAAACCTACATACACAATGCACATGTACTTGAACATTAAAATTTGATGTTTTAAAAATGAATGAGAATATATATATCTATAAATTCATGTAAAAAACAAAATATAACAAAAAAATCATGCAATACCTCATAAGGTTCCCTCTCCATTTGATGAACAGGTTCTCCCATAGGAACATCTGCAGTGGTAAACTGTACAATATACATGTACAGTTAAATATATATATATATATATTAAAAACTTTCAAATGAAAATGCACGTGTACATATATAAACTTATTTTCAATAATATTAAAAAAAGGAACTAAAGACAACTTGTTCAAATGCTGTGGATGTTCCTATCTCTGTCGCTAGAGTCCTCGGATTAAAGAAATCTTCTATAGGAACCTAAATTCAAAAAAATTTAAATAACTCAAAATATAGATCTCTCTCTCTCTCTCTCTCTATATATATATATATATCTCAATTTTTAATGGAACTTTTTGAGGTAGAATATATATATATATATATATATATATATATATTAAACATAAATTTTAAACTTGTGAAAAATTGTCCATACTTGTGGCTCATCTCCCAAGGAAGTAGAAGGTACATCTCCCAAGGAAGAAGAAGGTACCGCCATCTCAAAAACATCAGACGGAATCGGTACCTGTTAAAACATTTTATCAAATTATATATATACATACATGTACATGTGTGGCAACAATTATTTATTTTAGACTCACTTAAAAAACACTAACATGTGCCAACATATCATGATGGTCAGACCCATCTGCATCGTTTTAACTGGAGGTCCCGAATGTAATAATAACATTTTCATCATGCATCATGCCTGAGAACTGCAAATTGTGTTTTAATATATAATCATACATTTTTGTTAGATTAATGTACACATACAAATAAGTGTATACATGTACATACACATGTATTTATTACAAATTGTACACATGTATATGTAAATATAATTTCAAACCCTAAGGTCACTAACACATACCGTTCCGGTGCCCTCTTCCTCACGAAAAATTAGGTCTTGCAGACCATTGCGACAATTTATTGCATATGTTCGGAGATCTTAAACATTCATGTTGTAAATCTCCTCATCTGTACGATAAACAAAATTGGCACGTGCATTTTCACGTGCTCTTTGTCGATTTAAACAAAGATCGACTCCACTCAATCCGCTATGAACATTGTCGATCATAACATCTCTTGCTTCTTGACTTATTTGAGAAGTCGCATCCATCTCTGATCGCAGAGTTTCGACTCGAAACGGTCGACTCACCAATGGCGGCTCAGGGCGAGGCAACTCCACATCTCGCTTAGCGCCCTTACGGTCATATAATCGACCTTTCCCCGGGCCAAAAAATTCTGAAGGAAGGTCATTGTAGTTGGGTTTCATACCCAAAAAAAATTCTGCATAAAACATTTGTGAAAAATAAACAGGAACCTCATCGTTCCATGGAAGCCTTCCAAAGGCCGCAAGATGTCGATCATACAAATAACGAGCTATGTCTGGGTGCTTTAAATACTGCACCTTCAACATTTTTCTTTTTGGCCCTTCCTTATAATTAAACATTGACTTGGCCACTTCTCTTGTAACTTTTTGTTTAATGTCCTCCCATTTATCGGGACCCATCACTGTTTCTTTTCTCTTTCTCATCAGTTCTACAAATGAATCAGTCGTCGGCCCAAGATTTCTGTACACACTTACCATTTCACCCAATGAATGTGTAACTATTTCAAGGCTTTGTTGACTCTCAGTAGGTAGAGACAAAGCCACGAGATCTCTTTGCAATTTTGCATGAAGGCTTTCACACCTTTGTAAGGTGCATTTCGCCATGTTGGTTTCCCATGGTATATCAGTAATCTCGGCCGGATAAGTTGTGCTGGGTTGACAGCCTTCTTCTTGAATGTAGCGAGCTGCCCTACGTCTATTTTGACCACTAGCTCGAACATTTTCGGCCTCTACATCAACATATATAAAATTTCGTATATTAGAAAAAACACGTGTAAAAAAAGTTGTACAAATTTAATGAAAAAATATTGAAATTGATGGCAACCTTGATGTTGTTGGTTAACATCATCTCCAACATGACCCTGCTGAGAACCAGCCCCAGAATGATGCTGCTGAGAACCAGACCCACAGCGACCCTGTTGAGAACCAGCAGCCGTTGATTGCTGGCCTTCGGGGGAATAAATATCACCCCCTTCCGGCACCCTGCTACCTCGACCGGTTGAACCTTGGCCACGCTCCATTGATGGAGTAGAAAGCCTTCTCCTCTTGCCTCCTAAAAATTAAAATATGAAACTTATTAACAACTAATTTCACTCACAAAGTTAATAAAAAAATCAATTCCATATGTACACACATGTATGGAGATTTAATATTATATTTAAATACTGTGAACATCCTCTGATCCCTGAACCTCCATATGGGATTCGACTGATCTTCGTCTTTCATCCTCCATGATATATATCTATTGGTCAACATTTACACAAAATAGATTTCAAAAAATCAATTTGTAATTTAGTGTACACAAATTATGTAGAACACAACTTTCAAAGCAATAATTGATCATGTGTAAAACTAAATTTAATCGAAAAAGAAATTATAAAAATCGTAAGTTCACCAAATTGCGCTTTACATGGTGGGAGCACACTTGGTATAAAATTTAGCACTTATACACTTTAGTTTGTGGGAGAAATGACACATGTACATAGTTTACCTTAAATTTGTTGTGTTTTATGGATATTAAAATGAAGAAATTCTATTTAGATCCATTCCAGAGATTGACTGTAGGGGAATTTACTAGATATGTCACCTTTTATAAAAGATGAGATCCAGAGGCTACCTGGCCCTTTACAGACTCTGCCTATAGAACTTGTAGAAGTAAACACTAGAGGCATTAACAATATCAAATAACGTTTTCATGCTCAGACATGGGAATGTGTCTCTTTCCCTACGCAAAAAAATAGTTCAAGGTAGTTAATATTCATAGACACGTCATCAAGCAGGTCAATGTGATCATCCCCAACTTACTTTTCATGAAATTAGGTTTGGAATCCTCTACAACCTGGTGGATGGAGTTGAATGGGAACTAGGTCAAGGCCTTTACAAAATACATGCTAGTGAATAACACTTACTAGGTTATGCCAACAAATAAAGTGGCAGAAATGTTTTCTCCTCGAGGTTGTCCAATTGGGTGTGTAATACCAACTTCACCCATTTCCTACCAGGTTTCTCTCTTAGGTTACAAATGTCTTCCACCTTATTAGTTATATATTTTTCAATTTCCCGTGGATTCCTTGAATTTTTTCTCCTACCATCTCCCTCTCTCACTCCCCAAATTATTGTCATCAAACATGCCCCATTAAGGATCTGGAGCAATGTTTGCACCATACTTAGAACTGTCATTGCTGCTAATTGAAATTGGAGTCATGTATACTAGATTGCTTGCTTAAGTGGCTCTTACTTGGACAATATCCTGAAATAGTTTGACATGATGGTCATATGAGGTTGGAAGCTACTTGGTGTAATTTTCCTTAAATATTCAAAAAAACAGAGAAAAAATGTCATTTTCGATCATTTTTTATTAGCTTCTGCATACAGCAAATGTTATGACAATTGCAACACAATCATGTTCCATGAGCATGAATTATGAATGTCGCAAGCCAAATTGCAAGGAATTTTGCATTCATTTTAGGCAAAAGAAGGCTATGACATTAAGGTCCATGCTAGAAAAAATTATGCAAATAAGGTTGCTAAGTCTTGATACTTACCATGTGTTTCAAATCCATAATGAAGGTTGGCTTTGAGAGTGTCCTCTCAAAGCCCTGTCTTGAGATGAAATTTAATTCAATGTCTCTTAGAGTTGCAAGGTGGAATTGATAGAACTATTTGATTTATTTACCATAGATGGATATCTCCTTTCATCTATACCTTTCTCTACCATATATTATTTCCAAGTGAAATGGGAATTTTCACATTTTGAATGCCATTACCATGTAATTTGGTAGTCTGCTAGCTAGACCTATCACAAGTAAGGTTTTCATACCAAACTATTTCTCTTGCTCAACTCAGTGACCATGACTCTCTTCTCACACTGCTTACCATATAAGATCTTCAATTGTACATGTCATGCAAAGTTGGGGGTTCTAGGTCTACACCTATTAGGTAAAGTTACATATTTTATGTCATTGTGGTCCTTAAATTTGGAGGTGTTCCACCTGAAAAAGTAGGCATTAAATATGGATGAAAAGGATTTGTTTTAACTTTGATATAATTTCCTCGTGGAATTACTGAATTTCTCGACGACATCATGCTAGCTTTGCTTAGAGAAGAAGGTTTTGGAGGAGAAATTGAATTCTTTCGACTTATTTTTGGCATTGAAGTTTGAAATAGTAGTTTTGATGACTCCATTGATGACCTTGCAGAGGAATTTGATGCACACAATATTGAATTTGAAGATGGTTTAGAAGATGTTGAAGAAGTTGTAGATTTTGGTGTTGTCACTGAATGTTTCTTTGTTGTTGGACTTGATCAAGACATGTAATTTAACTTTACGAGCAGATTGAAGACCTTGAAGAGGTTTTAGATTTTGTTTTTCTCACTGAAGGTTTTTGTCTAGTTTTGTTTCTTAAACCATCATTTCCATAGGACATTTTTGGTGAATAGATTCTTGACCTTGATGAGAGGATATGATACCTTGAAGAGGCTACATCTTTTGGTGACGTCACTAACTGTTTCTCTATTATTATGTTTGTTAAACATCTCACTTAGGGCAAGGCAACTCCACATATATTGTATAGTTTATGGGACAGAAATCAATATGTAGAAATATTCACTTGGTTTTTATAATTGGATAGAAGAATGACTTAAAATGACCTTGTATGTCTTCTCATTTTAGAGCTCAAATTTTTAGGAAGGATTTAAGTATCCACCTTTCAAGAATCACTAGAAGAGGTTGATAAAGAATATAGGAAGACAAAAAACTAACCAGTTGAGTACAAGGCATAGTTGAGCCAAATGTTGTTGAGGAAGGGCCTAATGGGTCTTGGTTATGGAAAACATGATGGAGAATGCTCCAAAGCCAAGGAGGCACATGAAGTTGTTCCAAGAAGGAATTTTATTTCATGTTCAATACCTCAAGCTTGTGAGGTTTTTGCTCATGATGAATGGAAAATGTTGACACCCACTTTGCAAGAATATGTTACTAAACATGCAGCTAATGAGAATTTAAAAGAAGAGGATGTTGAAAGCTCTATATAGTCATTATATTCATTTCTAGTATTCAGAGGAGAGCCACTACCTCATGAAATTCACCTCCTCAAGAAGGCGACAACAGTGAATGTTCAAGGTATAAATTTGCCTTTAATCAAATTGCTTTTGATTATGATAAACATGGTAAATATTCACATAAGATATAGAAAAGAACTTGCACATGTTCCTTTTGTGGTTTTAATAACCATAATGTTTATAGATGTTGGAAGAAGATATCCATGCACATTGAAACTTTCTAAATAAATGAGGCAAAAAATCAAAGGCCCATTGGACAAGGAAAATGATGTTGAAAATAAGATGCAATTGTTTATTACTCATTGCCATAAGAAAGGTCACCTTGTAGACAAGTGTTGGACTTTGTATCCAACAAGTCATCCACAAAATTTGAAGAAGGTGGAAAGAGATAACGACAAGAATGGAAAAGAGGATTCCATAATCGATGAGGGTCAGGATGATTCACATGATGATGAAGTGCAACTAAAACAAGCGCCATTGAAATGGTTTGCTAATAGATGGTTAGATTTCTTATCTAATTAAGGCCTTGAATGTATTTTGTTGTTTCATGAATTTCTTTGAAAATTCAAAGTATGGTGCATGTTGCATGAAGCAAGATGTTGAAAGTAGAGTTATGTTGACACTTAAATGCAACAAATATGGAAATTTGTACATGAGCTATTATTTGACTTGAGAGTCAGTTGTTTGAAGAGGCATGTTTTGTCGACTTGTGTTTGGTTGATGGTTTTGTACACCAATATGTAAGAGTACATGGAGATATTCAAATGATGTGAATTTTTTTTCTTTGAAGGAGAAAAATGATATGTCAGCGAGCTATGTTTCTTGCATGATGTGTTTTTCAGTTTGATGGTTTTGTTTGTGACAAGATGTCACAAGATTTTGGGAAGGTCCACTCTTGAGCAAGAGCCTCATGATTACAACCTAATCATGAGAATCAAATGGGAGTGCATCCTTATTTTGAAAACAAATAGGATTCTAAGCTACCTAGGACTCAAACCATTATTTTTAAATTTGAAATATCATGGTGTGTTGTTTCAATGCCTGAATCCACAACCCTAACATAAATTGTTTTATTCTTTTTTTTGCAGGATTTAGTTGGTTATATTAAAAGTCAGTTGAATTTAAAATTCTTGGCTTAGTGGCATGAACCAAACATATTGTACATGTATTAAATGAGGAATTTCGCTCTCCCAATCATTTCTAAATCACCCATATCACCAAGAAAACATGTTTTAAAAGAACATACTTTGGTATGGGAAAGACTTTAGGTTTCAAATATTTTAAGAAGGTTTTTGATATGGTTGAGAGAATGTGGAAAATAGAATCCATAAACAAATTATTTTTCAAAACGTATTACTTTCAAAGTATCAACAAGGAACATGTACAAGGGTGTTCAATGAATTAACACTATTTATTTAAATTCCATGATGTACATATCTTACTCATAATTTTAACAAATTATTAAATAATGATCTAGATTGGATAATTATATTATTTTTCATATATTTTGATGCTTATAGAGTGAAAAAATTGAAAGAATCAACTTGTAGGGTCATTTTAATGGTGGGTGGAGAATTGGGGTCTAAAACCTTTTGGAGACATTTTGAGGCATTAAATGACATTTCTGGGGGTCAAATGATTATCCCTTGTGCCGAAATCTTGACCATTATTCTACACTTAAAGACATATCCAATGGTGCAAGAAAAACATCAAATGAAGTTCATTCAAAATTTATGCCTTTAGTAAGTTGACCTATCATGTTGACCACCATGGTATGAGAGAATGAAATTTTAGCCCCATTACTCATGCATGGCAAGCTAGCTACATGTGGAATTTTAACAAGACTCTAAAAGGTCTAAAATCACAAACCTAGTTAATGGTTGACAGAGTCAAATCTTACACCTAGTTGCCTATCACGCTATGTTAAATACTTGGCCACTAGGAGGAATAAGAGTTCCATTTTGTGTTATTGTATTTTGTTCCATAGTTGAAAATTTTGTTCCATAGTTGAAAATACAACTAGGAGTGTGAAGTTAGAGAGAAAAATGTATGAAGTTAAGTTTTTATAGCAACCTTACATGCTAAAAGTCTTAGCTAACTCTAGAGAGATTACATCTTTCTTTGTACTCACATATTTTCCATACTAGAAAAGAGAGAGTAGAGCATGTTTACATTTTAGTGTTGTTTTTCTCCCATAAGGATTTTCTAGGGAAAAAGGAGTCTAGAGCATCATTACTTTTTAGGGTTGCTTGTCTCCCATATAAGAATTTCCTAGGAAAATAATTGTGTTGATTGTCTAGAGATATGTATGTGTGTGTTTCATTATGTTCTCTATTTCTTACGTTGTGTTTCATTATGTTTTTATATTTCTTACATTTCCTATTGCCACGGTGTACATTTATATCTAAAGAGTCCAAAACCTCATTCAAGACCATATGTTTTGTTGATGTAGTTTGATTGGTTATATTGCATTGCTTTTGCAGTTGTTGCTGGGGGCCTCACCATCTAGTGATTTTAGGTAAAAAATTATTTACATGGAATTTTGAAGTATTCTAGAATGTTTATTATTTATCACTACTAGCCTTGGTGATTTAGTTGTTTGTTTTGATGCTGCTTAGTTACCCATATTTAACAGTTGTTCATGTTTAATTCATTGTTAAAGCTTTTTATTGGCCTGTCAGGATGTATTTTTCTCAAATCCATAATGGCTAAAAGAATGAAATTTATCTATGAAAAAGAGAGGTCATATGGAAAAAAAAAAATTTGGAAGTGTTCTTTTGAACCCATAGAACTTGCAACCCCAATATGGATACAATACTAAGTAATACATAGCCTCCTCATCTAACTTAGCCAGGGATTTGCAATACTATATTTGAGTTGGCTAGCTCCATTTCAAGATATTATAATGTTAGATTATTATTTCTATAGATTTTGATTATGGTAGTAAAATGTTACAAAAAACCGGAAAATACAAATAATATTATTCTAGATATATGTAAAAAGGACATGGTAGAGAAAATCAAACAATATTAAACTTTTCATAAATAGTTTAGATATAAATACATTTTCTATTTTTGATTGTAAATTCCAAGGCTTAAAGCAATAATTTTTCTAATAATTTTTTTTTAATTAATAAATAAAAAAGAAGCATTTTCATTCAAAATCACATCCAACATATAATAAAAATAATAAAAACAATTTAAAACTTCATACACTATGACATTACTATGGCAAAGAACATAAAAATATATGTAAGCAGAAAATCCTTTTATATAATAATGGAGAGCTTCAAATATACAAGAAAAAAAATCTTTCAACCTCCTTGTATCCCAGAGAAAGAGTTGCTCAAACAATCATATTTTAAACAATTAAAACTTGAGGAAATCATCTATTTTTGAATTTCAATTAAATATAAAAAATTAGTCAGATATTTCAAATCTGTTTTTTGGCTAGTTGCAGAGTGTAGGTCAATTCTAGCTAGAGAGAGACTCCAAGAAGGGGTTTCAAGATAGAGCAGGTTTCCAACATTCCAATCAAGAAGGGAGGCAAATATTTCCAACAAAAGAGGCAAGAACAAGTTCCCTAGTGGTAGTGCTATGCAACCCAAATTAGTCAGTGCATGTTGCATGCAAGAGTGTGAGTAGCTAGTAGTCTCCAAAGAGATTTTCTAGAGGTAGAAGGAGTTTCCCAAAAGCAGTACTACACATTTTATTAGGTAGGACTGCATCTAGCATGGAGAAAATCATCTGTTTTTGAATTTCAATCATATAAAAAATTAGTCAAATATTTCAAATTTGTTTTTTGGCTAGTTGCAGAGTGTAGGTGCAATTCTAGCTAGAGAGAGACTCCAATAAAGGGTTTCAAGACAGAGCAGGTTTCCAACATTCCAGTCAAGAAGGGAGGCAAATATTTCCAACAAAAGAGGCAAGAACAAGTTCCCTAGTGGTAGTGTTATGCAACCCAGTTAGTCAGTGCATGTTGCAGGCAAGAGTGCGAGTAGCTGGGAGTCTCCAAAGAGAGTTTCTAGAGGTAGAACGAGTTTCCCTCCCTCTCAAACTACTCCCTCTCACATCTTCCTATTGAAGCAAGCCTTTAGCCCATTGAAAACTTGGTTATGACTAGGCATTTTATGTATAAGAAGGAAGTTGAACCACATCGAAGCCAAGAGGTTCACAAAAATTGCTTTTAACTATAGCCAAAGCCCCCACCTTTGGCTCAAGAGGAGATGACATCAGGAAAAATTTTAGGGGCTAATATTAGTAGGTGGGCTAATTTTCCATGCTTTTTCCAAAAAAAGATTAGCCAATTTCATTTTTTTTCTAAAATGATTTGCCAAAATAAGGATTTCCTAGGAAAATAATTGTGTTGATTTTCTAGAGATATGTATGTGTGTGTTTCATTATGTTCTCTATTTCTTACGTTGTGTTTCATTATGTTTTTATATTTCTTACATTTCCTATTTCCACGGTGTACATTTATATCTAAAGAGTCCAAAACCTCATTCAAGACCATATGTTTTGTTGATGTAGTTTGATTGGTTATATTGCATTGCTTTTGCAGTTGTTGCTGTGGGCCTCACCATCTAGTGATTTTAGGTAAAAAAATTATTTACATGGAATTTTTATGTATCCTAGAATGTTTATTATTTATCACTACTAGCCTTGGTGATTTAGTTGTTTGTTTTCACGCTACTTGGTTACCCATATTTAATATTTGTTCATGTTTAATTCATTGTTAAGGCTTTTTATTGGCCTATCAGGATGTATTTTTCTCAAATCCATAATGGCTAAAAGAATGAAATTTATCTATGAAAAAGAGAGGTCATATGGAAAAAAAATTGTTTGCAAGTGTTATTTTGAACCCATAGAACTTGCAACCCCAATATGGATACAATACTAAGTAATACATAGCCTCCTCATCTAACTTAGCCAGGGATTTGCAATACTATATTTGAGTTGGCTAGCTCCATTTCAAGATATCATAATGTTAGATTATTATTTATATAGATTTTGATTATGGTAGTAAAATGTTACAAAAAACCGGAAACTACAAATAATATTATTCTAGATATATGTAAAAAGGACATGGTAGAGAAAATCAAACAATATTAAAATTTTCATAAATAGTTTAGATATAAATACATTTCCTATTTTTTATTGTAAATTCCAAGGCTTAAAGTAATAATTTTTCTAATAATTTTTTTTTAATTAATAAATAAAAAAGAAGCATTTTCAATCAAAATCACATCCAACATATAATAAAAATAATAAAAACAATTTAAAACTTCATACACTATGACATTACTATGGAAAAGAGCATAAAAATATATGTAAGCAAAAAATCCTTTTATATAATAATGGAGAGCTTCAAATATACAAGAAAAAAAATCTTTCAGCCTCGTATCCCAGAGAAAGAGTTGCTCAAACAATCATATTTTAAACAATTAAAACTTGGAGAAAATCATCTATTTTTGAATTTCAATTAAATATAAAAAATTAGTCAAATATTTCAAATCTGTTTTTTGGCTAGTTGCAGAGTGTAGGTAAATTCTAGCTAGAGAGAGACTCCAAGAAGGGGTTTCAAGACAGAGCAGGTTTCCAACATTCCAGTCAAGAAGGGAGGCAAATATTTCCAACAAAAGAGGCAAGAACAAGTTCCCTAGTGGTAGTGCTATGCAACCCAGTTAGTCAATGCATGTTGCAGGCAAGAGTGCGAGTAGCTGGTAGTCTCCAAAGAGAGTTTCTAGAGGTAGAACGAGTTTCCCAAAAGCAGTACTACACATTTTATTAGGTAGGACTACATCTAGCATGGAGAAAATCATCTGTTTTTTAATTTCAATCATATAAAAAATTAGTCAAATATTTCAAATTTTTTTTTGGCTAGTTGCATAGTGTAGGTGCAGTTCTAGCTAGAGAGAGACTCCAATAAAGGGTTTCAAGACAGAGCAGGTTTCCAACATTCCAGTCAAGAAGGGAGGCAAATATTTCCAACAAAAGAGGCAAGAACAAGTTCCCTAGTGGTAGTGCTATGCAACCCAGTGAGTCAGTGGATGTTGCAGGCAAGAGTGCGAGTAGTTGGGAGTCTCCAAAGAGAGTTTCTAGAGGTAGAACGAGTTTCCCTCCCTCTCAAACTACTCCCTCTCACATCTTCCTATTGAAGCAAGCCTTTATCCCATTGAAAACTTGGTTATGACTAGGCATTTTATGTATAAGAAGGAAGTTGAACCACATCGAAGCCAAGAGGTTCACAAAAATTGCTTTTAACTATAGCCAAAGCCCCCACCTTTGGCTCAAGAGGAGATGACATCAGGCAAAATTTTAGGGGCTAATATTAGTAGGTGGGCTAATTTTCCATGCTTTTTCCAAAAAAATATTAGCCAATTTCATTTTTTTTCTAAAATGATTTGCCAAAATTTTATAGTAAACCATTATTTTACCTTAAAAATGGCCAAAAATATTATCTCAACTAATATAAAATCATTGGAAATCTAAATATTTCTACAAAAATATCACAATTTGCATATTAGGGACTAGTAAGATTACCAAGGTTTCTAAACTTTAAGATAAAGTAGCATCCTTAATGTTAGTTTTTGGCTAGATGATTAGGTATAAAGTAAGAAATCATTTTGCAGTATATTGATAATATTAAAAATAATATTAGTTCAAGACTATTGGTCAGTTCCCAAAATAATGTGAGATGGAAGCATTTGATACATTTTCCACACTCAAAGAGTTGAAAATGAAAAACAATTTCTCTTATATTATCTATCATATACTCACATTTGATCTATGAAAACTCTTCGTGTTTTTTAAACATAAAAATAAAATAGTAAAAAATTCAGACTAATCTCTTACTTCTTAAAGTACAACAAATATTTTTTAATTTTTCGAAATAATAATTAAAAAAATATTTAATTTCAAAATAATTATTATTTTATTATTTATAAATAAAATTAACAATAAAATATGTTTATAATGAACTGTTGTGAATGATAATATAAAAACTTTTAAATAATTTTAATTTTACTCCAATCATTATATAAATTAATATTATTCATTAAAAAAATACCTTTTAATATTTTAAATATATTGAAACCTCTACTATCAAAATTTCAAATAAGCATTTTTCTTCCTTCTTATACAACACTATGCCAACACCATGCTAACAAAATTCAAAGAAGACACAACTTCAAAATTTTACAGAGTTGAGATCTTAGATGCTACCACATCAAAATGTTGTGGATCTCACAGAGTCATCTAGAAGCATTGTTACAAAGTGCTAGCATGATAATCGATGGAAAGGCTGAGAGGATGGAACAAATGTACACAAAACAAATTTCTATTCATAAAATTTTTTCCATACATAATTATTGAGTTTCTGTTTTTTGGTCCTTTTATTTTCATATATATCTCACAATGATCCAACCATAAACACTTAATTTACTAAATATAAAAACAGGCAAACATACACTAAATTATAATTTTCCAAATATAAACTAAACTCTAATTAACTCTACATTGCATGCATACATATGAGGGCAATGGAGTAATTTACTATTTAATTATGATGTATAAAAGATGTTGTAATGGTTATTTAGAGAGTCATTGCTCTGCCCCACTAATTCATATCATAATGCTTTGCTTCCTTAACAACACTCAATTGTATGCGTTTTCTCAATTTTTTGTGTGTTTTATGTGAATCCTTTTGTGTGGGTAAAGATCTGATACTCTCCCCACTAAGGGATTAAATTGAGCGTTTTCAGATTTGTTACACATTGTCAAAACCAGTAAAACGTTAATATCCAGGGTGGTCATGGAGGGAACTATATAAGTTCAGCAGTGAAGACAAATTAGGCGATAATTTTGGAAACAGTAGTTAGGTTTTTCTAGTGCATAGGGCCTCTACTCAGAGTAGGAAAACGTTCACTTATTTGGTTTGTTTTTTCTTGTCATTTCATTTCTGGATAGGGTGCCTCCTACTTAAATGTTTAAGAACGGATTCTAAGAATATGCACAGAAGAAATCTTTGTCATTTCCTTTCTACCACATTGTGAATGATGGCTCTGACCATCTTCCACAATTTAAGTGCAGTGTGACAATCAATGGAAAAAAATATGAATCCCCTCTTGGTTTCAGCCGCAAGAAGGAAGCACAGAATGCTGCAGCTAAGGAAGCCATAGCAGATTTGCAAAGGCAGGGATTTAAGTAACATACCCGATGCACACCCGACGCACACAACACAAAAATACATTTTAATACATTTTTCATACACAACACAAAATTTTAATACATTTTTTTAACTCAGAGCACAAAAAAATTTCGAGCGTAACATACCCGACACACACAACACAAAAATACATTTTAATACATTTTTCATACACAACACAAAATTTTAATACATTTTTTTCCCTCGGAGCACAAAAAAGTTTCGAGCATAACATACCCGACGCAGCAGTCGACGAGCGCAGATGGCAGGAGCACTAGGGCAGACGGCAGGAGCACCAGGGCGGCAACGGAGCGAAAATAGTAACTAACAGTGAAAGCGCGCGAAATGAAAACGGTAAACCACAAACATTCGCGGGCAATTTATTTATAGAAAATAGTTCAGTCAAACTATTTTAAAAGAAAAAGTTTGAGTTCGGCCGAACTTTTTTAGCAGTTCGGCCGAACTTTTGTTGCCGGTTTTCCAATCTCTGACAAAAATTCTGTTTGCCCGCGCCGTCAGTGTGCCGTCAATCTAAACGGAAACACGAGTTCGGCCGAACTTTATAAAAAAGTTCGGCCGAACTTTATAAAAAAGTTCGGCCAAACTTTGTAAAATTTTCAGCTGAACTATTGTTGAAAAAAAAATTCACACCCCGATTCTCACAAAAGTGTAACCCAACTTCACGTTTCCGCCTCTTAGGAATAGAAGTAAAGAAAAATGAAAATAAAATTTTTATTTCTCAAGAAAATTATGTGAATGAATTTTTGGAAAGATTTAACATGCAGGATTTCAAGGCAGCAATTACTCCCACAGTGATGGGATTAAAACTCAGCAAAGAGGACAGTAGCAAGGATTTTGATTCTAGTTTGTACAAGAGCATAGTTGGCAGCCTCATTCATTTGACTGCAACTAGACCGGATATTATGCATGCTATTAGTTTGATTTCCAGATTCATGGAGAGGCCGAAAGAAGCACATTGGCAAGCAACAAAAATAATTATGAGGTATGTTAAAGGAACTAAGAGGTATGGAATTTTATATACTACTTCAGAAAATTCTGAGTTAATTCGATACACTGACAGTGATTGGGATGGAAGTGTAGATGACCGGAAAAGTACTTCTGGTTATGTTTTTCACATGGGTTCAAGAGCCATTTCATGCGCTTCTGAGAAATATCCTATTGTAGCATTATCTACAGTAAAGGTATAGTATGTGGCAGTTATAACAGTAGCATGTCAAGCAATGTGGATGAGAAGGATGTTGAGGAGTTTATGTCAAGAATATGTAAAAGGCACAGTGATTTATTGTGACAATAGCTTAGCCATATCATTGTCTAAAAATTCTATGTTTCATAAAAGGACATAGCACATAGATGCTAAGTTTCACTACATTAGGGAGTAAAGAACAATGGAGAAATCATTCTAAAACACTGCAGAACTCAGGAGTAGTTTGCAGACATTCTGACCAAGCCATTGGGGCATAAGATGTTTCAATATTTGAGGAAATGCATGGGTATGACTGATAACCCAATAGTTTAACTTAAAGGGGAGTGTTGAAATGTTAATTTCAATTGCTCAGCCCACAATCGCCGCTTTCCATTTTTGTTTTGACAACTTCTGTCAAAAGCCGCTTACTACGTTGGTTGAACAGTCATATTCAATTTGAAGACCTTACAGTCCTTTGTATTTTGAAAAACAGAGGTTTATATAGAAAAGAGAGTGTACAATGAAAACAAAGTTTACAATTGAAATAGAGCATTTTTTATTTTTATTTGTACGCGGGAAGGCATTTTGGTTAAAGTTTGGTGGTCCCCACAGACCACGGCAGCAGTGGTCCCCACCACCAGTTCAGCACAACACGTGGAGGCAGCTCATTAGATCGGTTTTTTTTTAGCCGGTTTGCAAAGCCCATTTCTGGACCTGAAGATTTATTAAGCCAAAATGCATAACGGTTTCAGGTTTTATTTTGGGCCATCCAAGAACTCCAAATCCAGACCCGAAAAGGTTATAGGCTGCGATTGATAAAGTTTTCGTATAACATTTTGGGCCTACATCAGCGACCCAAAATGAAATGTGAATTTTGTTTACAATCCACTTTTATATTTTGAAGTCTGGGTGTATTGACTTGTTAAGGTTTATGTTATGTTAAGTTTTTTTTTAATGTTTTATCGTGCAATGAACTTTTTTTATAAAACCTTGGTCATATATATATGTTTTAATACATATTAAAACATATACGCGTTATTGTAATGTGGACCCTGCAGGCATAGATGGAGTTTTTTTAAAATAGGTTTATTTAATTTTTGTTATGTGTGATATAAAAAGCCCGAAGGCCATTTTGTAATGAAATGAAAAACATACACAACAATGTATTATTTAAAAACAGAGCCCGAAGGCTATTTTGTAAGAATGACAGAGTAGTTGTGAAAAACAGTGATATAGAGATTTGTAACAGCACAAAGTGAATTTTTTTTATGAGAGACAGTGAAGTTTTTATGCACTGCGTTTGTAGAAGTCATTGCAATCCCTCTGTCAGAGGAAGTTTTGTTTGTAATAGATTTTTACAGTGAATGAAATAGACGTGTTTTTTTGCCACCTCTGTCCACCTGTGAAGAATTTTTTTTTTAATTCTCTGTGTTTAGAGGAGAGTATTTTTCTCTCTGTATTGTTCTGGAATTCTCAGAAATTCCAACAATCATGGTACATGTCTTGATACCTTTTTCCATTTGTGGTACATATAGAGTTTCCACTGGAATTTTTTACTTCCATGCGGCCATTCATTTTCTAGGATTAGAGGTAAGGTTTCATTTACAATTTCACACTCTTAATTTTTTCTTACATTGTTGACTTTCTTCGCAAAATCCCCAACCTCTTCACTATGTATTTGTAGGGATTTTCAGAAGCATGCATCTAGCCTTCTCTTGAAGCACTATTCTGTGATATCTTTCAGCTTCAGAACCATTCACTAGCCAAAGGTTTTAAGAGTTCCATTTATTATGAATTTTGGGTAATTTTCCGTTGAGTGGTTTGAATTGCAACGAATACCATTTATTTTTGTTTCTCCACGTTTGAATGTGACTAGAGATGACCACTTAGTTTTTTTAATTGTTTCATATTTGAAAGGGAGTGATGGATGAACTCCTCAAAATTTTAGGTAACTGATTTACTATCCTTTGTTGACTTGAGGGGTTTTACCTCATTCCTATATTTTCGACATCGCTCTATATTGTTTATGTAGAAACCCGATGGGTATTCCTTAGCATTATCATTTTTTTCGCAAGACTTGGTTTGACACTATGCGAGCCTGGGCGAGACCCTCCGAGTTCAGGGCTAATTCATACTCTTGTTTGAGGGTGGAAGGAAACCCTATCGTTTGGTACTTGGGGTTTTTCTATTAAACCTTTCAAGTTATTTGTAGGAATTTCCTACTTTTTACTGTATGCCTTTAAAACCCTTATCATATTCTACAAGAACTAGCCACATACAACTTTGTTTAGGTAGAGATATATCTTGTTTCTTTGGAGACTTCTTGTTCAAGGGTGGAAAGAATCCCTGTCGTTTGGTACTTAGGGTTTTTCTATTAAACCTTTCAAGTTATTTGTTTACAAATGGGGAATTTCCCACTTTTTATTTTATGCCTTTAAAACTCTTATTATATTCTACAAGAACTAACCTCATATGGCCTTGTTTATGTAGAGATATATATTTTTGTCAACTTCACAACATAATTTATATTTGTACTAATAGAATTTATGATTTTTATTATTGCTACCACATTTTTCCTTAGTGAACATCATATTAACTCATGGGTTTGTTTTACAACTTGGTCAGTAAAAGCCATTTCTAATGATAAAAATGATTAGTTTCTTGGCATGTTTTTGTGGATGCATCCAAATGTAAGTTTCTCTTATGATTTTTATTATTGCTACCACAATTTCCTTAGTGAACACCATATTAACTCATCGTTTTGTTTTACAACTTGGTAGGTAAAAGCCATTTCCAATGATAAAAATGATTAGTTTCTTGGCATGTTTTTGTGGATGCATCCAAATTTAAGTTTCCTTGTCCGTTCACTCACGTTGCGACTATCGCACTCATAGGGAATTCCTATATATATTTTTTGTTGTCTTCATTTGGTATTCGAATGCTTATGACCAGTAAAGGGTATTTTTGTCTTTTAAATTATTTTTTAATTTCTTTGTTAAATAAGTAATGACCATTTGTAGTTGTTACTTGTACATTTTGAGTACGCTACTTCTATGATAATATACATTTGGTATGTTCGTGTATTTCCTTATGTGGCTTAATATTTTGATTCTCTTCTGGTATATAAAGATGTTTTTTTTATATTATTTTGTAATCCACATTGAGCTATGTTCTTAGCTTAATTGTAGATGGACAGGTTGTTCAGGTAACAAGTGTATGTAGATTATGCTCTAAAGAATGTATATTTATTTTCTAATTTTCTTTGATACTACCACTTCGTATAGTCAACTTGCCTTGTTTTAGGTTCACTTTAATGATTTAATGATTTACAAGAGTGGTGTTAAATGATTTAATCTCATTTAAGGAATTTTAAACATATTCATCAATTTTTATGGTATATGGGTGAATTGTTTTTTCATAGGTATTTACTTTAGCATTTATATATGTATATATAGAGGACCACTTAGGTCGACATGGGGATTTGTCATATAAATAATCACATATTTATTTTAGATACTTTCATGTATATCTATATATTAAGAATTCCATAACTATTGTCACCACTTCATCTTGATTCTATTAGCTATTGTCACCATTTCATCTTGATTCTATTACTATGATGGTCACTCTAGATTCTCATACTATCTGGTTTTTACGATTTAGCTGTGTTAATTTCTTCAATGCATATTTTATATCACATCTTACCATATTCAACTATTTAAAATATAACCCTTATAATAGTTGTTTACTTCAATTGACTTGTTTCCGAAGTTGCTTCACATGGGCTCCAATTGTAATTATATCTAATTCATTTCATTCATACCGCATTTTTTTTGTATCTCAAGTTTAATCTTAGTAATAAAATTTAATACTAAGATTACAGTTCCTGAATCCTTATAATATAATACTAGCATACTCATTATTAACTTTCATCTTTGACTTCTAGATTAGGTGTAGTCAAAAGTATGTATTGTTCAACACTTTACTGAGTGTACATATATATCATATTTATACATAGATATCTATATACGATTAATGAGTTATCTTTCATCCAAATGATTACTTTAACTAATTCATCAACCTTAAGTTAAAAATTCAGAACATAAATATTTATGATACATAGACAATTTTATTTAAACTAACCTTCGCATCAAAATTAACTTTCAATATTTACCTCAATACATCATCAATGATATTAATTCAAAAATCATGAATAAAAACAATAATTGAATAGCTTCGCATCCTATAAGAAATAACAAATATATAATCGTAATGCCTTCATTTGGGAATACTTAGGGAGAGAGCACATTCTTGCATCTAGGAATCAACTACGCCATTTTTACTCCTTAGATGTTTTCTTATATTTCTTCCCAACATATATTTTCCATAGCGTCATCCTACTTTCAGAGCCTTGAACCCTTAATTACCTATTTTTATTTCAAATAATAGAAAATATATTTTTTCATTTAAAGCATGCCTTTCTCTCCTATTGTTCTTTTGTTTTTTTTTAAGAAACTTAACAATTCTCACCAGCTAAGTATTTACAATAAATTTTCTCTTGCATTATGTTACTCTTAAATTGGTAGTTTTCTCCTAACATTTTTAGGAGAATATTTGGGAAGGTCCACTATGTGGTCTTGACCACTTAAGAAGTTATCTATTCTCTGTTACTCATGTGATATTTTGCGATTATTTAAAAAAAAAAATCATTTGTTTAGTAAATATAATTTAATTACATAGTAACCTAATTTTAATCATGGATTCCATAATCGTTAAGTTCAAACAATAATTCAATAAGCTAAAAAACATTATGCCTTAAAAAAAAACACAGGGGTGTCACATCTCCCCCCTCTATAAATAAACACCTTACTTACTATTCTTCTTTCAATTCCCTTTACGTTTGGTACAAAGCAAGAAATTCTTCACCCATTTTATCATCCATCTACATGGTAGCTTCCTCTGGGTTGAAGTGCCTCCATTGCACTTCTACGTGGGAAATTGACTTATTTCAGAATATGGTTTCTCTCTGATCTAATATTTGTAGGAGTATGACCAAGAATTCTCCTTCTGGATTAACCTGCACCTCATTCCGATCATTCACATGAGTAGTGTCATGAACATAATTTTTTAATAATGAAAGATGAAAATTATTATGCATTTTTATATGACCCGACAATGCTATTTTGTAAGACACTTGTCCAACTCTATCTAGTATCTTAAATGGTACATAGAACCTAGGTGCTAACTTAGCGAAAACTCCTAATCTCAAAGTACATTTATTTGTCTCAACTTTGATGTATACATGTTCTCCGAACATTTAATACTTGTGCCTCCTGTCTAACTTGCATAAATATTTTGTTGCATTTCTAGTAAAAGATCAATTCCTAGACTAAACATGTCTTCCGGTTGATTGCAACTCAAAGGAGTGTGGAATTTCCACCCATACAAACCTTCAAATGGGCTCATTTTAATATATGCATCATAGTTATTATTACAAGAAAATCATACTAGATGTAAATAATGTTCCCACTTGGTGAGATAATCTATAACATACATCTACAACATATATTCAATATTCGATTCACTCTTTCTATTTAACCATTTGTTTGAGGATGGTAGGTTGTATTAAATTTCGGATGTGTACCCTTTCCTCCAGACAATGTCTTCTATAAATTAGAAGTAAATTTAGGATCCTTGTATCATATAATTGTTTTTGGTATCCCATGTAGCTGAAAAATATCCTTCGTAAATAATTCTACAATATGTATTTACTTGTATCTTGAGTGGAAAAGCATAAGGTGAGTTAGTTTTCTTAACTTGTCCACTACAAAAATAATTGATTCATGTTTCCTCCCAGTTATAGGAAGATTGGTCATCAAGTCAAAAGAATTTTTTTCCTATTTCTACTCTAGAATGAGTAAAGGGTTTGTTTGTCGAGTTAGGTATTGGTGTTCCACCTTAACCTGTTGGTACTCTAAGAACTTGTGGCCAAATATTCAACCACCTCACATTTCATACCTAGCCAATAATTTTTTTTTTTGAAAGCTATGATCAACTTCTAATATCGCGGGTGACTTGAAGAATTTTCTATGATGTTCATTCAAAATTATCTACTTTAGGGGAGAATCATTTGGAATATATATTCGTTTCCTTAATTTTATTAATCCATCTTAGGTTTTTGCATAACCAAGAAGCTCTTTATTATTTGTTGTTTGTTGCAACTACTAATAAACATCATATTTTAATGTCGTTATCCTTATCTATCATACAAAGTCTTATTTTTCACTACTCACATCAATTTCAACTATTTGATTTTCACTTCTAGTTAGTCCCACGGAAAATTTTAAGGATGGAAAATTATCTTGAAGTTTAAAAAGTTGGTGAATCTCACTAGTCCCTGATATGCAAACTATAATTTTTTTATTGATGTATTTGTAAAATTATTCAAATTTATAATGATATTATATATACTCTCTATATAATGTTGGCAATTTTTAATGTAAAATAATTTTATATTGTAAAATTTGGCGAATCCTTTTTATAAAAAAATGGAAATTGGTGAATCTTTTTTTGGAAAAATCATGAAAAATTAGCCCACCTGCGAATATTAGCCCCTAAAATTTTTCATGCTTAATCCATTAAATAATTTACTCTCCTTTCCTTTTTATATGTTTGGTGTCAAATTCAAATTCACTCAAGGAGGACATCCCCCTTGCCTGTCTAACATTTAAATTTGATTGGTTGGAAAAATACTTTAAAGTTACGTGGCCATTAAGAAGAGTAAATTTTTTTCCTAACAGGTAATGCCTCCTAATTATCAATGCATGTATAACAATAACCTATTCAAAATCATAAAATGCATAGTTTTTCTCATGAATTTTGAATTTTCTTGATTCATTAGCAAGTACATAATTTTTCTACATTAGCACACCCTCAAGGAATGAATATGTACATACAATAAGGTAGTTTTCTCAAAAAATGATCTTCATGATAAGTGTTATTGTTAATAAGTAATTTATTTTATCAAAAGTCTCTCGACAAATTTGTGTCCAATTAAACTTCACTCCCTTTTTCTGTAATGAAGTGATGGGATAGACTATTTTAAAAATGACCTTTATGAATATTCCATAATATGCGGTGATGCAAATCAGGGATCTAAAATATACCACATCCTTAGGTATTGGCTAGTTTAAAATTATGTTAAACTTTTGAGGATCAAGAGATATGCCTTCCTTAGAAATCACATGTCATGAATACTAAATTTATCTTCAAAAATATCAGATTTGATAAATTTTGAATACATCTAATCGTCTCTTAATTTTTGTAGCACTATCCTTAGTTTCTCATCATGTTCTTCTTCGGTTTTTGAAGATATCATATTATCATGAGTGAACATGAATAAAAACTTATTTAGATATTTTATTAACACACTATTCATCAAACACATAAAGGGTAGGTGTGTTGGTAAGACCGAAAGGTAGAAATGCAAATTCATAGAATCCATACTATGTTTAAAATGAATTTTCATGTATGTCGTCATATTTTATTCATAATTGACGGTAACTCAATATGAGATCTAGTTTTGAAAACTTTGTTTCCCCTCTAACCTAATAAAACCGATCACTTGTCCAGGGTAAAGGAGATTTATTTTTAATTGTCAATTTGTTTAACTATCTATGATCAATGCACATACTTATAGTTCCAATGTTTTCCCTTACAAATAGCACCAGTTCTCCCCAATGGGAAACACTTGGTTAGATTTATCGTTTATCTAACAACTTTTGCAACTGCATTTTAATTTCAATAAGCTCAGACACACTCATTCTATAAGGCACTTTGGACACAAGTGTGGCTCTTAGTACTAATTAAATCGAAAAATATATGTCTCTCCTTTGCAATAATCCTGGAATCTCTTCTTGGAATAAATCCTTAAATTATTTAATTAGTGCTTGACTATCTATAGTTTTATTATTGGCTTTCTCTGTAGGTTCTTGTATCTAGGTAGCAAAAAAATTACACTATTTTCGAGCACATCTCTTTATTTGTAAGGTTGAAATTTGTATGATGGAGATAGACATGTGTATGCCTTTTATCACTTGAACATTTCCTTCGTCTGTGACATATGTAACATTTTTATCTATAAAGTTAATTATAGATATGTTTTTCTATAGTCAATCAATTCCAGTTAGTAGGTCATAGGAACCTAGAGGTAATATGTTCATATTTAAGTCTATTATACATCCATTTAAATTTACAAGACACTATTCAACCTCGGCTGTCACTTTTCATTTACTACCTATAGTTAACTAAACCAACCATGAAATTTTAAATTTTCCAATTCTTAACATCAATATTTCCGCATTTTGCAAAGTGTTGGGGGCTTCAATGAATGAACATTTGACATATCATGTGCATTCATGGAATACTAAATAATACCACTAATTTGACTACATATTGAAAATACCTCTAAAAAACACTTTATTTAACCCCCTACCAATACAAACCCAATATATCTTCCCAATTAAAAAAAAAAAAACCTACTTTCTTTAGAATGGATGATTTTTATTTCTTGTCCCCTATTCCAAATCTACTTTTTTCCTTCTAAGGCCAGGATTTTAGGATTTCACTTTTCTATTTGAATCGTTGATAACAATTCCTTTCTTTTTGCACAACTTCATCCATGGTCTTTGGATTTTCCGATTTGACTATTTCGTTGTATGAGAAAGTAAGTTCAAAAAACATCGCACCTTCACTTCTTGCTCCCAAATGTATGAAACATATCTTAAAAAATTTGTAATTTTTTCCACAAACATGTCCATACTCAATTGTACCAACTTCAGATCATGAAACTCCTTGGTCTTTTCATCACAATGTTTTTTTGTTAAGTACCTTTCCTTGAATTGTATCTAGAATTCTTCCGAGGTGACTATCTTTTCATCTGTACAATGTACTATTTTTAATTCCTCCCAACATAGTGAAGACCTTCCTTGCAATTGATATATTTCTAATATGGTATTTAAGATGTGAGAATATTCCACTTGAAAATATTTGGTTATATTCAGTTTTCACACTTCTCATGCCTCGTATACTCTTCCTGGAGTTCTATTTTCTTTTTCTTTCTAGGTTTGGTGGATTTTGGGAATGCTTTATCTAAATTTTCTTCAATTTCAAGTTTTTTATACTCATTTTTGGACTTATCATGCTCACTTTCAACATTTTTCTTCTTTAAGGGTTATTTTCCTCCCTCCACTACCTCATTTTCTATAGGTTGACGAGTTCAACCTTCTATCCATTCTTTAATGACTATCTCTTGCTCGACACTTTCCTTCACCAAATGGTTATTGCTGACGAACTCTTGCCACTTGTCTTTCACAATTTCTAGAAATTGCGCTACTAGAGTTGAACTTTCATCTCCCAACTGAACTGCAATCTATTCTTCTTCACTAGGAGAATTGGCAAAAGATTTTACTACCATTGCACTCTTTTTTTCTTAATTTTATGTATCATTACAATAATTTCTTAATTTTATGTATCATTACAATAATATCAAATTAGTTTCTTAGAGCACAACATTTTGTACTTAGAGTTTGTTAAATTATTGTTTGGTGCTTAGGCCTCAAACTTTGAACGGAACTGTAAAACCACATATAACATATCTAATTTACATGCCAAAAAAAAAAAAACTATAAATATTCCATAGGAATTAATATTCATAACGTTTATGGATTTAATACTAAAATTATTACTTTATTCCCTTACATTCCACGTCTCATTTTAATAGTTCCACAAGGGGCTTTGAGCAATGCTAGAGTCCCATTGTTCAATTCTGTTTATGGCATTATTTAACTCTTTATTGTAATTGCAACCTTATCTCTCCTATATAGTGTCTTTTATTTACATTACTAAGGACATTGCTAGTAGATCTAAGTTAATTTAAGTGCACATTTACTTAGTATAAATATGTGTATATTTTATGACTCGCATAGCTTATGGTTTAGTCGTTACATATTCGGATAGTGCCACATGTATGCATATTTTATGATTCCCGTACCTACACACCTGTTGGTATTCTTTAAAAATCAAGGGTTAACTTAGGAATGTCATGCATATTTCAATATTCACGTACCTACACACTTGTTGGTATTCTTTAAAAATCAAGGGTTACCTTACGGATGTTTGCATTAAGTATTAGTCACTTAGGGCACGTGCTCATGTCAAAATTAAACGTTTAAAACCCTTTTATGGAATCAAATCCACTTGTCACTATTTTGGTGGATTCAACTCACTAGGATAATATTCTAAGCATGCTCTATGGCCGAGATTCATTTCAGAGATCCAACGATGACGTTAAAAGGTAAGGTTACGGTTACGGTATAGTGTTTTCATATGGATAATTTCCGTTTGTCATTTTTCTTACCGCCGTCCTAATTATTTGGTATGGAGACCTTGAATGAGGGTTTCGAACCCTTGCACACTAATCATGGCAGGTGTCTTGATACACTTTCCCATTTGTGGTGTATAGGGTTTCCAATGGAATCGTTTACTTCTACACGGCTATTAATTCTACAAGATTAGAGGCCAGGTCTTTTTTATAATTTCACGGACACTTAAATTTTTCTTACACTGTTGAGTTTCTTCATAAAATCCCTAACCTCTTCATAGTATTTGTAGGGATTTTCATAATCATGCATCTGACCTTCTACGAAAAAACCATCATATGAACGCCTTCAGCTTCAACAAAAAAGTTATTCCTTAGCCAAAGGTTTTAAGAGATGTTCCATTTATTACCAATTTTGGGTAATTTCCTTTCCCTAGTTAAAATTGCAATGAATACAATTTTTTTTGTTTCTCCACACTTGAATGTGTCTAAACTTACTGACTTAGGTTTTTTCTATTTCGGACCGGAAAAAGAGTGATGGGATAAGTCCTGTGAAGTTTAGGCAACTGGTTTACTATAAATTGAGGGTTTTAACATCACTTCTATCTTTTTCATTTCGCTATGTATTCTTAATGCAAATCCTTATGGGTATTCCCGAGCATTATCAGTTTGTTCGCAGGAGTTGACTTGGCACAATGCCAACCTCGACGAGACCCTTTCAGTTTATAGGTTTAATTCATAATTTTGTTCAAGGGATAAAAGAAACCATTGCGTTTGATAGTCAGTGTTTTTCTATTAACCCTTTCACGTTATTTTTTTAGAAATGGGGGATTTTCCACTTCTTATTGTATGCCTTAAAAACCATTTATTATATTCTACAAGAATTAATCTCATCTGACTTTTTTAATGGAGAGGTATATCTTGGATTCTCTTGTGACTTCACACCATAAGGTATTAACATTTATTCTTGTTATTACTACTACCCTATTTTTCCTACCCAACATTATATTAACTTATGGGTTTGTTTTATAACTTGTGAGTAAACATGACTTCTAATTATAACAACGATTAGTTGCTTCCATAGCTTAGATGGATGAAGCCAAGTGTGACTCTCCTTATTCTTTCACATAGGTTGGGACTTTCACTGGTTGAGCTCTCCTATCTATATTTATGACCACCTCACAACTCATGTACATAAATATTCAGACTATTAAACGAGCTTTGTGTCCTTTAAATGATTGTTTAATTTCTTTTCCAAGTAGGCAATGACCTTTAGTAGCCATTACTTGTAAAATTGACAACTCTATTTTTTGATAATAGGCATATTTTATGTTCCTAAATTTCCTTCTATACTAGATGATGTTCATGGGAATAATTTTAATGATTCAATAGTTTGGTTCTCTACTTATATATAGAGATTTTCTATATATATTATTTTGAAATACACGTTAATTTACATTCTTAACTTAACTGTAGACGGTCTTGTGGTGTACTTGATGTACCAAATGTATATATATTATGTTCAAAGGAATGTATATTTATGTTGTACTTTCCCTTGATACTACTTCGTATACTCAAACTTGCTTTTCTTAGGGTCACTTTAGTTATTCTTAAAATTCCCCTTATATATTTATATATATTTCTTCTAGACATGCTATCTTAACTAAGGAATTTTAAAATTCTTCTATTTTTATGGTCTACAGATGAATTAGTTTTTACCCGATATTTACTTTAACAATTATATATGTACATCTATCTGACGTTTTCATAAATACTTATACATTACACTTATACATTAAACATTCGATAGTTTGTCATCATTTAATCTTGATTCCATTATTTTGATGCTCTCACTAGATTGTTTCTCGATGTTACTTTTACAATTTGATTATGTTAATTTCTTAAATGCATATATACTTATACATTAAACATTCGATAGTATTTGTCATCATTTAATATTGATTCCATTATTTTTACGCTCTCATTAGATTGTTACTCGAAGTTACTTTTGCAATTTAATTATGTTAATTTCTTAGATGCATATTTTCTATTAGATTGTTTAAACTTTCACTCTTGTATTAATTCAATATGTTTTTCTTTTCGGAGACTAAAAAACTTAATATACTCTCCACTTGTAACCATGAAGTGGACTTCAGTCCCTAAGAGTGGGTTTTAAGCAAAACTCATAAACATAAGTACATAATATATAATACATATTGGAAGAGCTTAAATATTGTAAGTTCCCTTGCCTATGCTATCAGTGTCATCTCTATTCCATCATAGCTATCTTTATGATAATTTGTACCATATTTTTTGATTAAGTTGATTTGCTTCATAAGTTAATTTGAAAGAGTTCAAACTATAAATATCTCTAATTCATTTCATTATTACTACATGTGTTTTGTATGTCAATTTTGATGAAAACTGAATTCAATAGAAATGTATCTCTTAGGTGAGCAGTGCACCTGGAGTCTGCACACAAAATGGAGAGTACACCCTACATTTATTAATCAAATTACACAACTATAAGTACATCACAAAGGTGTAGGAAGTTGTAAACAAACTCTTATATCCTAGGAACTAATCCTAACTTAAGGAGCTACGTTACAATAGTTTAACCATTTCTCCATTAATAAAAAATAATATTAATTATTTTCAACTCTGCCCCTTAATGGATAAAGGATTGTCCTGAATTCCTAACATCCCCTCTAAACAATTCAAACTTAACTTTCCCAAGAGGCTTAGTAAAAGTTTCTGCCATATTGTCACAAATTTTACAATATTCAATAAATATTTCTTTCAATTGGAATTTTTCTCAAACAAAGTGAAATTGAGTATCTACGTGTTTTGTATTCTTGTAGAATAATGAATTGTATGATAACTTGATGTAATTTGGTTGTCAAATTTTATAATGGTTTCTTCTTTCTGTTTTTCTCTTGCATTATGGAGAAGCCTTCTCAACTAGATAGCTTCACATGTAGCACACAATGCTTGGTACTCAGCTTCAGTTGAAGATAACTCCACAGTACTTTGATTTTTACTGCTCTATTCTATGACCCTGGAACCAATACTAAATGCATAACCTCTGACGGACCTTCGGTCATCCATATTACCTACCCAATCTGATTCTGAAATAGCTGCTAAGATAACATCATATGTGTCATTGTATAAAATACCATAATCACTAGTACCACGAAGATACCTCAACACAATTTTTGCTGTCGTCAAATGAATTTCAAGTGGATTAGACATGAACTAGCTCAACACACTAACATAGTATGCTAAGCCTGGTATATTTGTAGTTAGATATATCAGAGTACAAACTAGTTTTCTATAAAAAGTGGCATCCACCTCCTTAGAGCCATCGTCACTACATAACTTCAGATTCTGTTGCAAATATGTTGATGCTTCCTTACACTACTCCATTCGGAACCTTGTGGGTGGACCTCTGATGTACTTCCCTTGAGTAAGAAAATTTTGTTCAGATTCTCTCCATACTTCCAGACCCAAGCAATAATGTAGACTTTCATTTCAAAAACTTGCAACATCTGCAATTTTATTTCTTTGATCAAAGAATATGCAATACCTATTATAATCATATCATCCACATATAAAGAAATCAAAATAATCTGCCTCTGTTTATTATACATGTTATAGAGATTTGGATCATTCATGATCCTATGAAAACTATGTTGTAAGAAGAATGAATTGATCTTCTCATACCATGACCTAGGTGCTTGTTTTAAACCATATAATGCCTTTTTCAACGTACACACTAGATGTTCCTGCCCTTATTTGAAAAACCCTTCAAGTTGGACTAAATAAATTTCTTCCTTTAAATCACCATTCAGAAATGCAGACTTAACATCTAGCTAGTGTAGCTTCCACTGATATTTTGTTGCTAATGAAATTAACATTCTAATGGTATTCAATATGCCTATAGAAGCAAAGGTTTCTTCAAAGTCTATCCCCTCATGCTTTGAATAACCCTTTGCTACCAGTCTAGCTTTAAAATTTTCTATATTCCCATCTGCATTGACTTTAGGCTTGTAAAGCCACTTCAAACCTATGGGTGTTTTTCCTTTAGGAAGTTCAACTAGACCCCAAGTATAGTTTCTAATAATTGATTCTAATTCTTCATTCATTGCAGCCCTCCATTCATCAGATTCACTTTCTTCTTTATATTTTGTGGTATCTATAACATTGAAAATGTTTTACATTAAAGCATAGTCTCTCAATATGGTTGGTAATTGAGTATGCCCACCTAATATTGTTGGTAGAGGACTCAGCTTAAATCTTTCTACTTCAGACCTATGTGGACTTTCCTTGTTGACTACATCACCCTTTTCTTCATCTTTATGATCTTGTTGCTGATTATCCTCACTAATTTCTTCCATCAATAATGGAGTGTGCCATTATTTATGACTGTCTTCCTTTCCTTCCTGAACCTGCTCATGAAATATAACATCTCGACTTGAAAATATTTTATGAGTCACAGGATTAAATAGCTTGTAGGATTTAAACTCAGTGCAATATCCTACAAAGATACATTTCGTAGCCTTAGGATCTAACTTATTTCTATCCTCCTTGGGTATATGGGAAATTTATTTTGACCCATAAACTCTTATATGACTCACTACTGGTTTAAACCCATAAAATGATTCAAACAAAGTCTTAAAGTAAATATATTTAGTAGGAATCCTATTCTTTAAATAAACAACAGTGTTGGTAGCTTCATCCCAAAAACCATTTTATAGACCCTTACCTTGAAGAATACTTCATGCACACTCCACTAGGGTTCCGTTCTTTCATTTTGCAACTCCATTCTGCTGTGAAGTGTGTGGAACTGTGAACTATTGAATAATCCCACGATATCTGCAAAAATTTTTGAACTCACCCAACCTGTACTCTCCCCCTTGATTGGAGCGGAGAATTTTTATGAATTTCCCTGTTTTCTTTTCCACTAGAGTCTTAAATTCCTTAAAACGTTGAAAATTCGGATTCTTTTTTCTTAAAATATATATCTAAGAGAATCTAGTGCAGTCATCAGTAAATAGCATAAAATAATATGCACCACCTAGCGATCTAGTCTGCTTAGGTCCACATAAGTCTGTATGCCCCAACTCTAGTATATCTCTTTTCTTCCTACCAGCATGGAAAATAAAATTTTCCCTATGCATTTTCCCTAATGCACATCCATCACAATCTAAATGAACACTATGAAATGCAGGAAGTCCATCAACCATACATTATTTTGAAGTAGCATGAAGTCTTGTAAGTTAAGGTGACTGAATCTTTGGTGCCAAATATTTTCGGTTGTCAATCCTGTTGAAACCAAAGCTTGGTGTTGCATGCTATTGAAATTCAATGTGTACAGGCTCCCCACATGCACTCCTTGTGCAACTGGTTCCATATTATTGTCCTTTATGACACAATATGTATTGAATAGTTCAACTTGCAGGTCCTGATCAGTTATCATTGATACAGAGATTAAGTTATTCTCAATCCTGGGAACATACATCACATTCTTAATATGTTTGATGTTACCGCTAGGAAACATTACCAGAATATCACCATACCCTTTGGTCTCATAGCCTTTGCCATCTTGGAGATAAATTTTAGATCAGTAAGAGGTTTCTTGAAATAACTCAAACCAATTTCTCTTACCTATCATATGTGAGGACGCGCCAGAATCAACATACCATATGTCGTCCTCATCCTCCTCAGAAGCTGAAAGAGCACAATCAGCTACAAACAGTCGAATATCATGACTGTGACGACCTTCAACAACAAAATATCCCATGTGCTTACTCTACTTATTCCTGGCCTCATCTATCTGCCTCTTAAAGAAGATTTCAGCTTGATAACCATTTTTCCTAGAGTAAAATAATTTAATGAAAGAAAAATTGTTTGTTGACCTACCTCTAAATGGTCTCTTTTGAAAAGTGCTTCCTCCTTTCTGTTTCTATTGTGGTTGTTTCCCTTTTTATGGCTTTTTCTTTGCCATTAGTGCAAAATCAGCACTCTAAGGTCTCAAATTTTGTCACCACTCTTCTTCCTATAGTAAAATTCCTGTCAATTCTTCAAATGCAGGGGCTTCATCTCATGCTGCCAAGCGTGTGATGAAAATATGATATTCATCCCACGTTCCCTTCAACGTGATTGTGACTAGATTGAAGGAAGACAACTTATCCCAGATGTCACCCAATCTGTCCTTCAGATCTTTAACCCTTGCAATGAATCCAACAACAGATTCATTCTCCTCCATCCTCATTGAAAACAACTTGCCCTTGAGTAACAAGATGTGATTTGTGTTTTGTGTCTCGTTTAAGTTCTTGAGCGTTGTCTAGATCTCAGTGGACGATTTTCCATCTATGATGTGTGGGATATTATTTCCTTTAACAAACATCTTCAGTAATAATTTTGTCTTGTTCTCCATTTTATCCCAATCTTGTATAGGTTCAGTTGTCCCTGTTACAATATTTAGTTTCTTCTCATCACTGTTGACAATCGACCGCACATTTTCTCCCTTAAGAAGTGCGTGTAACCTGAATTTCCAATTGGTATAATTGTTTCCATCGAGTTTACTAGACTCATTGAGATATGTTTCTTTAAATTTATTCATACTAGACTGATCAAATTGTTGATCCTCCGATTAATTCTAACCAATTGAATAATTACAAGCTACACTAAAAAAAAACTCAATACATACTAGAACCTAATCACACATTTGCAGTCGATCTAGCACGAGCTTTGTGACTGAAACTCAGATCCACCATTGATCTGACGAGTTATTGTGTCTGGGACTCAGATCCACCATAGAAGGGAAAATCCCATGTGTAGAACCAACAAAAGATGTGTCTTCGACTCAGATCCACCACAGACAGGCAATATCATGTGTAGAGCTAACTAAAGGATATGTCTACGACTCAGATCCACCACAAACGGGTAAATCCCATGTGCAGAAACAAAAAAAGGAGGTCATCGCATTTCAGAGCTCAAAATCTACTCTGAATTGAAATTAGCATGGGCATGACCTTAATAGTCACGTTGATCGTGCCTATCGACCTGACTATCATGCTGAAAAATGCGTCGAGTCACTTGTGCTCACAAAAAATAAAAATAAAAATCTCAGACCTGTGAGTGAGGTGTTTGCTGCAGTCCACCCACTCCTCTGTGAGCATTGAAGCTCTGGTGTGCACCATAGCCATGAAGGCTATGTATCCATGAAGGCTATGTAGCCACGAGGGCTCTAAAGAAAATCATGATCACTCAGTTTGAGGTCTAATACCATGATAAAAATTGATTTGAATAGAAAGACAACTCTTAGGTGAGTACTAAACCTCAAGACTGCACACAAAATGGAGAGTACACTCTACATTCATTAATCAAATGATGCAACTATAAGTACATCACAAAGGAGTAGGAATTTTTAAACAAACTCCTATATCCTAGGAACTAATCCTAACTTAAGGAGCTACGTTACAATAGTGTAACCATATCTCCATTAATAAAAAATAATATTAATTATTTTCAACTAATTTTATTCGCAAATCTTTTTCTCGTAATAAAATTTAATATTTTGATTCTTTTTCTTGAACACTTATAATATAAAACTAGCAAAATCATGATCAAATTTCATATTTGAATTCAAGGTTAGTTGTACTCAAATGCATAATTTTTAATTAAATTGATTTGTTTCACAAGTTACTTTGCAATAGTTCCAACTAGAAGTATCTCTAATTCATTTCATTATTACTACATGTTTTTTGTATTTCAATTTTATTCTCAAATATCTTCCCCCCTAATTCTCATTCCTAAACCCTTATAAATCACTATCAACTTTCATCTTTGACTCCAAGGTTAGTTGTATTCAAATTCATGTGTAGCTCTCTCTCTATATATATAAGGAGTAGTTTAACTAATGGATTAGTAATATGTTAAGCATTCATAACCTAAATAATTATGATAGATACACAGGTAGATACATAGTTTTATTCAAGCTAACATTTCCATCGCAATAAACATCCATGATTTACTTCAATATATCATCAAAAATATTCATGTGAAAATCATCAATAAAATCAATAATTAAATAACTTGGCAGATTATAAGTAACCACAAACACCGTAATGCCTTAACATAGGAATATTTAGGGAGAGAGCACATTCCTCTGAATCAATGAATTCCAATTAGCAATTCCCCCCAAGCTTAGACTTCTTTCATACGAGAATCAACAACTCCTTTGTATTCCTTAGTGGTTTTTTTTATAGTTCTTCCTAGAACATTTTTCCTTAACATTGTATTTCTTTTTAGAGTTTGCACAACTTAATTACCTATTCTTTTTATTTCAAATATGAGAAAGTATTTTTTCCTTTAGAGAACCTCTTTCTCTCCTATTTTGATTTTCTTTTTATTTTCACTCAACATAGCAATTCTCTTCAGCTAAGTATTTAGGATAATTTTCTCTCCCTTTACGTTATTCTTAAATTGGTAGTTTCTTTTTTAGGTGAATATTTGGGAAGGTCGAGTATGTAGATTTCACCACTTCACAACTTTTCTAAAATAACAAGCCGTCTTTATTTCTCATGTGCGCTTTTTTTATTATTCCTACACAAACTCATTTATTCATCAAATAAACTTTAATTAAAATTATTTTCAATTCTAACTTCCATAGCCATAAAATTCAAACAATAATCTAATAATTTAAAAATAGTTTTATCTTCAAAAATAAAAATATGGCGTGTAACAATGCTTAAATGTCCACATTTTTAAACCTTTTTTTCGTAATTATACATTGTTTTGAATTCATTGTGTACTTCATTTTCTTTTTCAGGTTGTAAGTACAATTTTTAGTCATTTTTTTCTTAAATAAGAAACTAATATAAAATGAACTAAAACACAAAATCGTAGTTTAGTATCCTTCTCATGATTTGGGACATGATTGAGAAGAACTTTGGCAAGGCTTAAGGGCGGCCACCTCCCAGGCTTCACGTGTGTGATGGTTGTAGTGGAATCGTAGGAGGAATTTTTGTGTTCAATGAGGTAGGGATGGGTTGTAGAGCTCATAAATTCCAAGTGGAAAGGATTGTTAATATCCTGAGCACCTCTATCCTGTTCTGGGTTGAGTTTCTAAAGGGTATTTGCAGGTTTTCAACTCATTCATTCATGCTTGCTCGAATGGGTTGGCGTCGTAGTGTTCAGGATGGGACCAAGTCTCTCTGGTTAATGGTGTTCACAATCGCGTATGTTTACTCTTGTAATCCTTTACCTCAGTGAAAGTGGTTTGTTTGGTATGTTCTTCACTACAATGGCATTGATTGACCCTGTAATTGGAACATTGGATGAAACCAAAATGGGTGCTTGGAAAATTGAAAATTCTCAGTAGTTTCTATCTTTGTTATCTATGATGTTTCTATGTCAGTGTCTATTCGTTTTGGAATTTTACAGTTTATAATGGGCATGTATGTTCAATTTTAGGTTAATTTCTACGTAGCGAAGGATTGTATCGACAACAGTGAGGGATATTTTCATGTTGTCTCTATTTTGAAGATAGAAATGAAAGTACACTTCCTATATTTGATTTAATCTATCCATGAGGTGGTATGTAAGGGTGTGTGGCTCGGGGAGCCGGTCTCTAGTATATTTTTTCAATATCGGAAGAAGTTGCGTTGTATTTCTCTCTATTATGGAAATCTTGAGCACACAGTGCTCGACAATGGTTTAAACTAGTGTTGGAGGGCTCCCTGGTTGAATTTCTACCTTTCTTCTGGGATTTTTCTTAATGGTATCTTTTTCTTGCATATTTTTAATGTCTCTGCATTAGGTTACTTTAATATTTTTTTTACACTATGGATGCATGTATAAAGACCACAATTGGACCTCAACCTTCCTTTATTGTTGGTCCGCTTATAGTTTGTCCAATTTGGAAATAAAAAAATGTTTTGTTCATTCCCTTGTGCTAGCTCGTTTGGTAACATAGGTCAGGGTCACGACAGGAAGAATGGAAATTGTGGCAACAAAGGCTCATCGTCAGCTCACCCACTGAAGAGAAGCGGTCACAGGTCAGACACTCAAGTAATTCAAGAAGCGGTTTAGGCATATAATATTGGCACTCTAGCCCAAGTGAAACAATTGATCTCGTGATGGGAGGTTGATCTTAACTAATAAGCTAAAGATGAAGTGTAGGTGAAGGACTGGCAGTACAGGTGGAGGACTGGTGAGCTCTTGCTCCAGATCTTGGTTATACTTGCAGATGCACCACCTAGTATGAATAAACATTGCATCTTTATTGGCTTATGAAGAGTCTTGTGGGTAAAGCTATTATGACTTTGTCGCTTAACTCTAGAAAATCAGACCCACGCCTTCAGGAAATTTAGAAGGAATTACAACTAGTTCAATATGAAATCCAACAACAGAATGTTCACCTTGTCTTTATCGAAAAACACATTTCGTGTCTATCGAGTCAGGATTATCTGGATCCAATGCTAAGGACCCCGCCCCTGTGGAGTCTTATGATAGTTGTTAGTTTTGTTCCTAAAATTAAAAAGATCTCGAATCACCTATACGTATGACAGACCTTTTCAAAAAGAAATACCAACGTTTAAAGAAATATGTATTAGAGTTCACGCTCCCCATCCCGTCCTTTCAATATAGTTGGCCAGCACTATTTACATCGTTCCAAATAAAAAAATTCTATGGAGGTAACTAATCCTTATCATGGATCCTATCTCAATATTGATAATAATTATCCTCTCAAACTTTGTAATGTCTAACAAAACATTCAGGAACAAAGTGATTAGCAGAGAGAGAAAAATTGCTGCAAAATCCTAGTAGCAGCCCAGAAAGGTGACGAAAGGGCGAGAAGCGTTGTTGGGAAGCCTTGAAAATCCTTTATCATACTGGTAACAACAAGTCAGGACAGTTGGAATTATTTTATTGCACAAGATAACTTCCACTTTCGAAGTCGCTGACAGTAAGGTTCTTCTTATGTTTCTCGTGGTATCTTCCCATGGTAGCAAATTACTTGTTTCTATCACCGAAACACTAATTTCTTGCATGTTCGAGGGAGATTTTAAGAATATATTCTACTCAAATTTGTGTATGGAACGATGCAGGACTGCTTCTCTTAAATATTGTCCAGATATAATGTTTCAAAATAGATGAACTACCTCATTAGAAGCTAAAATTATACAACAGCAAGCTTTATGGGGTTGACATCCATGTCCTGTTTTGTTTGTGTTTTCGATGGCGTGGAATATGAAGTATTGTAAAAATGTCATGGATTTCAAATCATTCACTATAGATTTAGTACACAAATTTTGGTTGCTATAACATGTCGCTTCCAGCTGTGTATCTAGAGCTTTTCTTCTTTTATTATTAAGAAGTGTGATCACAGAATTCGGTAATATTTCTAAACATTTTGAAATTTGAGAGATATACCGAAGTCCATCGGATTGACTTCGGTACTGTTATCACATCTCCTGTTAATTAGATTTAGTAATATTTCCCAAATCTGGACCTAATAATGATAACTCACTTCATTTATCGTTGCTGCCATGGTGTTGACCATCTGGTCCTCCAGGGATCTGTCTTTCAGAATGGAATTTGGGCGACAACTTTCTTGCTGTAAATGACATTCTCGATTCTCCATTTTGCTTTACAGCTTCACCTACGTGTAATTCGTGAACAACACGGCTGTTATAGCTGTTATCCTTATCCATCTGCGTTACAGTTTAGGTAATTATTAATAATTTAGCTGGACAAAAGGAATTGACAACTTCGAATCACATACAGAATAATTTCCTTCATGTGTTTAAGAAAAACCTGAGAACGCGTTTGATCATGAGTCGAGTAATCAACAAGAGCTTCATCAGTTCTTTCACGGTACTGTTTTACGGTTACCATTTCCTGCCATCTGATTCCTGTTACCAAATGCGAATTAATAAATCAAAGCTAAAAGAACATCTCACAGGTTAGTTTCAAACTCTCAACATTGTAATATCGTTCGAAAATGCCATCTAATATGTCCTTAAAAATGTATAAAATTGCTATTCAACCTAAACTAAAGGATCATTAACGGAGTTTACTATATTTGGAACAGCAGAATGTGGTCTGGCTGATGTAGATTTGAAACCACACTTTGGTGTATAGTTACCAAGTTTAGTTTCGAATTAGTAAATTATAATGAAAATATTTCAATTTAAAAAAAATGAATAATTTACATCTTAAACACTTTTTAATAATATATATTTTAAACAACTTCCTTCTTATAACAACTATGTCTTTCGCGCTCTTTTTATTTTTATTTTTTAATTTTGAATTTTAAATAGCTTCTAATTTTGGCTCTCTTCCTTGTAAACTTTTGTTTTTTTCAAAACATATTTTTAAGATCTTTTCATAATTTTAAAATTTATTTATGTAAATATTTATTTAAAAAATAAAAAATGTACATTTAGAAAATCGATAATCAAAATTTAGCTAATAAAAAAAATCAATGGCTTCTTATAAATTAACCTATTTTCACAAATTCTCCTCTATTATTTTGAAAATATAATTTTCCTTTTTTATAATTACTCTCATTTCCTTCTTTTCTGCTGTCACTCCCATCTGCATCTTTTCTGCAATCACCCCATATCAGGCTTCACCCGTTTGGGTCGACCGGAAAATAATCTATGAGAAAGAAAATAATATTCAGTCTCAGCATCATGCATTTACTCTTGGTAACATCAAAAATGTTTTTTTTTTCATATATTCACGCAGGCGGGAGTTTAACCTATAAAATCTAAAAAAATCCCATGCGTGTCATAAAGATGAATTTTCTGTTTGTCTTCTGCGTGCATACCATCCCGCAGGTAAGCTATCAATTTGTGTTTACGGTGGTGCGACCCTTAACTATGCCAACGAATGAACAGTATACACACCTAAACTATGAACTATGGATTTTCTTTCAGCTGATCCACTATTCGTTTTTTTTTCGAACTTTTCGGTATTCGAATCTAGGTTTTTTGCCCAGATTTGGGCGAATCTGGTAACCTCTCTTAACTATGCTAATTGCAAATTCCGACGTGAAAACAAAATCAATTCAGAACATAAATTACATAGGTCCATCTAAAGCAAATTTTTTAATAAATATCCACTGTTAACATTGATCTACGCTAATTGCAGAAAACAATGGCAACGTCTTACGTTTTCTAGGATTTGTCATGAAGCTCCCACAACGGCCAGGCCACAATGGGCGGTTAAAGAAAAGCACACTAACAACGAATGTGAGTCTGACAATTGCAACCAATCTGAGCCAGTTCCCCATATGTACTGTTAGTCTTTTCTTTATCCTGCAGAGAGAATTCAGATACGCTAATAATCGCTGCTTGAGTTATCTTGGAATAGCCAAGTGAGAATATCAATTTAAATGGAAAATTAAGATCATCGCTACAACTTGATGAATAACGACATGCTCAGAAAAATAAGTCTACGAGTGTGAAAATATCTTCACCAGTGCAAAACAATCTAATTAAAAAGACGAGATAGAAGGATTTCACGACTCGTTTCTTTTTTATTCATTTGAATTCATAAGTGGTATTTTTTTAAAGCCCTTTTTGCCGCCACCGGCAACTTCCTTCAACCGTCACTATTAAATATATCGCAAAAAGCAAGAGCAATTAATGGATAGCGCACGTATATGCTGTAACCCATAAACTTGTATATATATAAAAATCAATCTCAGGAAGTGCTACAGGACGATGAATCCAAAGCAGGCAACTGGCCATAATAGTGTCCAAATTCTTGTCCAAGTCCATCTGTACTTATCCAAATCTGAATAGAGTCCGACTACTGTCCAAGTTCATCTATGCTTATTAAAATCTGAATAGAGTGCGTATCCAGTCCAAAATTGTCGGCACCGCAACTCAGTTTATCTACATGAATATCCTTACTCCCATACAGCCAATGGAAGCTTTTCAATGCGTCCGAGATTATCTATATGAATATCCTTGCCACCGTACCACCAATGGATGCTTTCAAACCAGCACGACACCACTAATTACTGTCCACGAATAGTTAGATCTCATGTCTCTAGAGGATTGAATCTATTTTAGTTTCCATTCTACCTTCGCAACTGTTAAGCATTAAAATGTTTCATAAATATTTTGATGTGGGTTGCCCTTAAAGTCTAAGTCTCTTCTCTTAATATGAAAGACTACTTGCAAATATAAATTGGGTGAGTGGATGGTGGGATTTGCTTTTATATTGCCATACCAAAACTCCAAAGGCCACTACTTGCAAATATTGCAAATATAAATTGGGTGAGTGGATGGTGGGATTTGCTTTTATATTGCCATACCAAAACTCCAAAGGCCACTACTTGCAAATATTGCAAATATAAATTGTTTGTGATGGGATTTGCTTTTATATGGCTTGTATCCTCCTAGGTAGTAGTGTAACTATTTGCAAATCTATTCCAAACACCAAAACTAACACTACTTGCAAACTCCAAAGGTCGAGTTGGTGATGGGACTTGCTTTCATATTGCTTGTATCCCCCTAGGTACTAGTGTGACTACTTACGAACCTATTCGAAACACCAAAACTTTATAGGTCAAAGTTGGTAATGAGAATTGATTTCATATTGCTCCTGTCCTCCTACACTACGAGCCTATGGGTGATGCCTCTAGAGATTTGAACACCGGTGGGACTACTTGCAAATCGATTCCAAACACCAAAATATTGAAGGTCAGAGTTGATGATATGAATTTCTTTCATATTGCTTTCATCCTCCTACACTACGCAAGTATGGGTGAGGTCTCGAGAGATTTGAGCATGGGTGGGACTACTTGCAAATCGATTCCAAACGCCATGTGAAAGTTGGTGATAGGACTTGCTTTCATATTGCTCGTATCCTCCTACACTATTAGAGTATCGGAGATGCCTCGAGAGATTTGAACACGGGTGAGACAACTTGCAAATCGATTCTAAACACCAAAACTCCACAGGCGAGAGTTGGTGATGGGACTTGCTTTCATATTTCTTGTATCCTCCAACACTACGAGTGTATGGGTGACACCTTCACATTTTTGAACACGATCGATTTCAAACACAAAAACTACAAAAAAAACAGAGTTGTCATGGGACTTGCTTTCATATTTCTTATATCCTCCTATACTATGGACATATGAATGATGCCTCCATAAATTTAAACACGAGTAAGACTACTTACAAATCGATTCCGAAAACCATAACTCAAGAAGCCGAAATTTGTGATGTCATGTTAAATTGAATAGTAAACCTTTCACGAGAAATCCTTACCATTGCTGATTTACGGGAAAGCCTTTACTTTAACATGAAATATAATTAATATATTAAATTTCATTTCCCTACCTTAGCAACTATTTAGGAATAAAATATTTCATGAATATTACGATGTGCATTCACCTTAACACCAAAAGTATCTTAAGATGGATATTTACATTATCGGTTCAGGTTGAACGTACACTTTTCTTTTAGTTGAATCTCGTAAATTAGAGGTTAATTAGTGATTTAAATTGGTTTATTATAGACAAGGAAGCACAACCTCTCTTCCAAAGTTACATGATTTATTGAAGAAAAGGAGTGTCCGCTCATATTGGCATAGTGTCATGTATACATGTGTTTCTATGTCTGGACATATATATTTATATTTTTTTTATTATCTTTCTTACTTTTTTATTATTTTATTTTATTAAGAGGGCATATTAAATATAAAAAAACTTTTTGAAATTTAAAATAGATTATGGAAACATATAAAAAAAATGTTATAGATTCTTTGTGCAAATATATAACTCATTGCATATAAAACTTGATAGGGTTTTAGAATATTAATGAAACTTCTAGATCATGGCTATTATGACACCTTGTAGAGGAGGGTGATCTCCCCTTCTTATAGGGATACTTAAGAGCCACTTTGTGTAGACTCGTCAATGTTATTTAGTATATAAAATGTTAAATATGTGATCCTCTACTACAATGAAAAAATTATGCTCCTTCATTACAAGTACTGATATCCAAAGTTTTGAGAGACTAAATGGAATAACAAAGAATGTAAAGATTTTTTTGTCTTTCAAGTTGAAAATGTCCCTAAATATTAAACAACATTTATCGGCCTCAAGCTAATTATGTGAGCACTAATCTAGAGACATAAATAAAAGCATGGTCTAGAAATGAGTCTTCTAATATTCGGTAGGGTTTGACCAAATAATTAGGGTTTTGTAGAGTGGAACATAGGTTTTCAACTCTATGGGGTCTTATATCTATTCCTTGAAAAAATGGTTCAGTCTCGAAAACTAAAATTTCTTACTCACTATCCCAGGAATTCCAAGATCAGGAGATATTGAAATAAACAAGAAATTTTAGGATCATGAGATATTGGAAGGGATAAGATATGCAATGAGGACATTTGCAATGATTTAAGATTCTACAAACCAAGGAAGATACAACTCTTATGCATTCATATGTGTGCAAATGAAAAACTCCAAACTTTTTCTAGATACAATATGCCTCAAGTGTTAAAATAATATTTATAATCCACCCATATATTACATTCTAATCAAACCATATATTACAAGAATACATAATTTTTGTGTAGAAAATTCCATGTGTAACAACCCTCATGAAACTTTCAAGTAATAAAAGTTAATAAAGGAAAAATAATAACCACAGTTGATGGGACATGTATTCTAAGCTGAATGTTCAGCAAAAGAATTCTAGTGAGTGTTCATTTGGTTTATTATGGCTAAAGTAAATTGACAAAGAGAATGGAAAAGGATTTGGAAAGACATGCGACATTAATTGACATTTTATTTATGAAAATAATGGAAAATAGGAGAAAAGGGAGGTGAAAGGTCATGACTTTCATGTGAGGAGGAGATTGAAGGAAAATAATGGAAAGTGATGAAATTAGAGGCCTCATTAATAAAAAAAGCTTCTAAGGATCAATTAGCAAGATTTTTTCTCATACCTTTTGTCAATTCAATTTTGCAGCTCTTTTAATACTGTCTTTCTCTCTCTCACTCTTGGAGACTTAGATTTCTCTTAGAGCACTTTGGAATTGGATCAAGAAAGGAAAATAGCGCAAGAGGAATGAAAGAGCAGGCAAGGTAGAGTAGGATCTAGCGGCTACAAAAATATTACTTGAAGGTATCAATTTGCATGTGTGATTTCCTTGTTAAATTTTGCATGCATGGTATTGCAAGTGGTTTTTTGTTGTCATGGCATGGGTTTTTCCAGGTGTGACAGTGTTTTCAACCTAGCCTTGTTATTTTCAGATAGACATGGTATGATTGGATTCTTATGTTTTGGTTGAGTTGGGTTTTTGGATGGATTCAAAGCTTAGTGAGGCGGATCTCTGAATGATAGAACACATGGCCTAGTAACCCCTAAACCACATTCTGGGTTGTGGTAAAATTGAATAGTGTGTTACCTCAGTTAGGGCCTAGTGATCTGGTGTGGATTACAGTAAAGCCTAGAGGTAGGCGCTCTCCAACAGGCCTAGGAATACCAGAATGATATATACGGTAAAGCCTACAGAGTGGGTCTCGGTTTAGGGCCTAGTGATTGCTTGTGGATTGCGGTAAACCTTGGGAAACTAGGAGACATGAAAATTCCTCAATGTGTAGGTGGAGTAATTTGGTGGCATCCATGCTTGTTTTGGCCTAGTGATCTAGTGGACATCATGGTAAAGCCTGTTATTACATGTTTATTGTTTTGGACTAGTGATATGGGATGGATTGTGGTAAATCCCAGTCACTATTGATGAGGATGAGGTGGTTTAGCCTCGGGATGCCCTGGTTTGTTGTTTTGGTTTGAGTCCCACATTCATGCTTGGAATTTGGCATGAGGGTGATTGGCTGAAGAGATATTTTTCTTAGCCAATCTATGGTCGGGTGGAATGTTGTAGTCCCATTCCGGGTTGGATTTTGCATTCATGAATAAGAGGTTCTTTCCTTGACAGCTTATGTGTAAAAGTATTAGTTTATATGTGGATTCAATGGTTGATGTATCCTTGATATTTTTGTTGTTATTATGCTGGTTATAAGCATATATTATGAGATTTATTATGTATGGTTCTCCACATGTTTTGGATTGTAAATTAATGAAAAAATTATCTATGACATGATAGATGATAATGCAGCTAATCATGTAAGGGAAAAATTCTTCTTAGCGCTTCTCAGATAGGTATGAGAACCCTATGCTCATATATTTTATTTAAACCTGCATATTACATATTTGTGCAATGTTTGAAGGAATATTTGTCATGCCTAGTACTAGTCAAGTCTAGACCTTGTCAATATTTTTGTAAATGTATCATTCTTCTAATATTATAATTCATTTATGAACCTCTCATTGAGTTTTGGGCAATGACCTAGATTCTGGTCCTAAAAAAGTGGCACAAATATAGGGGATGCTAGCATATGTCTGAGGAAATTATTCCTTGGGCGCATGCATCCCCATGTTTTGGGAGCATTCAGAGCGTCCCATATGCACCCATGCCCATGCTGTGGGAGCGTCCAGGGGTTTAATGGTATAGAATATCACTGGGACCCAGGGGATGGATAACTGGGTGGTTGGGATGGATCCTGGATTTTTGTTGCTATTTTGGAAGGTTTGTTTGATGTGTTTCCATTGTTTCGACTTCCTTAAGCTCACTTAGGCTATTAAATCTGATCATACTGGCCTTTCGTCGCATGTTTACCCTGGTGGGCCGGTTACATGGTGTAATATCCCTAGCATAAGCTACCCAAAAAAAAAACTCTCATAAAATGAGGGTTGTTGAATAATTAAATATTATTAATTATTTTATTGATATTACATGAAAAATATTCTTGTAATTTTTAAAGGTAAGAGTATTACAAGAATTATTTCTTAATTATTTTATTTAGAATAATTTATATTCTTCTATATAAATCAATTATATTTCCAAGTTGGTATATTTTATGAGTTTTAAAAATAATGAGTAATAGTTTTAGAAAAACTGTGGGTAAGTGATATTTTTTCCATAAGGAAAACACAAATCTTCCTTGGAAAACCATGAGTGATTTATGGATGATTTATGGAGTGATTTTAGAATTTATGAAAAATGAGATTTATCGATGATTTATGGAATTCTTTTAATATTTATAAAAACTATTCCATTTTCTTAATTCTATTTACTTTAAGACTATTGGAAAAATATGGGAAGTAATGACAGAATACATGGATAATGTAGCCAAGAGGGAGGAAGAATGGATTCCAATCATGTAAAAAAACATAAGCAACTATGTTCTTTGAAAATTATTGTTTTTTCACATGGTGCATGACGAAATAAGAATTGAATTAATTTGCTTGGAAAAAATCATATGATAAAAAATCAAGACCATTTCTTGAGAAAAACGCTATGGAATTTTATGCATAGAGGACTAATTTTTTTGTTCATTGAATTCTTAGAAGATTTCATGTGCTTTGAAATCATAAAATCTTTTCATGGCTAATTAATTGTGTGGATTGCATTAGTTATCGAAGAATATGGTCCAGATATGCCTTCATATCTTCGAAACTGTGATATATGTGTACGAACTGAAAGAGGTTTTTATAAATCAGCTCATTTTGGAAAAAAACATCTTTCAGATTTGAAATTATTTTTTTCCATGACTCGAAATCCATGTCCAAAATTGATGACAAAAACAAGAAATTATTTCGTATTTAAATTTGGAAAAAAGGCTGCAAATATTCGTTCGAATCTTCCAAACCATGATACCTACGTAAAAAAGGAGAGGATTTTTTTAATTAACCCATTCCAAACAAAAACCAATTTTTGTTTTCAAAAACTCATTTCCATATTTTTTGAAAACCATCCAATGTTGATGGCCATAACAAGAAATTATTTCATATTTAAATATGGAAAAATGGGTTGCAACAATTCATTCAAATCTCCTAAAATGTAACACTTGTGTAAAAGACGAGAGAGGTTGTTTTTAATGGATCTGTTCCAAACATAAGCCTATTTTTGTTTTCAAAAATCCGTTTCCATATGTTTGGAAGCCGTGTCCAAAGTCGAAGGATAAAACATGAAAAATAGAGTGCTTCCATTTGATTTTTTTCACCTCGATAAGAATAATTGTCTATGTACATACAAATATAATAATTACATTGATAATTCTTGAAAATGAATTAAGTTATTCAATTTAAGAGATTACAAAGGATGTTCTCATGATTCATATGCATTAGAGGTTTTAAACAGAAATATTGGACTCTTGAAGAGAGTGTTTGCTTAGGTGCAGATGAATAATATCTAGTATATTTGATCTAATTGAATTGATTATGTGATTTTACATGCATGGGGAGCTTGAGTCATGCAAAAAGATACAAATAAATTTTGTAAGAAGTAGTTCAAATAAAACCGCTTCATAAAATACAGTTGGTTGTGTTATTTTAGTAGAATTTGTTATTTATGTTGTTTTTTGAGAAAATATTACAAATATAGCAGATGTGTGAATTGATAGGAAAATATTTTGTATTGTATGCATAGTAGCTAGTGATTTAGCTATATTTTGGAAAAGGAATAATTATTGTGTTAAATTCCTTGGAAAATAAATAAATATAAATATACATATACATATACATATACATATACATATATATATGTATACATATATATATATATATATATATATATATATATATATATATATATAATGAAGCATTTATTGTGTTAGAACAATAAAAAAAGAATGGAAGGGAAAAACATGTCCCGTATGCATTGTTGGATTAGATGCTTGGAGAGGAAAGCTGGTAATCACATGCTTCATTATGTTAATATTCTTTATAGAAACCTATAAACATGCATGCATGGAAAAGTATAGTTTTTGTATTAGATTTATAGAGAGAAGGAAGGTGCAATCACACAATATTGATTGTGTTAGCCTTCTTTTGGGAAAGATAATATGTATTTGCACACCTAAAGGGATTGGCCATGGTATTAGCTTTCTTTTTGGATAATATTATGAATAGTTATTAGGCTAGATATTTTGGGTAAGAACGAGATGTCCCTTTGCATGCATGAAACAATAGATGGCATGCATTGGATCCCTTGGAAAATAAATGCGTTTAATTTTTCATGTGAGACAAGTAGTTGCATGAAAGAAACTATAACCATTATGTCAACTTTGGTTGTAATAGAGCTTGCATTTATATATATAATGGCCATTGTGAATATCTCTCTTGTGGAAAATATGTTTTTGGAAAATAAAATGCATTGACATTCATAAGTGTAGAATCTATTATATTTATCCCTTTGGAAAAGAAAACATAATCGTAGGCACAAATAAAATTCCTTGTTGGGATACTTATCTTGAAAGCTTGTTATGCATTTACATGCCCAAGAATATTATCTAGTATGCAAGATTTCCTTTGGACATAATATGGAAGTGACTACAAGATTTTGTTAACGTTTATTTGAAATTTGATGCATGATAGTGATTTATTTTTTACTAATGCATGTAAAATGATGTTAAAGAAGGCATTTCATGACATTATGTTTATTTTTTATACATGAATCCAAATAGTTGTTTAAGTGTCACAACTAAAGATTGATTATTGGTTTATTAATATCTTATCTAATTATGATATCAAGTGTGTTGACGACAACAATGTAAGGAAAGGATAGTGACTTGAGCAGAGAATTGTTCATGTTTAACATTGTGGTTGATAAATATTTTTTAGTCCGTGTAGTTTTAGGAGTTACAACTTCAGGATGACCCACTGATGGAAATAGTTTGACCACAAAGACAGATATTGAGGATCCATGTGTAAATGATATCATGATGAATGTAATAACTTATAGTGAGTTATGTTGCATTTAATATTAATTTTCTATGTAATATTTTATAATAATGGAAAAGGGATGGAGTCCCTTATAACCATTGAGTGAGGGGTGAAAACCCTCATGAGAATTTATTAATAAAATTAAACATTTGATGGTTTTCACCCTATGGGGTTTCCAGAGTATATTAGTGTCTAATGATGTGATTGTTTATTGTGTAATTTTCACGATGTTAACTTCTTTCATTATGTGATGTTTACATTATTAGGTATGTGATTTACTAATTGAGTCAAAATAATCCTGGAATCCATGCATAGTTATCGCAGGAAATTTAAGTTAATATGGTACAACTAGGATAGTTAATGGTTTTGTAACTCAGTATGATTTTACTAAATATTTATCTAGGTGATGACGATGACTATTCTAATTGTAAATGAGGGAATATAGAAACTAATTTAGAAAGTTACACATTGGTAAATGTTGAAAAATTTTCCTTACTCCATGCATTTTCCTGCGAGATTATCGAGGTATGTTACACATGGGTATATGTGGGAGGAGGGTGTTACTGAGTGATATCAGATTATTTTTGTGCTCTCCTTGCATAATATCTAATACCAAATAGTGGTATCAGAGCATGGTTGCACTCTCTTTGGTCGGTGTATGGTTTCTGGTATCTTGTGTGATAATTGATACCACATAGTGGCATCATAGCATTGTTCACCCCTTGGAATTAATGGGCGGAATGTATTTTTCGTGAATACATGTCAATTGTGTATGTGTTATATGTGTTTGTGGACTATGTGCTTGTTGTGTATTAATGGTGGTGGTCCTTGTTGTAGTTTTTTTTCCATGTGGAAGTTGATGGTGTTTTTGTTGGATGTGATCGTCATGAGTGCATCTCGGTTATGCATTTTTTATGCATGTTAGTGTATATATGTTGCTATGCATTCATTGCGATGGTTATATTGGTTTTCCGTGAGGTCACTGTAGTAATTTTAGTTCATCATGATGCTATTGATATGTTATTATGCTGATGTGTTGGTTGAGATAGAGGAGGAGATGCATATCACCAAAGTGAAGTTGCAGCACTAGACTTTGGGGTAAGAGCATATCGTCATACACCTATTGTATGTTTGGCATGTAGGTATGTTGGTTAATGGTTTTTATAAGCATTAGGGTTATGTACATGTTTTTAATTCTATTGTTTTTATGATTACATGTAAAATAGATGTTTGTGAACCAGTGTGGTCATATGCACATGTGTCGAATAGTCATGAATGATAGTAACTTATTGTTCTATGCATTGTTGAACTGTTTTATGTCAGTTAACTTGATTATTAGGGTTATTGCATTAAGATTTTGATGTTATTTGTATCATTCTAATTTGGATTTGCCTATCAGTTGGTTAAGGTTATGACATTCAAGTATGTTTGACTTAATTATGATAGTGTGTTGTATTCATCTAGACTCACCGTGCACATGTGATTGTTATCCATGAATAGCAATTGTTTGTGATGATGGTTTTTAAGCTTCTGTGGTTATCAATTAAAGAATAGTGGTTTAGATTATCCACAATGTTAACAAAAATTTGTCGACGTTTTGAATCCCAATGGGAATCCATCTTCAGGAAATTTTTTTGAATGAATGCTTGAGAGAGGGATCAAACTGGTGATAATAGTGATAGAAAAAGTATTCTAAAAGAGCAGACCAAAAAAAATATTTTTAATTAATATTTTTTATTTTAAGACAAATTATTAATAATAAATTTAATGTTAATAATTAATAATAATAATTTATAGTAATAATTTTATTAATTAATATTAATAAATTTAACTATAGTGATTATTAATAAAAAATTTGTTATTAAAATGTTTAGATAAATTAATTAATATTTTTTAATAATAATAATAATAATTATATTTTAATTCATTATTAGTAATATTATTAATAATAATAAATATTAATTATTAATTATTATTTTTAAAAATAATCTAATTATTGGTTAATTAGTTAAATTTATTATTAATTATTAAATTTTTATTAAAAAAAATAGAGTTAAATACTTAATAATAATTATTTATTAATTAATATTTACGTATAAATAAATATTATAAAACAAATAATTATTTATTTTCTCTTATTAATATTTATTTTCTTTTTCTTGTAAATAATTATAAATAAGGTTAATTAAGAGAACATGTAATAGGATTCTTAATGAGAGGAGATGGAGTTGCAGTCTCTGTGGAAATCCTACCCGAGTGCATACGATTAGGGTTTCTTGCTTAGGGTTAGGTTTTGTTGACTACTAACCTTCCGCTCTTGTCGCCTGAAGACTATTTGGGGCTTTCGTTTCATCATCCATTTTTCCCGGGTGCTGTCATGATTGTTCTCGACAGGTATCGACCATTTGCCTCTGTTGTTGCACATCCCTATCTGCTCGCTGAGATGGAAGAGGAACTCGTGAGCTATTGCTAAAATCCCTTCGAGGAGGTGTTGATTTTGACAACTTCCCCACCACACCTCTCCCCTCCCTCAACATCATTGTCTTTGTAGCTCTCTTACTCCTTGACATGTTGGAATAAGATTTCAATGGTTTCCATCTTCCTGTTAAATGGCTACTCATCGCAGCATTTCCCACTTCCTTCAAAATCTCCTCCCTCTTCTCTGATTGCATCTCTTCCCATTTTCTCTGATGCCATACCGCTTGTTGAATAACCCCCATGTTTCCTAATGTCCATTCAATTCATTTCATCCTACCTTCAGACATCTTCCTTCCCTCCACTCTCGGATGTTGGTTTTGTACCCATTCCCCCTCCCGAACACTCTTCATGTCACCCCATCTCTCACCTTGGAACTTCTACGCTTCTCGACCCTCCTCGGTCCTCCTCCTTCCCACCCTCGTCGGTATATTATGTGGGGCCTATTTTGAATCATATTATGGGTGATTTTTCCAAGGCATCTCATGATCAGGGTTTAGAGGTAGGCTCGATTACCCCATCTAAGGGCAAACCCTCCCAATGCCATAAGAAATATAAGTGCATTAAGTCTTGTTCGAAGAAGCTTGAACTTGTGCTAGGTGACAAACTCCATATGGGTGAGGCTATGAAACTAATGGATAGGGTCTTGGTGGGACATGTCCATGGGTGAAAATACAACGTCACATGATTCCGTATGTGCATCTTGGAGATTTTGGGATAGTTTCTGGAGGAATTTCTCGCAGTTGTCATCTTTCCTCGTGGATGGTTTTCCCTTAGCTTCTGGAAACCAGAACATATTTAGTGGGTACTTACTTGATTTTGGAAGATTGAATAGGCCTTAGTTTTCTTGAAGAGATGGAGTTCCCTCTTCAAGCTAGAACGTGAGAATTTGGGCATGGGTCCGATATGCGTCTTCCTCCCTGGACTTCCCCTTCACTTTTGATTAGAAGACATATTCAAGCATATTTGGAATGCACATGGAACCTATTTGGATCATGATAAATCATACACTGCTACCGACTTCATGTCTACGGCTCCTATTCTCATTCATTTGGACACCAAAGAGGGACTTGAAGAATTAGTTAACATTAGGTGGAAACAATTTTCTCATTTGCAAATCCTGGACTATGAAGGGGTTCCATGCCGTTGTTGCAGATGCCATGCACTGGGTCATCTCTATAAGGAATTTCCTCTTCTTCATTCACACAAGGATCCTGATGACTCTGTTGCACCATCAGATACAACCACTCCTCCAGTACCTCCATTCTCATGGGCTTCCTCCACTGGTGGATGTGCACTCACGTCAAAGACATTAGATGTTGGATCTAGTTCTGCTCCTTCTCACCCACCTTCTCCCAGGATCAATCAATCTCACTCGACGACCACCAATCTCTCATTGGGTATTCCTATATCCCTCCATTTTACATCTTCTATGCTTTCATGTGTATCTGAATTGGGTTCTGTATCACACTGTACCTCTACTCCTCCCTTGGTTGTCCCCCATTTACCCTGCCCCCCAATGGGATAATGTTGTGAAACCAGCTCCAAAAAGATAAGAAAAGAGATATCAATGCCTTAGAAATAAGCCACTTCGAGGGGGAAACCTCCGATACATTACTTGAGTGAACAATTCTTGGATGATTCAAATTGCAAAACCTCCTTTCTATATATAGGAGTCCATGGGGCCACAATGTAATCCTAGCCGACCTAAAAATAATAATTTAAGGGCACAATAATAAAAATATGGGGGTTAAAAGGGTTCAATAATAACAATAAGGGGGTTACACTAAGAACAATAAGGGACTATACTAGTAATATAGGGACCTAACATGCCCCTCTCCTTCAAAAAAGTGTTGTCCTCAATGCTTGAGTAGCTCTGGGTTCTTCTATATAAAATTCTCATCCTCCCATGTAGAATCTTCAGTGGGTAAGTTCTTCCACTTGATGAGATACTCTGAAATTGATCAATTCTGTAGCTATTGAGTTCTTGCTTCCATGACCGCTTCAGGTTCCAATATGATTTTTCCTTCCTCATCAAGTTCTGGAAATAATATTTTCACATACAACCTTCTTTAAGCATGAAACACGGAAAATTGGATGCACTCGTGAAGAAGCAGGAAGCTCCAATTTGTATGCCATAGTACCAATCTTTTGCAACACCTTGTAAGGACCATAGTACTTTGGTGATAATTTATTATCCTTCTTAGCTTGCTTGAGAGACATTTTTTGTATGGTTGTAGCTGTAAAAATACTCAGTCTCCTACATCAAAAATTCTCTCACTACGATATTGATTTGCCTGTTGTTTCATTCGATTTTGTGCCAAATTCAGGTTGTCCTTTAAGAGTTGGAGAACTTCATGTTGATGCTTAATGTGATATTCCACTGCTTGAACCTTCGAATTTTCTCTTAAAGATAATGTGATGGATGGTCGATGATATCCATAAAGTGCCATAAATGGGGTCATTTTTGTTGCAGTATGGAAGGAAGTGTTATACCACAATTCAGCTAGAGGTAACCACTTGACCCATTGTGTTTTTTTATCAGATACAAAACAACAAAGATATCCTTCCAAACATTTATTTACTATCTCAGTTTGACCATTGGATTGAGGATGAGAAAATGAGCTATGAGCTAATTGAGTCCCCAAACAAGAAAATAACTCTGTCCAAAAATTTCTAGTAAAAATGGGATCTTTGTCGCTCACAATGACCCTTGGGTTTCCATGTAGCTTTTGAATTGTGTCCATAAATGTAGTAGAAATTGTACTTGCTTTAAATGGATGAGATAATGCACAAAAGTGTGCATACTTGGTAAGTCTATCAACTACCACCATGATGACACTCTTTCCTTCAGACTTAGGTACACCTGTGATAAAATCCATTGAAATCTCCTCCCACCGTTGACTTGGAATGGAAAAAGGTTGTAGAAGACCCAAGGTCTTAATTGCCTCAACTTTATTCTACTGGTAAACCAAACATTCCGCCACAAACTTTTGAATATTAGATTTAAGGCCATCCCAAAAAAATTCTTTCTTCACCATGTGGTAAGTTTTTAAAAATTCTGAGTGTCCTCCTAAAGGAGAAGTGTGAAATTCGAAAAGAATATTTTTTTTAGTTGGGAATTCTTACAAAGATATAACTGTCTTTTATGGATCAAAAAATACAGTGAAATATTAATATTATAAAACATAAAACATAAAAGTCTTTCCATTTTATTTACCTGTCCTCGTGTTAACAATATGGTGGCCAAGGTTTCTCTCTCCTGTAATAGAACTTGAGGTCCATATTTCCTTCCTTCTATAAATTATATTCTAGATCGTCCATATCCACCTTTGGTCTCATCTACTTCTACTTGGGGCACAATGCTAGCTAATAATATTGGGGAGCACTAAGCGCCAAATAGAATTCGTTGAAACCTAAAGCGAAAATGGAGAATCTAGAATATCAGAGGAAGGTTGAGCTGGTTGAGCTCAAATATCATTACAGAAGATAGATTCTTGGTAAACCTAATGTTGAATGTATAGTCACTCCAGCCAACGCACCTGATAACATTTAATGCAAAGGAGTCATCTAGATGTTTCTAGCGTGTTTTTGTTGAGATCACTTATCTTCCTAAAGAAGCTATCTCCACCGACAACGAGCCTTGAGAAGGTTATTTTAGATGTATAAATATCCATCTCCCGTAATGCAAATAGCAAGTTATTGTGTTTATTCTGATATGGTATCAGAGCTCCTTATTTGGAGGCTTCAAGTTTCCATTATGGTATCGGAGCCAACGGTTTCAACTTTGGTGTTTGCGAAGGTGAGTGTTTGTCGTGGTGTTTATGTTGAGAGGCGAAGGTGAGTGTTTGTCGTGGTGTTTATGTTGAGAGAGGGACATAAGGGATATATGGTGGAGCGTGACCTCAGTTGAAGTCAACGTTCATGTTTCTTTGTGGTATGTAGCTGCTGTTCCGATGCATATTGGAGATTGACCTGCAATAATTTTTCTGTGTGGGGCATAACATTTGAGCTGTAAAAGCTGGTGAGGCTATTGAGCCTGTGGTGTGAAGACATGCATGAGTTTGAAGCCTGTGTGAAGCCGTTGAGTTGGGTTTTCAACTTTGTCAAATAGAAAGAGATCACGTGAGCTGTGAGGAGAGGTCGAAAGGTGCCTGCGTGAGACTGAGTAGTGCCCGAAGGAGTGTTGTGTATTTGGAGCAGCTGTTGCGGTAGAGGACGTCGAGATTGGCGAGCCAGATGTGAAGCAAAGTCTAGTGTGAACGATAAAATTGCTACATATCAGAGCTGAGGGTTCGGCTTATGGGATATACAGTGTGAAGAGTGATTGGCCCAGAGGAGGGCCTGCTGCCCAGAGTTGTGGGCTTGGTGATGTGAAGAGCCTTTTTACAAGGCCCATTGAAAGCGGCAGATAGTATGGAGGAGAAATCCACTATTTTTTGTCTACAAATTTCTCGTTGATTGTGAAGTGCAGAGAGTGTGAGCGATGAGTTGTGTGGGGATGTTTTCATGAATTAGAAGAGCGAGAATACGTGCAGAATGTGAAGGAGTGTTTGTCCTGTTATCTATGTATATGTTAGATCATGGGATGCAGTCACGGAAGTCATTGATTTGTTTAGAGAGAGAGATCGTAGCCCAAAAACTTTCCCTATTTCCTTGTGCTATGACATTGTATGTGAAGGACACGGAAATTGGTGCAATTTTGTGAATGTTATATTGAAGGTCAATCGGTGCTGAATCCAATGCTGTGAAAACAAAAAGGAGGAAGCCAACAAATTGAATGCAAGGTAAGAACATTATACCTTGCCCTGTTGGTTGATCACGCATTTTTTTCAACTGTATTTTTGTTGTCGTTGAGTTGTTGTGTGATCTAAAGCAATCGAAAGAGGCGTGAAAAGAGGGAAGTTTGCTATGGAATAAAGTCGAGGGAGAGCTGCTCAACTATGAGAGGAGTAAAGTCTATTGTGGACCTGTGTTGTGTTTAGTGGTGGACCCAAGGTGAAGAGAAGACAACCCTGAGCCAATTCAGTTGCGCAACGGACATGTTGTGCATTGCTCCACCTCTCTTGCTGCAGGTGAACATATTGTGTTACGGCCTATCATCGTTAAAGAAAATAGTTGGTGTTGGTTGTTTACTGTGTTAAGGAACATGATCTTTGGTGCATTATTTTGAGGCCGAATTGAATGGAAGCTAAGAGTTTGAGAAGCGTTTCGAATAGGAGTGACCATTGTGGATTGATGTGGGCATCGCTTCCATATTTAAAAGGAGTGACCATTGTGGTGTAATGCATAAGCATAGAGTTGTGTTGAATTTGGAATAAGTTGTTGTGGAGAGGGGTGTTGTTACTGAGCATCTTGTGTAGAGCTATTGTGTATAGATGCCTTGGAGCATTTAACATTGGCATTGGCATTGTTTGAAGCATTGTAGGAGAGCTCCTGTGAAACTGAGCAAAGGAGCTAGCATAAAGTGTGAGGAGAAGTAGCCTGGAGAAGTCACATCATGTGGAAAAGTGTGGTGGTGTGGTTGTTGCCGTTGTGTGAAGGTGTTGTTGAGCGTGGATTTCTAGAGCCGATCTACTAAAGGATTTGCGTGTCTAGTGCAAGATCCAAGGGCGTGAAAGTGAGTTTGGAGCTTGGAATGGTTACTGGCTATAGCATTGTGGAGCTGCGTGAAGCTTCGAAGCTGGAGACGGACTTTGGCTTTCGCGTGCATGGAGCAGTGAGCCTGTCTATAGAAATTTGGTCACCTATCAAGTAGTGCACTCCTTGAGAGTGAGGCATTGCGTATAGTTCTGGAGGCATAGTGACTGACCTGCAAGTAAAGGACTCGAAAGGCGCTCAAAGACATTTCCATTTTTGTGAGAAATGTAGAGGAGTAGAGGAGCTTCTTGGAGAACCGACCAACGTAGAGTGGTGGTGCTTTGTGAAGTCGTATGGGCATTGAGGATCCTCGTGCTAAGTTTTTGATTAACACTTCTTGTGGAGCTGATGCCTGGAGAAGCTCCTCAATGAGTCTTCAATTTTGTGTGGTTTGAGGGTTCTGAAATTTTTTTATGAGACCACAATAGTATGTTGTGAGCCATTACAAACATTAAGCATGGCAGTTCAATTTTCCTTAAAGCCAGTAAAAATTTCTTTATATTAAGTGAATATTTTTAAATGCTCTCTTTGAGAAGTGTTGCATGATTGTTGTTTCGACTACTAGCCCTATGTTGTGAACCTGAGTTTTTTTTTATGGTTACGCTGACAAAAGTATACCAATTTTAGCATTGGGAATTGTGGGTCATGCAACCGTTCGTGATCTTTGGTGACAAATATTTCTTTGGAAGCTGTGTTTGGTATGAATTAAGGTGTGTTGCATTGTCAAAATTTGTTGTAGATTTTGTTTTGTGATAGAGCAATGGGTAGGAAAAAGAGACAAAAAGAGTTCCGAAGAGAACTAAAAAAAATATCAAGAGAGATAATCAATAGAATAAAAAGGCAGAGGAGGAATATGAAAAGCCATATAAAAGTATGAGTCACTATAAAGTTTTTAAAGAGGCTGATGCAATATTGAAGTTTTTAATGCGAGTGCTGCCATTATTTTCAGGTAAACATTTTGAGCTTTGGGCTATTAAAATGGAACGACTGCTAGGTTCAGTAGACTTATGAAAATTTGTCCAAGAAATTTCTATGAATTCTGATGATAAGAGTAGAGGTGCAGTAGCATTGCTTCTTGTTATATCAGTTCTAGATGAAAACATCTTATGAAGCATTTTAAATGAATTTGGTGAAATATGTGATCCAAAAATGTTTTGGCATATTTTTCAAATGAAGTATAGCATGAAGTGGAGTGACAAAGGGGAAGTTGATGAAGTTGTTGTTAAAAATAGTGATTGTGTTGAAATGATAATAACTAGGATCAAGACTCAAAGCATGTCCATAGATGACAATAGAGTAGCATGTGATAGTCATGAAACTCTCTATGATGCCAAAACTTGTGTAGTCAAATTTGATGAGAACTATCTATCTCATGAAGGGTGGTTCAATTTGCTGCATCAAAAGCATCTAATTGATGAGTTGTTGTTTGATGAAAAGATATGTCTATCTCCATATACAAATCAGATGCATGATGACATGTTTGCAACAAGAGAGTTGATTAAAGAGGTTGAAAACATGAATTAACCAACTATGAAAGATCAAAAATCTACATAATGATGTAGAGATTGCAGAGAAAAAAATTATGGAGGATTCAATAGCAGCTTAGGAAGCTGTCGAGGACTCAATAGCAACTCATGAAATTGTGGAAGACCCAATAAGAGTTGATGAACTGAAGAAAGTTAATAGCCCCTTTGAAGAAGAGGTGGTACATTCAGCAACTATGGTTGTTCTTGATAAAGATGAATTTGAAAAAAAAAGTAAAACATGATGATGAAAATAGCTCAAATTATGATTTTGTGAATCTCATGAATGTTTATGACTGTGTACATATTGACAGTGAGGAAAAAGCAATAAAACTTGAAGAAATTGCAAGCATTAACGACAAGGTTGAATCCCAAAAACCTCTAGCAACGGTGAAGGTAAAGAAAGTTAGCTTGCAATCAAGAAAGGAGAAGCTCTACCACAGTCTTATGGAAATAAAGGTGAGGATGAAGCTGCATCTTCAAATGAACAAGCATGGAAAATTTAGAAAAAAGACAAAAATGAAAGCCTTCTTGTCATGTATTGTTGTAAGCCTAGATGAGACTTAGATTAGAAGGCATGTCAATCAAGAGTATGTTTATATGTATTTTGTATAGTGTATTTTGGGTGTCTATCATATGGTTGGAATTAAGGGGGAGTATTGAATGTACAATAATTCAAACAGATTCTGATAGCATTTAATGCAAAGGAGTCGTCTAGATGTTTCTAGCGTGTTTCTAGAGCTATCTCCACTAACAACGAGCCTAGAGAAATTTCTTTACCACGTATAAAAATCCATCTGCGATAATATTGTGTTCATTCTGATATGGTATCAAAGCTCCTTCTTTGGAGTCTTCAAGTTTCTGTTACCAAATGCTCCACACCACAGGCGAGCAGATGAATATAAATAAAATCCTAATATTACTGTTATTAATATTCTTGGCACCAACATACAACTGAAAACAGCTTGTTACTATTCTTCAGCCTCGCCAGTTATCTTCTGCAATTAAGAACTGCACCGAGCTGTGTGTGGCAAATTAAGATCATAGATGTGCAATCAACAACTGCAGTGAGCTGGATGTGGCAAATTGAAGGCACATAATGACAATAGTTTGTTCATTTCGATCCAGACACACCTCAGGGAAGAATTTGGTCAAAGAGTTGGGTAGTAACAACAACTTTATCACCTGTTTCACCGCACTGATTTATGGCTACCATTTCCTGCACTCCGACTCATGTTTTAAAGGGCATCTGAAAAGCTCAAATTCTTCAACACTGAGAGAAGGTATAAATGAGAAAATAATTCGTTAGGCATGTTTCAAAATCGGCCCTAAGATACACGACCCCATTAAAAAAAATGTCTTTCTAACATTCAAAAGTCAAACCTTTCATGGGACGATTGTCATTTTCTTGGTCTACTTGTATTAAAACATATTATTCATACTATGTAATCAAGATAAAAATACTTATTTCTGAAAAAATGTACATTTTTAGCTTTATGCTGGATAAGAATAATAATTTAAGACTAATTCTGACGTCCCCTGAGCTCGAGGATAGATACCCACTACTGTTATGCTTGACCATATAAAGATTTATAGTTATTTACAAAATAATACTTTGACAGGAATATATTGAACAACAACAAACATTGTTATTTAGCGGTATTAAAATTTATAATAAACTAACGCTTTATGCTTCGTTCCCAAGTATATTAGCTTCCAATATCACTGTATTCGTTGCAACTCAGACCGTACACGTCTCTTACCTACTCCGAGCATAATGATACGAGTATCGACGGTTTTTATTCTTATTTTTTCGTCTTTGGTCTGGACAAGAGTTTCCTAGTTCGCTAAAAAGTTTTAGGAATTTTATGTTTATTTAAGCTGGAGATATTTTTGGATTGTAGATTTCTTTTCGGGAATATTGCAATAAAATTTAAAAAATATTTCCTATTTGTATAGTGCCTAAATATTTTAGAAATGTAATATCACTTTAAATTGAACATCTACCATTGAAACTAATTTAACTTCCCTAAAGATTCCACAATTTAGTTATAACAAATATTTCATAAATTAACATGTAATTACATCCAATAGATGCTGGAGACTAAAGTAAACGTATGTTAGCTAACAGTCACACTAACTCCGTTTTATGATCATATATTACATCGAGTTCAACGCTGTAAGTGAGGCTTTACATATTATATTGTAGTGAGTTCTTTTAGATGTTTCAACAATTCAGTGAGCTTAGAAATCGCATAAATTTCGATCTGTCAAAACATCACACAATGTAGATAGACCACTTACGAATAACTCTTGTTCCGTTATATGAAAAATATATTACATACTATAGAAAACTGTATAAAATTGCATTTTAATTATAAACTTTCCGGGAAATCACATAAGAAATTTTGGAACCGACGCATTTTGAACTACCAACTGTAATTCATCATCAGGATAATGAACGTCTTTCTCTCAACGTTCATCATATTATAATCCGACTGTCGGGTTCATTGGTGCCATGCTTTTGTTTTTGGAAATATATATATCTAACTATTTAGACCACAACTGAGAAGATGCAATATCTTGCGAGGTATATACCTAATAGATTTGCAGTGGTTGAGGTTGTTTTCTTTTTAAATTACATTTAGTTGGTGTTCTTGATTGGTAGGATAAAGCTTTTAAAATTGTTAACTTTGATACATGAAATCTCACATACATGCTGTCATCTATTAATTAAATATAGTTACATATATACATGCTGTATTGTCTCAAGATGGGAAATCTATCTTGGACGCACAATAAGTTGGTTGAGGGAATATCTCAACCTCACACCAAACTAGGAACTTAGTTTTAGCTAACTCCTATTGGATAGAAATAGACTCTATACATAGATAGTCACAACTGAAGACAAATAGGAATTACATATTCCAACACTCCCCCTTAATGACTACTTGTCTCAATATCCATCTGCAAAATCTACAACTGGTCCTGTTTGGTAATTACACTGGTTTTGTTTGGTAATTACACTTTGTATCTTATTCATGCTATTGCCGATGTCCATATAAAGGAACAACCATCTACTGAAATGCATGGGTTCCCAACCGCTGCAACCACCAGTCTACTAGGAAGTCCTTCACATACATGGTTCATCCAACCTCTTGATGAACTCCTCCTAGATATAAAATTTCAACTCATGGAGTCTAAAATCAATATGGCCCACCCAAGTGTATCCATCCCGCATGACACGCTCTTCTAGGGTGTTAAAACTCTCTGACAGAGTGAACATATAACAAAGGGGTATGCATGCCTCTCGGGGTCTTATAGCACATACAAATAATAAATGACATGTAGATTTTCTTTAATTACAAATTGTGACTCATACTCTACCATGGTCATGAGTCTATTCCAGAAACATAAACAAAATTTGACTACATCATTTATATGCTAGAACACAACACTACTTTGGCTTTGTACTTTGAATCTTTGGCATCTTCATTTTTTACTTTGGTATGCTGTTCTGCAAAGTCTAGTTGTGGTCAAACATAAGAAAAATATATGTCAACGTCCATATAAAGGAGCAACCATCCACCGGAATGCATGGGTACCAATCGCTGCAACCCCTAGTCCTGTAGGATGTCTTTCGCATACATGGTTCTGTCAACCATTATCACTGCATACATGTACCTGTATCTACAAATCCCCCTCCAACGTGGGTTTTATCGGATGACCCGTAACCATGTTAAAAAATATGTTTGAATCGATTAATATAAATCCAAGTGGTTAGCTCTATGAAAGAGAGTCTGAACCAAGAGAGTCTAGCTTCTGTAGAACACTATTCCTTCATCGGTGAACTCTCACCGCCAATAGATCTATCTTAGATCTCTTTAGCAAACTTTTATCGGATCCCTTCATCAATGACCTTTCACCGGATTTCTTCATCGGCGACCTTGCATCGAATCTCTTCATTAGTGGGCAAACACTGGCACAAACCTGTTTCCAGTCCACTTCACTATTACACATGGTTTCTGGCTGACCACAAACCGACACTGTAAAATGGCTTCTGGCTGACCACGAACCTATAATTACAAAGTCGTTTTGAGACTACCATGAACTTATACGGGGATACACATGCCTTTACAAGGCTCACATACTCCAACTCTTGAAGCTACCAGGTACATATAATGACCACTACAAAACCATCCTAGACTTTCTTACCATTCAACTGTGTGACTCATTATACAACATGCTATTGAGTCTATTCCAAGAAACTCACACAAAACAAACTTTCACTTTCGTTGTCCATCATCCTTTAAATGTTGTCGCTGCTCCTTTACATCATATTTTGAAATGTTCACATCTTGGTCATTTTTTTCTTTGTCAATTAAATCTTGGAACTCCATGCTTAACCTGTCATTTGTTAGGGTCTCGAATTCTAACAAAGTAACTTTACCTATATTGAGTTAGCTAGGCTCAATAAGGGTCAATAATTTTAAACATGATTCCAAGAAAAAATGAAAACATAAAATTTTTAGATTAACAAGAACATAAAATTTCTATCTATGCCCAAAGATGACTATTTACCGAACATAACAACAACCATTATTCTCCAATGATACCTCTGAGGGGTCCACTGATAAAGAAACGAATCGACGACTTTTCCGTTGGTCTCAATGCTGCATTCCAGCATAGATGATCCAGACATAGGCACTGACAGCCACATGAAGAGAAACAACAAGAAATTGTATGTCTCAAAACAAGAATCCAGGACTCCACGGCCTGATCCTCCGTCGTCCACAAATTCACTATCAACATGCATATAATTCAACGATTTTACACACAAAAGTTTTCATTTCAGTATCCAGTCCCTTGGCATAACGGTGTAACGCTACTTCCCCTGTTCACAATATCAATGCTAGGTAACTGATTCCAATAATGCCTCCTCATGCTCACTGTCAAGCTGCAACAACGAACACCCATTGTCAAGATAATCTCCTTGCAATTGAACATGCATGTCTATTTTCATCAGACTGGGCACACACAAACTCGATCATCCTCCAATCTCTAATTTAGCTCCAAGCACTATCCTTTAATTCCATTTTCACTGTCATGTCCTCATCACATTTAGTAGTAAATCATTCCTGTAAATAACTTTTCTATTTTTGGAATGGCCAATTCCAACATAGACTCAAACTCATGAAAATAGTTGGCCAAACTAAATGTCACAATAAATAAATTAATTCTTTCAACCAGATTTACATTACTCACATGACAACTCTTAATGAAATATTAAACACTTGCAACATGACATAATTGGAGCACTAAGATCTATTAATAAAAAATGCATAAGTTTTCTTCACCATTAGCATGAACACAAAAAAGGAAAATCCAACCTAAGGGATTTGAACATCCAACCTGTTGTGATCATACCTTCTAAAATTGGTTTAATCCCTTTGCTTCTATGCATATCATACCAAAGGCAGAACTCTTTCCAAGGCTTTGGGAAGAGAATCTAACCCCAAGTGCCAACCATCAGATACAAAAAATAGCCGAGTATCATTGTCCACCTTTAATTTGTTCCCATGCTTACCACCAACAAATCGTCGGCACTGAAGAGAGACCGCATAGATGGAAGGATTGGAATTCATTGGATTATGATATTAATTTTCTATCAGAGCCCTCAAATACCTATAAGACAATGGGGACAACACCATATCATCCTCTACAATGAAGGCAAACTCATCCTCCCACGATGGCCGCCAAGCCTCCAGCCACTGAGCCTGCAGCCCGTTATTTTTGGGTTTTATAATGCATTACTTTTTCACCGTGTTTCCAATCAGATTATCAACATACTCTAAAATCAGGTGGACATTCTTCAAATCTCACATACACGCCGTCATCTATTAATCAAATAGATTTACATATATACATGATGTATTGTCTCAAGATAGGGAAGCTATCTTGGATGCACAATAAGTTGGTTGAGGGAATATCTCAACCTCACACCAAACTAGGAACTTAGTTTCAGCTAACTCTTATTGAATAGGAATAGACTCTATACATAGAAAGTCACAACTGAAGACAAGTAAGAATTACACATTCCAACATTGATAAGTCGCTTTATTCTCAAATTTTAATTTTTAAAAGTAGATGTATATTCAAATTTTATTATTTTTATATAAATAATTATAATTATAATAAAATGATCAAATATTTGATTTACAATAACAAATTCAAATTAACAATAAGTTATTCAAAATTATGAACTTAATTTTTTCATTTTTTCATTTTAATTTTAAAAATATAATTTTTTCTATTAATTGGTTAAAATATATAAATGATTAAAAAAAGTTATATCATGCATTTTAAAAATTAAGTAATATGATAAATTATTTTAGTATATAGTTTTGTAATTATTTAATAATTTATCTATATTTTATATTTAAACATATTATCGCAATTAAAGTTGTGATATGTTTTAAAACATTGGAGTGAAACGTTATGATAATATAATTTTGAATAATTAAATCAATAGTAAAGAACAAATAATATTAAATAATATAATAAAAATAAATATATACAATATGATAATATTTTTTATAAAATAAAATAAATTTTAATTTATTACATTTTTATATCAACATTTCAAATTAATGAATTAAATATATTTTTTTATATTTCTTTAATTGAAATTTAAAATAAATTAACTTTAAATAAAATAAAAAAATAAGATAACTTTACAGTAAAAAAAAAAATATATATATATACATACATATATATATATAACTCAGTGGAAACAAATCATTTTTGTGTATTGTATAAATTACTTAAATCTTTTGTAACATAAGCTATTCTTATATAGATTACTTAAAAGTGTTTAAACTACTTAATTAGCAATTGTACCTAATGTTGCAAAGGAAACCTCGTAAGAAAGATGCTAGAAAGAAATCAATTGTAATTAATTTGTTGTGTTGTTATATATATATATATATATATATATATATATATATATAGATAGATTACTTAAAAGTGTTTAAATTACTTAATTAGCAATTGTGCCTAATGTTGCAAAGGAAACGTCTTAAGGAAGATGCTAGAAATGAAATCAATCGTAATTAATTTTATAAATGTTATATATATATATATATATATATATATATATATATATATATATATATATATATAATATTTTTAATATAAATTTATTTTCATATTTGAAAAGAAAGTTATGATAGAATTTGTGAAGATATCAAGTATTCAGAAACAATATTTTTTGTGAAATATGTAAATGTAAAAATATTGAAATGAATTATTAAAGTTGTTTTTATTTAGTAGGAGTTATAATACTATATTAATATGATATTGAAAAAAATACATAGTTATATTGTTGAAATAAGTAGAAGATGTAATGGAAATGTTAGTTGATGGCAATTGATTTCTATTATGTGAAATTTTAAGAATGTACAATGTTTGAAATGTACAATTGAAGAGTGTGCGATTGTTGAAATGTACATTGCATTTTAATATTTTGGTATTGTGTTAAAGGGTTTCTTATATGATATTAGTGCAACGTTACCAAAATGATTGATGCTGTTGGAAGAGATATGTCATAATAAGCAACCCGCAAAGAGAAAAATATATTTTTATAAATTAGAAGATTTTTTTTTTTTTTTTTTTTAAATGGAAATTAACTTGTTCAAATTGACTATAATGAGGTTGTATGTGAATTCTATCATAAAGAAATTGTATTGAATGAAATTGAAGTTGCCTGTAATATCGGAAATTGAAAACGTTTAGTCGTAGATGCAGGTTGATCAATGGCATACTGAACACCATTGGAGATTTATTCTGAATTGCAGATGCCTATTTCTGGATTTCCATTATGCTCTTGTTTTTCGCATTTTATCTCATTCGTGTATGTGGATCATACGTTTTAGAGTAGATTTATTTTTTGTAACAATTCTATAGTTGGTCGTAGTCTGTATAGCGATACGTTTGGATTTGGCACCGACAAGAATCTTTTTTGTATGTCCTGTAATGCGTGAATTGTTGTATCTATTTCTGCGCAGTAGTTTTGTAGCTGTGATATCAGGGATTCCATGTTTTCTATTTCAAAACAAATAAAATGTTAGAAGCAAATAGTTAAGAATTATATCAAGAATGTAATATTTTGAATCATGTATTAATAATGAGTAAATTAGGTTATTGTTAATAGGTAGAAATGATGTGTGATAAAAATATTTTGGAGTTGATAATATTTGGAAACCTTTAGGAGATGTTATATATGGAATATGCAGTAACTGTGTAGCTGTGATATCTTTGAGTCCATGTGTTCTATTTCAAAATATAGAAAATCTTAGAAGGAAATAGTTAAGAATTATATAAGGAACGTAATATTTGAAACCATGTATTAATAATGAGTAAATTAGATTATTGTTAATAGGTAGAAATGATATGTGGAAACCTGTAGGAGATGATAACATATGGAATGGAGTTGGTCGTCTGTAGGAGACATTGAACAGAGAAGTTCTTCTGCTTGTTTTCTGCGAGCAATATTTTTGTTGTCTTTCATTTTCATGAAACGATCGAAACTGAATGCAGGGGAAATTCAGAGATTCTGAAGTGAAGGGACTCTTGAAATTGTTGTGAATGTGAGGCCTTGTCGTTCAGTTTTTCCAATGTCTATCATTGCTTTTGGCAAAGTCATACCTTGAGATTTATGTATAGTTAATGCCCAAGCCATTTTTAGTGGAATTTGTGTATGACCGTTTCTTTTTATTGCTGGAATAGGCAAGTGAGTGGGGTTTGTTTCATCCCAAGCATGCCCGATGTATTTTGGAAATTCAACGACGACAAATGTTGGAAGTTGTGGAGGTGAAGTTGATTCTTTGTAGAAGATGGATATGATTTCCCCGAGGGAACCATTAACAAGCCCTGTTGAAACCCAAAGGTTGGAAGTCAACATTATTTTTTTCTCTTTGCAGAGGTAGACAATTCGCTCGAGTTGCTCGTCGTCTGAAGAAAATGTAGAATGTGTGTTGTCGTCTTCTGCGATGGATCTTGCAACTGGAGTGTTTAAAGATTTTATAATTTGCTTGTTATGATCCAATGTTTGAGCATTTGTTGGAAATAGATGCATAGAATCATGGAAATAATGTATTTCATCTTCAAACAAGAAAGATTCTATTTGCGTCATAAGGATGTTGTAGTCGTCAATTGTTGGATTTGCACTTCTAATGTTTTGGAGGATGTTTCTGAAAGTAACTTGATCAATGTTCTCACCTTGTTGACTAAATATTTTGTCAAATGTGATGATTGTGTTGAATGTGTTCCACAATGCGGTTCCGTGACTTGTACTTGCATATAGTGGTATGTCTTTGACGGGCGGTAACTGGCTGAGATCACCAACTAATATAATGGAACAACCGCCGAATAGAAAGTTTCTCTTTAATGGAAATGCCTCTCGAAGATGTTCATCAATCTGGTTAAGAAGCTTAGGTCCAATGAAGCTCATTTCATCGATTAGTATGTACCTGATATGCTTAAGTTCTTCTTGGAATTTTGCAAGAGCATTGCCTTCTAATGGTGAGATCTTTTATTGGAAGGTGGAGGGCGACATGGATTGTCAATGCTTGTATGTTGAATGCTGCAACACCTGTAGGGGCTAGGAGCATGATCGGTGAAGGTTCTGAGCCGACAAGTGTTATGAGCATTTCTCTGATGAAATTTATAAGAATGGATTTCCCAGTTCCAGTAGTGCCTTGTATTATCATTCGCAGAGCAGGTAAGATATCCTTCTTACTGGAGCGAGTACAAATAATATTCAGAGCTTATTTTTGCATTGGAGATAATGAGTTAAGGTACGTTAGAATATGTGTATTTGTTTGAATAATGTGATGGACAGAGCGATTATTCTCAATGAATTGTGGGCCTATTTCTTGGAGATGCAATGGGATAGTGGTATGATTCCAATTATGGTTGTCATCAAAACCACGAAGGCCAAGCATTTGAAGGTCATTTTTGAGTAGTTCGTCTATAGGGTACAACTAAGAGAGTAATTCCCATTCATTTAGGTCCATGGTTTCTGGAGGATGGAATTCATGAATAGTTGAGTTATCATTTGCAGGAGGATCGATATCAGATAGTGTGCGGTGTTGATGCCAAGGTTCGTAGAATGGACAAAATGCTTGCCAGTTTCTGATAAATTCTTCAACAGAGTTTCCTATGTCACGGGCGATATGACAAAATGGTTTGTAAAGCATAAGTTCAACTCTACAGAAGTCAACATAGGAAGATTCGGTTGTGGATGGTATTGAGGAATAGCGTGGTATGATATGAAGAATTTCTTGTTCGAGTCTTTGTTTCCATTTGTTTGTCTTACGACGGGGATCATATGACCATGATCTTGCTACTTCTATAAGTGATGTGGATTCTAAGGCAGATGGGTGATTGATGTATGTATCTATGAAGTGTGGTGATGGAGGAGTGGTGGTGTTCTTTTCTGGAAGGCGCATATAGATTTTTTGGCTTACATTTAAATGGAAGAAGGAGCGACTACACAATGTTAGTGGTAATTTATGTATTATATGACAGGTTTCTTGTGCTCCTATGTCATGATCGACAAGAGTTTCTACAAGGAATTTTCGAAATGCAGATGTTGTTGGGTCAATATTAGGTGAAGCGAGTACAATTATATGTACCATGTCATGGAATGTTTCAAATATCTTTTCTTCTTTGGATGCATATTTTGCAATATATTTCTGAACGGCATGGATTGAGAGAACTGGTTGGAAATCGAAATTTGCACGCCAAATAGATATGATGGTAGGGTTATGGGTATTTAGTCGATCATCATTGCGAGCGGGAGTGTATGTATTTTGGCCATTGGAGTCAATGAACAAGGAGGAATGTGCTTGTAATTCCCAAGGTGCTTTATATCGACATTCGAATGAGGAGCATTTTTTTCTTAGGCATGTGTTTTCAGTGCATTTTGTGTGTCTCTCAATGCAATTGATAAGTTGGACATAATCGTTAAAAGGATTGTTTCTGAGAATATCTGACGTGGACAATAAGCAAGGGTCTTCTAAATTTGTTTGAGAGATTGATTGGTTAGAAACTATAGAAAGACGAGGGTTCCAAGCTGATATGTATTTGTCGAAGAATTGTTTAGTACTATCAACTGCTTCTATGTTATCCCCATTAAGAGTTTCCATATCAGGTGCATTTTGTATCCAGAGGAAGCCATGGATGTGCGTTGATCCTCTATGTTGCCATTCATACCTGCGAAGGATGTATTTTTGTTAGAAAATTTTGAGTTAGATGGAATTTGTTGTATAGAGAATTATGAAATTAATGTGGTAGAGTGCATACCTGTACCAGTAGTCTTTTGTTTGTAAGTGTTTCTCCAAGATAACTTCACGAAATATTGTGAATCTATGGTGCATATATAGTGATTTAAGTGGGGGTTAGAGATAATGTTATCATTCCTCCATTTGTGTTGTTTTCCAACATCAGGAGGTGGAATTCCTGGCATGGTTGCATGAAGATCATGCCATTTTGTATCAGCTGCACTTAATGTGAAGAAGAATGTTGGGCAGCCGAGTTGAGATATCGTGTCTGTCAGTTCATTTTTATCTTTGTGCCAAAAAGATCTTGTGCCACATAGAGAGCTACCGAAGCGCATCACTTGTTCTGCCAATTTGTCGTCTGGAAATTGTTCTACTCGGATGTTCAATTCATGGATTGATGTTGGGAAGCCATCTCTGATGTTTTTTTTTTTTAAAGAAGGATGTTTTTGCTTGACTGCAATGACACATCATGAGATTGTATATGTAGTATCGAAAGTGAGGGTGCTTGTCGAATCCGTTATCGTGGTAATGCAAAAGATGAAGTGTGTATTCATGTAATTGCACTGTCTTTATTCTTGGTTGATTTGGTAGTGTAGCTCCTGTGGGGAATAGGGTTGGGAAAGCCATAGAGAGGAGACCTTCTGTGTTGTATTCATTGATTGGGGATAGGCTTATTGGTGGCCATTGAATTGTAGTAGCAGAATGGTGGTTGTATGCATGTAAATAATGTTATATATCTTGGATTTCTGTATTTCAATTAGGAATAGTGGGAATGAATGATGATGTATGGTGTGGGTATTGGTTTATGGAATCTTCAGTGGGGCAAACTGGTGTTTCGATTGACAGTTGAGTAGTTGGATGTGTGGTATTGGAATGGTGAAGGGATGAGGATATATCAGTGGGGAGTTCTAGTAAGGATGCTAGTGCATTGTTATCAATGTGGACATTCCTGTAGTAAGGATCATTTGTCAATTTGTATTCTAGTGCAGCGAGAACTCGATGTCTACTTACAATGCAATCATAGGTTTGATGGTCATTACTTTGATGGGTAACAATTATAATATCCAAGTCTTCAACACATCATGGCAACACACATGTTATTTCTGTAAGTCTTGCGGAAAGCAAATTGTGTGGCCAATGTATTTATATTGGCCACCACATGCATGTGTTACTTGGAGGGTAGGGTTAACCCTAGCAATAATAATTTCTTCCATTTGTGAAAGAGAAGCCAGGACAAGTGGTTGAGGATCAGGGTCCATGTTTGATAATGAGAAACGATGAATTCTTTTTTCAAACATGCATCTGTAGCAACAATAGATTTGGTTCGACATGTGGATATGGATTCCAGGATAGGATTCAAGACAAATGGACCATGGTGATTTAGGTGCAAGCTTATCAATTCTTGCATGGAATTCACGTTGTGCATCATTAGTATGAACGTTTTTGAAAGCATGTGTAATGGAGGGAGGGGTTGAATGAGCTATGGATGAATTTGTTTAAGCATCATTATTGTGAACGTTATTGAAAGCATGTGGAATGGAGGGTGGTGGCGAATGAGCTCTGGATGAATTGGTTAGAGTGGTTTGCTGAGAAGATGGACGACTTGGAAATTTGGAAAGAGAATTGCTTTCGG
>JAXQQM020075471.1:0-130868 GCA_034641835.2 Pinus albicaulis | reverse complement strand
GGTTCCCCCCCTGTCACATTCACTATTTCTGGTCCAGGGCCTAATGCTAGCGGTAATCTCGGACCTACTGCTGGGAATGTTACTAGCGGAACCGCCACAGGAACTACCTCGGCTGTCCCCTTGCTCCCTTACATGGCAGGCCTCAGCCTCCCCGATTTCAATCAGTTGATCAATGATCCTATCTGCCACGATGTTGGTTGGCCTGCTATGCCAACCAAACTCCCCTCCGACATTCCCAAGTTCTAAGGCCTTGCTGTAGAATATCCAACCAACCATGTCCGATCTTTCCACATGTGGTGTTCATCCAATTCCATTACCGATGATTCCATCCGTCTTCGGTTGTTCCAACGCACGCTTATAGGCGAAGCTTCTAAGTGGTATGTTGACCAGACCTCCTCTTCCCATACCACCTTTGCGACCATTGCCCGAGCCTTCTTATCTTATTTCCAACTCCCTCTCTAATATGACACTCGTACCGAACTCTTGACGACTTTCTGTCAATTGTCTATGACCCGCCTTTCCGATCATGTACAGGAATGGCGAAGAAGAAAGAGCTTATGTTGAGCTCCTACCTTTGAAGATTGTGTATACATGGACTGGTTCCTTAGATCTCTCTTACCTTCCATCGCCAAAGATGTCGCATCCCAGTTCCCTCAAACCGAAGAAGCTGCCCTCCAAATAGCCTTGAAATATGACCTCATCTATGCTCAATCTGGTTATGTTTATACCATCCTTCCTAACCTCCCAAGACCCGATGATGCTAATGCCCTGGGGGCATCTCATTCTGCTGATGATATCATTGGAGCTCTTTCTCATCTATACGCTCAACCTCCTATGGGCTATGGTCTCCCTCCGAGAGGGGCCATCACCTCCAACACTTTTTCCCCTCCAGGTAGCATGTATCCAGGATACGGCATGCCTCCTCCTTTTTCCCAACCTCTTGCTTACCTCAATGTTGCCCAACCTAACCATTATCCTTATCCACAGCCTGGTGCTCCAGCACCTCCAGCATTTGCACCTCCGCCTCCCTTGCCTTCTCAACCCCTGCAACAACAACTCCCACCCCCTCTGGGGCAAGTATTTGCATAGCAGGGCGTGACTAATCCTCCTTCCTCTCAAAGGAAGAGGAAAGGTAATAAAAACCAATCTTCCCCTGGTACTCGTGGACCTAATCCTCAAATTATTAACTCTAACATTGCTAACCAGCAACAGGGCACTCAACCCAAGCTGGACAGGCCCATTCGTACAAATAAGCCTTGTTCGTGTCGTGGTGTTTATGGTCTTTACACTAAAATTTTTCCCCTTTTACGATAGATGCGGTAGATGTGGGAGTCTCAAGCCACATTCCAAGGATAGCATGCCTCCCCTACTGCTCCCCCCAATGTGGCCTCTACTCAACCAGCTGTGTTTACCAATCCTTTCCCCCAACAAGGATTCATGGCTACCCAACCACCTGATGGACAAGGGGCCACTCAACATTCCCCTTTTGGTTCCTCCAATTACCAGATCCTCATGATGAACTCTGATCAACCTCTAACCATCGACCTTAACCTTCAAACTCGATCTCGTCAGTACCCCAAGCCTCCTGCTCCATCTATCCCCGCGTCACCTTCTTTGGGTTCTACAGAGCCTCTTTCAACATCCAATGGTCCCTTGCATATCCCTTAGCCCAAATTTGAGGTTCATACCAAGATTCCTAAGGGACCATTACGCCGAAATGCTACTTCTGGTCGATCTGCTCATTCATATAGTATAGTAGATGATTTGGAACAGTCTCCTACTGCCATTTCAACACTGGAACTCTTCCAGTCGTGCCCTTCTCAAAAGAAGGCTCTACTATCTGCCATGGGCACTGTAGATCTTGCTAATGACCAATTGATTGTTTTCAATGCCCATCAATCAGAACATCCCCCTCTTCCTGTTTCCGTAGCCTTCCAAATCCTAGTCAAAATCCAGAACGCTCATGTTTCTCAGTGTATCATTAATGAGGGGGCATCCACTTGTGTGATGTCTACTTTGGTTTGGAAACAAATCAGATCTCTTGAATTGGCCCCTTTCACGATCACCCTTCGAGCATGGGACGGCCATGCCTCCCAACCCATTGGCCTATTCCGTAATTGTCCTATCACTCTTGTGGGAAAGATTGTTTGCGTTGACATTGAAGTCATCAACACCCCTATAGATTACAACATTCTCTTGGGGTAGAGCTACACCTATGCCATGTCTGTTGTCCCATCCGCGGTATACCACACGATGTCTTTCCTTCATAATGGTAAGATAGTCACCATTGACCAGTTGACGTATCATGAGCCAAAATCTCAGACCTCCCCTAAGTCGACCATCTCTTCTATAGCCTATAAGCAAACCGTCGATTCTTTGACTACTATCTCTCTCGACGTCTACAAAGGCTCCTCTTTGCTTGGAACCTTCCATGGTCTCTCTCCTCCCCTTGTCTCTGATCCTAGCTTATCGAATGTTTGCATGATTCAATCATCTCAAGCTACCCTCAAGCAGCTCGCTTCGGCTAGTCATCAGCCTCCTTGCCCTCCATAGCCTACTCCTAACCCTTCAATTCAGCCTTCTGGACCTCCTCCTCTTGGCCCTTCAGCTGGTATTCATGAGCCTCTTTACCCTCCTCGAACAGTTCCTCCAGGCCTTAACCATTTAGGAGCTATCCCACCTAGCCATTACCCCTCTGGTCAGATACCGTTCCTAGCTCCCTCAGCAGAAGTGTACACGGTACCTGTCATGGCCACCCTCTCTCTTCCTAACCTGACCCTTGGGATTCCCATCTGGTACCTTGATCCTCCAGCCGCTGCCCTGCCTGGTCAACATAAACCTTATCTTGCTTTGACCCCGGTTCAACCAGTCCCCATAACTTCTCCCACTGCAACAGTGCCTCAGTCACCTCAACAGGAACCACCTCCTGTTGCGATCGCTTTGGGTAAGAAGGGAAAAGCTCACAAGGGAGCGTCAATGGACAAGGCTGCCCTAACAAACCTTACCCCTCCTCGGCCTCCAAAGCATACCATCTAGTGTGCTTTGTGTGATGTTGTTGGTCAAGCCACCCATACTTGTCCGGAGTTGCCTCACCTTAAGTCCATGGTTAATGAGACGTTTCCGGAGTTTGATATCCCAGAGGTATATATCACTATACCCGACTCAGTCCCGAAACTCAAGTCTTTGTGCACAAATCACCCTTGTGCTTTGTGTGATTTCCATGGCCACTATACTCACCTCTTTCCTTGCTTTGAAGAGTATCGCTCCTTTTTGAAAGCGGTTCACCAATTCAAGGCCAAGCGCAACGAGTCCACCGCTCCCTTATTTGCACGTTTTGCTTCGGCAAAACCAGAGGACATAAATGCTCCCATTGAAATTCCCCCTCCTGATATCGAGATGAAGAACCCTTCGTCCACCATTTTCTACCTATCATCATCCATGAGACCCTCGGTGGAAGTCCCCTTGGTGACTTCCCCTAACATTTCGCTTGACCTCCCTTCAACGATCACCATAGGCTCAACATTGGTAGATCATTTATCTGCTTACTCTTCTGTCACCACTTGTGATGATGCGCATGTGAACCTCTCTTCTCATGATGATGAGTCAGGTATCTTCACCGCATCAGGTGGTCTTTCTTTCACCAATCACTTCATCTTCTATTACGATAACGAAATTATGGAAGTAGTCACCACCCCTAACTTCATCTATCCCCCCTTACATCGAACCCATGCATTCGAACCACATACACCTTGTGGCCCTTACATTGACACCCAATATTTGGGTAAGGGAGCACCCATATTTGAGAGACCAGGATAAGAAATTCTCCACAATCCTCCTTGTGTATCTGGTCATGTCGACTCTAGTACAATTATTCTTCCACATTTAGAAGAACCTCTAGAGTCCCATATCACTTTAGATCACTCTAGGGATGATACCCCTCATCATTCCTTCATCTTACATAAACAACCTAGTCCCTTCGACATTGTTGTTGACCAACCTGTGAGTTTTTTGGGAGAGCACCTGTTCATTATCTCCAAATCCTCTCTTTGGGACAGTGACACCATGTATGCCAATCTAGAAACTTAAATTCCATTTGATTCATATATGCAGTACCAAAAGAGATTGGTAATACTCCATTCCCTTTCTCAAACTGCATAACCATAACGAAAACAAATGGCGCACCACATCATTAAAATGTGTTTAGCTTCCCCTTTTTCTAAATACATTTTGGCATGACCACAACATGCTTGGGGGCACCTATGCCCCTCAACCATTAAAATCCCAGATCTCAGCCAAAAACAGCACTGAAACCCCCTTTCTATGACAGGTCACACTTTTTAGGTCATTTCCTAGGACAGGCCATAGTTTTCTGCCCAGTACCTGCTACTGAGGTCACAAAACAGACCCCAAAAAGTGCAACCTGGCCTGCTCATGAGCTCTGGGTACCTCAATTGAACTTTCAATCCACTAAAAAGAAAGAGTAGGGTTAGGCCTCTTACCTACAACTGAAGGATCTCGGTGCCAACGGTCGGTTTCTCCGCTACGATTTCCGCAAGATTTAGGGCCTTCTCTCCTCTCTACATTCACCATAGCTCGACATGAAAATGAGTGAATTTGGAGGGAAAATGCCATAGTAAAAGATAAACCCTTTTTTTCTTGCGCCTGCTATGACCCAACCGTAGCTCCATTTACCAAACCGTCTGTACCATTGGAAAGCTCTCACTAAGCCCTCCAATGGGTATCTGTTAGTTTTTAGTGATTGGACACTTCACCAAGACACAATTTTTCCAAGAAGCGTCACTTCACCCTTCCTCAAAATCGAATTTCTTCACTTGCAACACTCATACTGGGGGCACCACTCTGCCTTCATACTTGTCCATGCTCATGTCGACTTTCCTTGTGAGTTACCATCATGTACTCATGCTTTTACGGTCCCCATTGGAACTTTTTCTGTGTGGCAGCACCATCGAGTCACCCTTGTTTAGAGCATCCGAATTGAGTCATAATTGCATTCATGGAGTCTATCCCGAGTCCCTTTACATCCCGCTATAGTCCTCCATCCTTCATTTCTTGGTCCCTCTCTCGTGTCGCACATTATGGCCTTCAGTCCCACTGTCCCCTATCCCTCATGATGTTGTGTCAGTCACTGCCAGGTCATCCATGCCCTTTCTGCTCTAACAAGGGAAGTCGTCTGTTTGCTACTGATTACCCTCCATTTCATCATCATCATTGGTGTCAGTCTGTCAGTCGCTCTATTATTTTCCTTCGTGCCTTAGTTGAGGAGCTCTTATCGCCTCACCTAAGTCAAATCTCCTTCTGTCGACATCAACTTATTCATTCTAGAGGATAGGTCTAGAAGGCAGTGTATCTTGGTTCTAGCTTCCCCTCTTGTTCGGCACCTCAGATCAGGAAAAGAGACTTCTTACAGTCCTTTGAATTGATTTTTTCTCAGTTCCAACTCCTTCCAGCACGATCGAGATCCATATTCTTGATGATTCAGTGATGCAGCAGATGAGACCGATGACTCTCAGGTATGTGTGAGATGTTTTCAGCCCTCATGAGGGGGTGGCCCTGCAGGTAGCCCCCCACATGCTCGGATGACCTCTTCATCGCAGCCTTCGATGCAACTCCATATATTTGATGATGTCAACCTTAGCCGCTTGCAGCGCCTCTTTGATTTGCGTGTATCAGTCAGATTTTGTGAGCCCTTCCCCGTTCACAGGGGCATTGGGGTTGTATTTGTATCTCATGTACTCAGATATTGCTGTATAAGTCCTGGCTATTATCCCAGGAACAACATGTATGTGGGATTCATCATTATATCTTTTATCTGGCTCATTTTTATACCAGCATCTAATTTACAGTTCAGTCCCTTGTTTACTGGACGCACTATTCTTGTGTACTTTGTCTCGGCGGGCATAGGTATGCCTCCTCCGCCACCTTTACCATAGGTACACACTCATAAAAAGAGACTTATCGCACCTGTAAGTCTCATCTCCTTAGGGTCTAGTTCTTTAGCACATTAGTCTACCTTACATTCCTCTCTCTGACTTCCCTTTTGATGTCTGGTGATTAAGTTCTTACAACGTACTTCATCATACGATTTGCTCCTAACACTGGCACGTTGGCGGGAAATATGTTACACCAATTTTTGGTCATCTAACCTATTATCATTATATGAACCCAAGTACACCATGTAAGACCAATTTTACCCTAAGTAAAATTTCTTTCACTATGTAAAATAACTTAATAAAACACATTTATTAGGTTGTTTATGGTCTAAACAGGAAACCCCAAGAGGAAATATTAAACAAATCTACATTTGTTTGGTTTTCCTCATGGAATAATTAATTAAACAGTAATTTAATTATTATTCCTTGTTGGGTATGTGTTATATTCTTTCCACGACTAGCCCGACGCGCTGTAAGTTGCGTTGGGCGCAGCAGGGGGGTCACAGGGGGGGTGGCAGCCCCATGAGTCCGGCAATGCTTAGGCAAAAAAATTGATGTGTGGTCCCCACTCATGGCGGACCCACCCATGTTTGTGCATGAGTTTGCACATGGTTTTTGGGGTACGATGGTTTATTTGGTATTTTGTAGATCCGGTCAAGGGAACTACGGTTATGCTCTAATCCAGGGTTAATGGATTGGGGTTTATGTATGCTTCGGCATGTATATATATGTGTTGTAACACTAAAATGAATATAATGAAAAATCAAGCTCGTTGTCCTGATTTGGGATCCAGGGGAAAATCTTTGTGTTTATCTGTTTTATGTTTTATGCTCTAGCTATTGTTTACTTTTTGTTATAAGATTCGTGTGTAGATAATTTATGTTCAGGGTTAGAACCTACATTTGGTATCAAAGTTGTTTCAGCTTCAAGGGGACGCCTTTTCTACTGAGGGTTTTTTTCTCGGGCCTGAGGTAAACCCTGTTCAGTGGGAGATCTGTGGGATTGATTCTTGCGGTGAAAGAAGATGGCGAGCGATGGAAAGATAGAGATCGAGAAATTTAATGGTCAGATTTTTGAGTTGTGGAAGCTCAAGATGGAGGATTTGCTGGTGGATAAAGATCAATGGATCGTGGTAGATCCAGGTACTAAACCAATGGCAATGTCAGATGAAGACTAGAAGAAACTAGATTGGAAGGCTGAAACCTGTCTGATTGTGTGTCTGATTGATGTTGAATTTATGCAGGGAAGCTACGAAGACAGAAGAATTTGTGGGAAAAACTTGGGACTTTTTACCAATCCTAAGTCTCTGGTGAATAAGTTGTTCACATGGAGAAAATACGTATATTTAAGGATGAAGGATGAGCCTAGTGTGAGCATATGAGCATGGCAAATACTATGGTAGGAAATCGATACATCATCTATTGATATTAAAATCTCGAGATAGAATAAGTGCATCGGTTGTTGTATTCTCTGGACTCTTGGGACAATCCCAGTTGTGCAATAGGTAATATAAATACCTTGAATTTTGATGACATACTCGAGCCTTCTTCCTTGGGAGAAATGAGAGGAAATGAGACAGAGAAATATGGAGGGTCAAAATGGAGATGCCTTATCTGTACGAGGAAGGTCCCAAAAAAAAAACAAGAATAAGGCTTCGAGTGGGAGATCTAAATCTAGAGGGAGATCTAAATCTCCTGGAAAGTTTGTAAAGGTATGCCAGAAATGTGGAAAGGAAGGGCACTATAAAAAGGAATGCAGATCTAAAGCTCCTGAGAAAGGAAAGGGATCTGATGATGCTCCTTCTGCAGAGGCAAAAACCACCTCGGATGAAGGTGGGGATGTGTATTTGTCTTCTTCTTCAAATACACATGTAGATCATCAGTCATGGTTGATTGACTCAGGTGCATCTTTTCAATTCACTCCCCATTATGAGAAATATGATGGTGGTGATGTCTTCCTAGGGGATGATAGGAAGGCCATAATCGTCGGACGTGGAAAGGTCAAGATGAAGTTGCAAAGTGGAAGGATTAGAACACTTCCTGGTGTTCTACATATTCCTACATTGGCTAGAAATCTGATTTCTATAAGCAAGATGGATGATGCAGGTGTAAAAACAGTGTTTGAGAAAGATGCCTGCAAGATGGTTCAGGAAGCACTGGTATTAATGCGGGGAGTTCGGATTGGAGCTCTATAAAAGCTACAAGGTAGCACTATTATTGATGGGTGTAACAGTTCTGTGGTTCCTAAAAGAGGACCAGAAAACCTAGCTGTCTCTGGAGAAAAGACAATGTTATGGCATCAAAGGCTTGGACATATTGGAGAGAAGGACTTTCAAATACTGCATAGAAATGGTATGGTAGAAGGTATGTCTAATTTCTCTCTGGATTTCGATTTCTGTGAACATTTTGTATATGGGAAGCAGAATCAGGTGAGTTTTCCTTATGGTGCTAAGAGGGCAAACAAGATATTAGAGCTTGTGCATAGTGATGTGTTTGGACCTGTGTCAGTTCCATCACTGGGAAATTTTGTGTACTATGTTTCATTCATAGATTACTTCTCAAGGAATACATGGATATATTTCTTGAGGAAGAAATCTAAAGTCTTTGACAAATTTAAAGAATTTAAGGCTCTGGTGGAAAACCAGATAGAGAAGAATATAAAGGCGCTGAGGAGAGATAATGGTGGGGAGTTCTGCAAGAACGAATTTGAAGAGTTCTGTAAGAAGTGTGGTATAGCACGGAAAAAAACTATTCCATACACACCTCAGCAAAACGGAGTTGCAGAAAGAATGAACAGAACACTGATGGAAAAGGCAAGAAGCATGCTCAGTGGTACCGGGTTAGGACAAGAATTCTAGGCAGAGGTAGTGGAAACTGCATGCTATCTGGTTAACAGATCACCTTCATCAGTGTTGGAGGATAAGACTCCACATGAGGTATGGACTGGTAGGAAACCCTCTCTTTCGCATCTAAGGGTATTTGGATGTGATGCATATGTACATGTTCCAAAGGATAAAAGGACCAAGTTGGATAATAAATTTGAAAGGTGCATCTTTATTGGGTATAAGGATGGTTTAAAAAGGGTTACAAGCTTTAGAACCTGGAAACAAGGAAGGTTGTGTACAGCTGAGATGTGGTGTTTAGAGAGGTGAAGGATGTTGTTAAACATGAGGTCCTACCAAAGGAACCTGAGAAGATAGAGTTTGAGATAAAGGAGTAGATGAGACTCTCTGTAAAAGATCGAGGGAAGATTCGAGAGAAGAGGAAGAGCCACAAACTCCAGCTTTGAGAAGATCAGCTCGGGAAAGAAGACAACCAGAAAGGTATAGTCCATCTACTTTCTATTCAAATTTTTCCTTAACTATAACTGATGATGATCCCAGAACTGTCAGGGAGGCAGTAGATTCAGAGGATGGAAAACTTTGGAAGGAGGCCATGGTTGATGAAATGGCATCCTTGCACAAGAATGAGGCATGGGATCTGGTGGAGTTGCCGGCTGGAAGGAAGCCCATCGGGAGAAAATGGGTGTTTAAAAAGAAGATAAATGTAGAAGGCAAGGTGGAGAAATACAAAGCTCGGTTGGTGGAAAAAGGTTATTCCCAGGTGCAGGGAATTGATTTTGGTGATATTTTTTCTCCTGTTGCCAAGGTTACTTCTATTAAATTACTTTTATCTGTTGCTGCTACATTTGATTTTGAGATAGAACAGATGGATGTGAAGACAACATTTCTTCACGGGGATCTAGAAGAGGAGATCTACATGATGCAACCTGAAGGCTCTATGGTGAAGGGTAACAAAGAACTAGTATGCAGGTTGAAGATGTCTTTGTATGGGTTAAAATAGTCACCAAGGATGTGGTATCATACATTTGATACCTATATACGGGGACTTGGCTTCACCAGAAGCAAGGAGGATCACTGTGTTTATTTTAAATTAATTGGTGACCGTGTTATTTATTTGGTTTTGTATGTGGATGATATGTTGTTGATTGGAAATGACAAAGAAATTATCCAAGATTTGAAGACCCAACTGTTCTCCAAATTAGACATTAAGGATCTTGGTGCTTCAAACTATATTTTGGGCATGGAAATTAAGAGAGATCGGGCAAAGAGGAAGCTCTGGTTAAACCAGAGGAAGTATGTCGAGACTATATTGCAGAGGTTCAATATGCAGGATAGTAAACTGGTGAATGCTCCTATTCCTGTAGGTGTAAAGCTGTCTGTTGAACAATGTCCCAAGACACAAGAAGAAGAGGTGGATATGTCCCATGATCCATATGCAAGTCTTTGATGGAATGGCGATGTGTATGCAATGGTTTGTACTAGACCAGACATTGCACATGCAGTGGGAGTATTGAGTAGGTTTATGTCAAACCCAGGGAAGGAGCATTGGACAGTAGTGAAACGGGTTTTCAGATATTTGTGTGGCACTAGTGATTATGGATTATGCTACCAGGGAAGACCAGGATTGGAAATAATGTTGGACATTCGTGGTTTTGTTGATGCAGACTGGGTTGGAGATCTGGACCAAAGAAGATCTACAAGTGGGTATGTGTTTGGCCTATTTGGAGGTGCAGTCAGTTGGATGAGTAAAGAGAATCTGTGATAGCTCTTTCAACTATAGAGCGGAGAATACATAGCGACCACTCATGCAAGAGAATCGGTTGGTTACGGTGTGTTCCAGAAGTATGGGGTTGGTACAGCAAGCTATAAGGATAGACTGTGATAGCCAAAGTGCAATTTTCTTGGCTAAGAACCCTGCTTATCATTCAAAGACAAAGCACATTGATGTTCAATATCAGTTTGTTAGAGATATGGTTGAAGCTAAAAGGGTGTTGTTGGTAAAGGTGGACACTTTGAAGAATGTTGCAGATGCATTGACGAAGTCTATGAGCACTCAGAAGTTCTCTTGGTGTAGAGAAAAAATGGGTGTTGAAGAATTGGCTCAATGATTAAGCTCTCCTGTGGCCCCCTATGGAAAGAAAACAACAAGTGGGAGAATGTGGGGTATGTGTTATATTCTTTCCATGACTAGCCCCCACGCGTTTGTACGTTTGTAGGGTTGCAACGGAAGTCACGGGGCGGCTTGACCCCTCGGCAAAAAAATAAATTTTTGGTATGCGGTCCCCTCATATGCGGACCCACCCATATTTTGCCACGAGTTTGCACATGGTTTTGGGGTACGATGGTTTTCGGCCCCTGGTATTTTGTAGATCTAATCAAGGGAACTACGGTTATGTTCTAATCCAGGGTTAATGGATTGGGTTTTATGTATGCTTTGGCACGTATATATATGTGTTGTAACACTAAAAGGAATATAATGAAAAATCAAGCTGGTCGTCCTGATTTGGGGTCCAGGGGAAATTCTCTGTGTTTATCTGTTTTATGTTTTATGCTCTCGCTATTGTTTATTTTCTGTTTTTAAGATTAGTGTGTAGATAATTTCTGTTCAGGGTTAAAACCTACATTCCTGGTCATATTTAACCCAAACAAGGAAATTAATTAGATAAATCATTATTTATCTTATTATTTTCTAAAGAATAATTATTTAAACACTATTTAAATAATATTCTTTGTTAAATATGACTAAATCACCCTTAAATAATTAAAGAAATCATTATTTATTTGATTATTACTCAACCACATCCTTAAAATGATAAATAAATCATTTATTTATTTATTATTTACAAATAAAGGGATTTGACCCAAGTCAAATTCCTTTTCCCCTCCAACAAATATAATAAAATATTCCATAAAAGTTGGATCTTGATTTGGTTAATAATATTTCATCATGCAAATCTAGAATGACCAAATATTTTGTTATAAATGAAGGAGTTTTTCCTACCATTCTTATTTTGTGCCTATTAGATCACTCTGGATCTATACTCTTGGTCTGACTTTGAGCCATTATCATTGTCATATTTTCCATTATTTGCTTTGTGAGCTCCCTTTGAGTTCTATGTTTGTCTAGGTTTTCTACACCAACAAGAGAGAGAAATTCTAGATGTGAAGTGCTGAGGACTTTCAAGAACCCATCTCATTGAGGAGAATTGGAAACACCATTTTTGTTTTCCTCCCAGGTGCCCTTAATATAAAATTCTTTAAAACATATTATTCTTGTCTTATCTATTGGATGCATGGAGAAAAACCTTATTTTTGTTGCTTAATGTCTTTTTATGCATAGATTTGGATTTTTGCAACATTTGAGTTGATCAACTAACTGTAGATTTGAAGATATTAGAAACCATATTTTTTTGTTAGGGCTATAAGTTATGCGTAGCTAAAGTAGTCTTTTTTCGTACACTTCGACGAAGGATTCATACTAACACACGCTGATCTTCTTCATCAACTAATTTTTTCTAAAAAGGAGGCCTTATTTGAGGGTCAGGTGGTTGATTTCTATTTTCCCTTAGCCTTTCCTGGTTTTGAGGTCTCTTGAATTGAGGATTTCTAAACTAAGGCTTTTGTTGTGTAGGAGGAGAAGAGGCATTATCAAGGGCAAGCCTATCCATCAGTTTTTCCATTGTCTTCATCATGGAATCAAATTTCTCATCATAGGTGGAAGGCTTATCTTCTTCTTTCAACTTAGTCTTACCCATCTTGGACATTTTTGCTGCTATCATATTGACTTCCACCTTCACTGCATCATTTTTCATTTCAGCAAGTGAATGGGATTCTCTCTTTCTTAGTAGTATGGAAAAGTCATAATAAGAAGCTTCAGCATATTTCAGCTGAGTTGTTCCTAGAGGAGGCTTGAGATGGGCAGGAATTGAGTCATACAATTTATTAAATCTCTTTGAAAAGTTTTGAATAGTTTCATCAAGAGCTCTCTTCAAGCTATTATACTCAGTGAGGGCTTGTACATGATTGGTTATATTTCCCCACTTCCTCAAAAAGATATTCTCAAATTCATTCGAATTATGTAGGCTTCCAGGAGTAAGGGCTTTGAACCACTTCCTAACTTCACCAATAAAGCTCTGAGAAAACAATCTCATCTTGACATCCTCATGGTCAACCTCCTCCCTATCTATAAAGTCATTGAACTGGTCTACATTCTCTTCAACTATAATCTCTTCATCACTTCCCCAAGTTTTTATTCTAGAAAAGTATTTTCTAGGAAGGGCATTTAAGACAACTAGAAGGGCAAGAGGAGAATACCTAGCAGGTGCAGAAAGTGGAGGAGGCACATTTCCTACCATGATGAATGGGATTTTTGTAGTTTTAGGGACAACAGTAGTAGAGGAAGAGGAACTATTAGGAGGAGGGTTGTTTGGTCTTTGTTGTCCACTAAAAATTGAACTCCAATCAGGAAGATGAAAACCAGTTTTACTTCTTAAAAAAATATCAAAAGGTTCAAGCTCCTTCAACCTATCCAAAGACTCTTTCTCTAACAGTAACTCAGAGGTGACTGCTTCCCAAAACTATTCTTTATCTTTTTGTGTCACTAAGGCTGAGGTATCAATACCTCTCCTATGTAGGTCTAAGACAATTTCAGTTAATTCTTTTTCACTTTCAAACCTAAACAAGACTTCCTGAATTTTATCATCAAATATTTTATCTTCAGGACTTCTTAAAACTTCAGAGGACAAGGATTTTGTATGTGATGAAGTACCTGATATTGCTGAAATGCCTTAACTACCTCTGGTGATGGTGTTTGGATTGTCCACAATGGTAGGTGGATTTGGGTTAGGATTAGTTCTCGTGTATCTCCTTCTTGAAGCCACCTTTTATCATATGAATTTTGAATGGTGTCACCAAGGTAGATGCAACCTCGAATCAGCTTCTTGAGCTCCTGCTACCTTCAGAAGTTCATCTTCAAAATTTCGGGAAAGTATAATCCTCAGGCTCTCGGAAAACGCACCAAAATGTTATCACAAAATTGCATCTGATTGGCTTCTAACTACACAAAATTTATGTACTTGTTTCAAACCAAATTGTGACTGAAGCTTAGCCTCTTCAATCTGAGAGGGCTCTCTAAAAAAGGGCTAATGATATTTGATAATGATAAACTAGATGGTCAACTCTACTTGGAAAATGACTTGTTTGTGATAAGTGTAGGTTGAAAAGAACATCAATATGAAAACATTGGGCTTATGGAGTCAAAAAACCAATAATTAAGTAGATAGCTCACTTGGCATGGAAGCTGAGGTAGGTACGAGTTTTTAGCAAAGGCAAGCACACTGAAACAAGAAATAACACACTCAATTCATCTATAAAGGATGTCAAAGCATTACATGAATGAATTTTGAGTATTAAAGATGAAAACCACTGAAAATTGTACACATAGAAAATGTAGATCAAATACACACTAAAAGCTCAGTCAGAATCTCAAGTTGGTTAAGAAACAAGTCTGTGTATTACTGAAAATAGTCAATTACATAAAGTTGCAGTTTTTCTAGAAAAGTATCCAACCCTTTACAAATTTGACTCTCCACTCTTTAATAGACTTGTTACATCATGAGATGATCTGCCTCCTAGCTAGATTCATCGAATTTACCCTATTAACACCTTGCATAACATTAAAACATCTATTTTAATGAGAAATTGACAGTTATCCTACTTGATAGTCCTTTTCCTAATAGGACTCAAACTGTTCATTATTACATTAACAACCTTATCTCCTCAAAGAAATTACATATTTGACAACTATTCTTTCACATGTTCGAAGAAGGTGTGATGGATCTAATCACTACATGACATCTTAATTTGACCTCCTCTAAAACTAGAAACAAACCCTATTTTTTAGGAAAACTAGTCCTTATTTTCAATGAGGGGTTTGGCTAATGAATTGGCTTCATCGCATGGTATTTAAGTCTTGGATGATAGCTGACATAGTCCCTTGAACCTTTGAAAGTATCCAACTATCCATAATTGCACAAAAAACTGCTTATATAGATTCATAACAGTACGCCACAAAAGTATGACAGTTTCATAGCGTACTTTCATAACGTTACAAAAAATTCCTTTTGTCATCTATCTTTCTGATTATTTCCTCCTACATGATGTTCATTATGCCTTCATACATCTCCCATACCATTTTCACCTCTTGGAAGCTCCCAAAACTGGTTCAAAATGCAAAAAGGAAGGCTATAGTAGTTTCGTAGCGTTTTCCTATTTTTGAAGCCTAGGAACGCTACGAAACTGCTGAAAACAGTGAAAATTCCATATTTTTCTATAATCTCAGAAATAAAATTTCCAGGTGTAAAAAATTGATTTCTAACATGTCATTAACCTTCAAAATCATAAAAAAATTCACACTATGATCCTTGAGAGGTTTCTTCCTCATTGATGATGAGTTGAGAAATTGGCTCCTCAACTACTGTCATTTTAAGACATTTTTTCTCCAACTCCTCGTGGATTAGTTCAAACTATTCCTGGAGGTATTTAACATGTTCCTTCAACTTCCTGTTAGTAAATTTCAAATGCAAATTTATTTTCCTGACATGTTTCACCTCCATCTTCAATGTCATGGTCCATTTCATAAACTGCTATGTATTATCTAGGGTCTTGGAAACAGTGTCAACCTGCTCTTCCCAAATATCTTTCATATTTTCAAACTGAACCTTCTGGACATTGTGTTTCCTTGCTTCTTTCTTCATAAAAAAAATTTCATTGTTGTCCAACTTCAATTTTTATTTAAGGAGTTCAAACTTTGTTTTTTCCATTACTTTCTCTTTTCCTTTCTTTGATTTGCTAACCGTATCTTTCTCTGCAGGTGATGAAATATCAATCATATCTTGTGGTGGATGGACTGTATTAGTAGGTGGATGAACCTCTTTACTGCTCTCTAATAGCTTTATAGCATGCCTTTTCATGGGATTTATTGCTTGGAACATAAAATCCGCATCTTCTCCTTCAAATTCTAGTTTCTTTGTAGATTTGGCTTTCTTTAGTTTCTGTCCACCTTTCCTCTATATCCTCAGCCTGGACTATAGGAGTCTCTTATATGTCAATGACATGTAATATTTCTTCTATATTTCCTTTAGCTACTGATCTGTCTTCTACAACCACTATTTTATCCTCTAAAGCCACTGTTTGACTCCTTCTCATCCTTTTGGTTCCTTATTTACTCACATCTTGTTTTTTTTTGCAGGTTTGACCACTTTTGATTTCTGTTTTGTAGGTGGGACATTTGGTGTATCAAAACTATGCAATTTCTCTATTTCCATCATGATTGGTTCACTTGGTTCTGCCACCAATGGTTCACTTTGTTTTTCTACTAAGGGTGATGGGATTCTCCTAGGTTTAGGAGTTCTTTAAGGAGTAAGAGCATCCAACTCAAAACTACTAACAAACAAAAATGAAGACCAGTCTCTGCCTAGTCTTTGAAGCTCATATAAAAATAGAAGTTCCATTAAACCATGATGAAACAATGAAGTCTCACTCCCTTTAGATTTTGGTTGGACCTTATTTGCCATTTTTTATAAAATTATATGTAAATAGAAAGGCATATCAAGAGATATCTTACCAGTAAAGTGTAGGAGTAGCTTGAAATGGTATGAGTAGACTTTATGATATATTCCTTCACAAGGAAAATACTTTTGGATGATGAGCAGAAATTTTGAGTAGCTATCCTTCATGCAGCTCCTTGGAATGGCATTAGTAAGGTCCATTTCATTGTTTTTAGGCTTTATAAACTCTTTTCACTGCTCCATGTTAAACTTGAACCCTTTGAAACACTTCTCTTGTCCCCTTGGAACCCCTGTTACTGCTGCAATGACCTCTAGTGTAATGGAAATATTAATAATTACCATTTTGGTAGTTGTTCCACTGAAGTTTAAAGCAAATTATTCGGAAACCTGTACATGGAAGCCTTGTAATATTTCAAAAAACTATACGAAACCTATCCTTCTGAAGACTTATGCAACTGTTGGGTCTTCATTGATTAGATTCATATCTACTGGTTCATATCTCAGACATTATCCACCCTTACATGTCATTTTTTTAGCCATGGTTTCTTTAATGCCTTCTTAGCCTCGCTTGATAGTTCTCAGCCTTGTTTGATAGTTTTTAGCCTCGCTTGATCGATGATCTTTGTAAACCTTTGAAAACACCAGCCATAGCTTTGGCTCAATGCAATAGCTCTCCAGAGCTTGATATCATGAAAAGAAGGAATGAAGAATGAGAAATAACTGAATTAGGAAATATTTTGAAGTTTGATGTCCACTCATAACTCAATGACGACTCATACACACCTAAAATGGTGATGATGACTTTAGACCTAACCATGTACCTTGATTTTATCCCTCAATGACTCGAATGGTATCTAACTTACCTTTTCCCAATGATATTCTGACACTTAATAGCTAATTTGACAAGACAGACAGTAAACCACACTTTTGTAGTGTATTTAATGTAAATCTAGAGGTTTTCGCTACGAAATTATCTGCAGTTTCATAGCGAAAAGTGACATTTCTCAGTGTTTTTCGCTACGAAAGTATGGTTTCTTGGCTAAATGACTATTTCTGTACAAAAATATTGGGAATTGAAATCTTTCATAAAGTTATGAGTGATGTGACATGAGGGGATTTGAAAGTGAGTGGGTTTGGACCTTACAGTAAGCTTAAACAATAAAATTTTAAAATTTTCCTTGACCAAGTATATACAAAATGAATCCTACAACCCTACCTTTGACACATGAACCTATATAACCCTGTCAAATGATGCTTCATTTTTTTGGTGATAACAGTTGGGATGTGGTCAACAGTCTTAAAAGAAGTTTTCCAAATATCATTTTTAGAAATTTTAATTTAATGATAACCACATCTTAAATATAACTTAGTGAAATAAATAACATGCTTTAACTAATCTATAAAATCATCAATGTGGGGAAGAGGATAAATATTCTTTACTAATATTTTATTCAAAGCTTTGAAATCAACACACATCTGTTATGTGCCATCCTTCTTTGGAACCAAAAAAATAGGAGACTTGCAAGGAGATGTACTTCGTATAATGGCCCTTTGTCAAGCAACTCTTGTACCTACTTCTTAATCTCCATGCTTTCAAAAACTAACATTTTTTACATGCCAATATTAGGAAGTGGAGCATCCTGCTGCAACTAAATCTCTGTTGAACTCCTCTCTTTGGAGGGAGAACTTTAGGTTCTTGAAACATCTTTCCAGAAGTATCAACAACTTCACTTAATTCATACTTAATTTTAGGATTACATCTTGATAACACTTCGAATTTATAAACATCCTGTTGATGGGAAAATCTATCCGGCCAACAGTAGGGGATCTCTCCAGTAAAAGGTCCCAATCAAACCTTGAACCGTTTGGAATAGGGATCCTGTCCAGGGTGTGGGTCCGGTTACTGCTAATTTCTCCTTTATTTGGGTCTCACTTAAACTCTATAAACCACTAGATGCACACTTAATCAAATGATACAAGACATATGATTGATGCATTAAATGTACATATAACACTATGAGTAGCAAGAGGAAATAATAAAGCATAAGCACCGTGTTAGAGTCGGTATCTTCATCCCTCCGTCAGAGATCAAATATCTCTTGTTGCATTTCATTTTAGGTTTCACATTAAGTTCAGTCAGCTGCATTCCATTAGGAGCATGGATCATCTGATGGAAGGGTCTTGTCACTCATATCCCTCATGTCTTGTACCTGCTGGTTTAATTCTGTTCATCAAAATCATTTACAGTCATGTTTGGTCTCTTGGTTGCCAAAGAGTCATTTTAGGGTTTTTAGTCTCATTAGGTCTAGGGTTTTATTAATCAGGTCTCAAAATGTCTAATAATGGCTAGCAGGCACATGAGGAAGCTTCAAATAAGGTTTCAGTGCAAAAATTTCATCATCATAATGCTTGATAATGATTTTTCTTCAAAACTCTGTTTTGAAGAAAAATTGTCTATTTTATCCTTATGTAATAAATACAATGTAATTTTCAAATTCTTCAGTTGTAATAATGCTCCATTCGCAGCCCTGGTTGCCTTTGCCAAAACTCCATGCCATCCATCCCTGCAAAACAGACAAGAAACTCATCATTCAGTTCAAAAATCAAAACCAAGCAAAACAGAGTTCTTTTGAAAAAGTGCCAAAGTTTTCAAACATTGTAAAGTGGGTTTTTTCAAATCAAAAATAAAAGTCTTTGGTACAAATATGATTTTTGTGTTTCAACAATTCATTTGTGTGCCAAGAGATAGCGTTGAGGAGCAAAGAAATCATGGAGGGCGAAACAAGTGATTTGGGTGCAGATTGTTTAGAAATTTTAGAGCGCAGTGCACTGGGCATTGGTTGCGGCGCATAGGATGAGCATGGCGCATAGGGCCTCTCTTCTCTGTGTAAATTTGAACCAGCGTGGCGCATAGGAAGGGCACGGCGCATTGAGCCGAAACACAAATTTTTGCCATTGCTTCCGAAAACTCCAAATTGACTCGGTCTATTTTTTCCAAGTAAGTTCATGTGACCTTGCAATTGCCATTTACAAATGTTTGATGTTGATTTTGAGAGTTTGAATGCCAAAAATCAAACCCTATCATCTTGTTGAGAATTTCTCCCTTAGGGTTTTGAAGTTGGTGTTTTAAAAATAATTTTGTGCCAAATACTCCATTCCCCGCCTTGTTTTTCCTCCCCCTCACTGTTATCTCATCACTACAGTCCATTCCCCTATCTCCCTACATCCCTAAAGCCACTCATATCCATCCCATTTGCAAAATTTCCCCAAATCCCAATTTTATCCCAAAAAATCAAGTGGCTCTCCCTTGTCCCTAAATTTGTCAAATCACAAGTTTTCAAAAGGCAAATTCCACTTGAAAAAACTTCATTGTTCCTACTCCCCTATTTCTCTACAGTCCTTCCCATTTGACACATATTTGGAAATTAAATAAAAAACACCCAAATTATCATTTTCATCTCATAAAAGCCAACATACACCTTGCATAGACCTTGGACATCATGGAAACAGACACTGATACATCATATGACCGAGACAGTGATTCCACCACTGAGTTACATGCACCTGGAAGGCCTCATAAAGGTGGCAGACATGTAAGAGAGGAGCCCACCTCATTGACTGAATTGCAGGCTTGCCCACTTGCCATGGCATGTTTCCAACAATAGTCATGCTATCAGTTTTGTGAAATGATTGCTAGGGTCCGTTATCATCGGGAGTTGGCTTGTTTGTTTGTGTTGCATTTACATGACGGTCAGGTAACCCTTGCCGGTGTAACATTCACTCTAACACCATAAACTATCTCTCAAGCAACCAGAATACCAAATGTGGCAGAAAAGTGGAACAAAAAGACAGTAGGTGGACAGAGTGCATTATGAACCATATATCAGGCCTAGCTTTGTGAGACAACTCAGCAGAGTGTTCCCATTCCGGTTCTAAAGGAATCCTATGCGTCTCTGATGAAACTCATTATCAGATACTTCAGTTGTGAGGGCCGGTTTTCATGCCTCTATGCCTACCATATCAGGTTATTGATGCATTTCACCAAGGTGAGGATGATGAACATCCCTTATTTCATGTGCCGGAACATCGAGAGAATGACCACTCTTGTGCAGAGGAAAACTCCCGAGCAGCAGTACAACAGTATTTATCACTATGCACTCATCAAGATCGTGGTTGTACATCAGCTTGGATTGCAAGGTATTTCATGGGAGGATTTCATTTCCCATGATTTCTTCACAGCTCCTCAGGTTCCTCCGGAGGTTGTCCATGATGCAGGTGAACCTTCACATCAGTATGGAGGTCAAGAGGTAGAGACTACTAATGTGCCGACATATGTCACTTATCAGAGAGGCACTAGAGGATTATTTGCAGCAGCTCGGCGAGTACTATCTCCACCTGGGGTGGAAGGGGTCTCGTTTCCATCATCAGAAGTATAGGTACAAGTACAGGATAGAGGTAAGAGGCCTATGCAGGATGGGGGCCCTTCAGGAGGCCAAGACATAGGTTTCATACTGATTGATGAGGATTTGAGCTCTCCAAGCTCAAAGTTGAGAGAGACCATTCAGGAGAAAAAGGCAGAGATAGACACATTGACCGTCAAGTTGAAAAGAGCCCAATGGATTATAAAATACCTGGATCAGTGAAAAAAACAGTTGGAAGATCAGCAAACAATCATGGAGTTGCAAAACATCCGTGAGAACCGGCAAGCTGCCCAAAGAAGCCAAACCGAGATGACATCCATTGAGTGGGAGATTGAGGCTGATAGAGAGACTTGGCTTGAGAGGGTCAATATTCATATTGAGAAGATGTTGGAGAAGGCCAACAAGGAAAAGAATAGGCTCAGGCACATGAAGAATCATTATTGGGCGAGGAATCATGTTTGCAAGGCGCGAATCAAGATCCAGAAGGCAAAGCTAAAAAGGGCACTAAAGCATCGCAAAAGGCATGATAGACTCCAAATTTTGGCCAAAGCTTCTTTCGACCAGCATAGCACTTGATGGTGGAAATTTAGCCCAAATTCCAAGAAATTTGGGAAACTTTTTGTCAATTTTGAATTTTTTTGGCCTTCACACAGATTTTCCTACCCGACGCGTAGCGCCACTTGGTGCGCGCTTATAATTGGCAGCTCCTCTTGAAGAAAAAATTTCATTTCTAGATTTCTCATAAAAATTAATGCATTCCTACCCATTACCTAAGGATTTTGACAAGTTTTGGGTTGCTTGAAGGGTCAAAAACACCTTAAAAATGGCCTTTCTGCCACTTTTTGGACATACAGGAAGCAGTGTTGGGAGATTTGATTTTTGGAGGGGAAAATGGAAACCGAATTCAGAAATTCCACTTGGGCTGGAAAGCATATAGGTAGGTATTTCCAAAGAGATATCCTATACTCAATTTGGACTTCAGGATGGCCCTCAAAATCAGCCTCAAAGTGGCATGACGCATAGAGATTTCAGGCGCGACGCATTGGGAATTTTGGCCTAATTTTCACTCAGCAGTTCAAATTTTCGCCTAGTTTTGGCTAGTTTGACTTTTTTATCTCCAAATGTGAAACTCCTGATGTAAATTGATGTAATTTCATGACTGTGATGTAATTTTGGCACATTTTTAGTCATCCAAGTAGATTCATTCACCAAAAAGTGAAATGTAACTGAATGAATCAATTTCCTATCTTATAGAGGCAAGCTGTTTCATTGCCTATTTTCTAGTTCTTAGTTTAGATCTTGTTGAAACAGCTCCTAGAATGGTGAGCTCGACCCCTAGAGGCATGGGGATGAGTTATGCTTGTCTATATCTTCTAGTTTCTCAGTCATTTTCAAGGTTGGACACTTGGGATTGCTTGGCACTTCATTGTACATTTCATCTCTGCATTTTGGCAAAGGAATAGACCAGGGTTTGTAGCACTCTTTGGGATCCATGTGGCTTTATGTTTTGATGGTGTATTTCTCTCTGTGATTGTAAGTTCACTGATGTTTCATGTGTATCATTTCCCTTCTTATTTCTTCTTAAATTAAACAAATGAGTGATAAAGGTGGAATCCATTAGATTAGTAGTGCTCTGCCTTGAAGTTTTGTTTAATTTTCCATGTTTTCAACAGTCTGAAGAGGATTATTGAATGCCTCTTTCCCTCTTCAACTCCTCACCGGTCTGATCAATCCATTTCCTTCAATTTGAAAGCATCAAAACAATTTCCTTCCTTGCCCCATTCAGCCCTCTGCAAAACTGATCTTTTCTCGAACCCAAAGTTTTCCTTTCCCTTTGATTCCAACCAAAAACCCCCAAAATCAAATCAAACCCTTTCACCTATATACCTAACCTAAAATCAGCCTTTATTTCAATTCATCTCAAGCCTCATTGATTATTTTTGCTGAGATTGACCTAGAGAAAGCCCTCTCCCGATCTGGTAGGGCTAGCTACCAGATTAAGCGTGGTTTGATGTTACCCTGAACTCTACCTTCCTTCAGCCTGAGGTAGATTTAGGCAATAACATAGTGGCGACCATACTGGGGAAAAAAGGTTTTCTTGTTAGTGTTATTTGTTTTATAAGCTATAGATGGAGCCTAAAGTTATGCCAGGTAGCCTTCAAAACGCTCTTGCTTTGCATTAGCAAAAGTAGATAAACGCTGCTTCAGTCAATCTCCAGTCTAGTTTGTAAACATGACACATGACTTGTAAATTTCCCCCAGTACATCAGATCGTTCTAGACTTTGGATGATCAGTTTAGAATTTTATAGGCTGAACAAGTTGGTTTTGTCCCTTTGATTTTTGAAAATAATTCAACACACTGGCTTCCAGACGACATACTAGAGCAAATCCGGATCCTGATCCACCTCAAGTGTATGAAAATCCAAATCTTATTTCGAGAATCCTTCGTCGAGAAAGTCCTGTGATTCCTCTATTTAAATCTCATTCATGTCCCGCTATTTTTGAGTACCTTGAAGATCTTGAGTTTGACGAACAATTTGATTTGTCGTTGTTTGAGACGAAGTCTGAAAGTGATATTGGTTCTACTGTCATAAATCCCGAGTTTATCAAGTACCTTGAAATTGAACAGGCTAATAGATCCATTGACAGTTACATTTTGAATATTCAAAATTCCATTATGCCAAAAAATATTCCTGAGTTCATAGAGTCTTCATCTGCAACTCTTGGGCCTTCAGAAGTTACATCTGGCTCACAAATTCATACCTAGCCTCCTTTCATTCCTACCATTCCCATGCAACCATCTCTTTCTGATCAACAATCTGCAGTAGTATCGCCTCCATCCACACCACATACACCTCAAATATCAACTGCTCCTAATCCTCCTATATCTCCAAGACGGATTGTAAATCCACCTAGAGCAATGGCTGCCCGATTTGCACCTCTCGTGTTGCCTCAAAACTTAGATGACATGCCCACAGATTATCAAAGAAAAATTCCATTGTTCGATGGCACTCCTCAAAGTGTCACTGCTCAGCAACATGTGGATAGAATGGAAGATTTCTTTGACCTTCATGAGATTGATGCGGAAAATGTAACATGAGATTTTTTGTTCAAAACTTTGGAGGAGAAGTGTGAAAGTGGTTCAGAGTTTTGCTGCCTGGAAGTATTGCTACATTGGCTAATTTTTGAGCCCCAAAGATGTCCTTATTTTCCACCACATTTCACTTCATTTATTTTGTCCCTCATCAATTACAAGCTTAAATGATAAATAGGATTGATTAGGATTACTTTAAGAATGTATATAATGACTAACTTGCTATGTTTTCATGATTTTGTTGTTGTAGTAATTTTTGACTGGACTCGGCTACAGAACGCAGGAATTCTGTAGCCAGTCATCTGTTCTGCAGCTATCTTCATGTTTACGTAGGTTCCAGTTGTCACTGCAAGGAAAAACACATATGGTCATATTCCACATCACTCCCCCATCATTTCTTGTTCTCCACAAAGTTTGAGCTCGAGTCTACAGGTGGTTATGCACGTGGGAAACCAAGACTAGGAGACATACTTCTAATAGGACAAGGACTGTACAAATGTCCTTGATCATAGTACGAGACCACCACCAGAGTTCTAGTTTGATTTTAGTTGGGAAAGAAATTTATTCCTGTTTTATCTCAAATACAGTTATGTAATTTTGTTATAAGTATGACTCGGGAGACCGAGAAACATCTAGCTAGATTTTGTTTTGTTGCTAGATCTCAGAAGACCGTAATACTCTGTTTTGAAGAATTTCTCCTTTAATTAAAGAAGCATCACTTTATTGCATGAGATGAGTCAATATTGAGTATATTTGCGTGCTAATCCAGTGGTAGAGGGCCCCTGCTACCTGAGAAGCTTTGTTCATATTGTTTAGATAAGTAACTTAGCCTTGTTTTATTCCTAGTTTAATTAATTTTCTGCACTTTGTGTTTTTATACTTACTTGCATTGGATGCTACAGTTTAGTCCTGTTCTTATGCATTATTCCAAAACATCACTAATATTGAATGCAGAATAACTGTAGTATTTAGGAGTTAGTTTCATTTCTCTTAACTTTATGATTTTGTGCTCAATTACATCAGTTGTTACAGCTAGTCGTGATCTTCTGAACTCTTCCAAAATATCACTAACTTCGGATGAGACATAGCTATGGTGTTTTAGAGCTTTGTTGTGTTTTGTTGAATTTTATGCTTTCATGCTCATTTACATAACATGTTGCAGCCAGTCCTGTTCTATAAACTATTCCAAAATACCACTAATTCCGAATGAGACAGAGCTGAAACATTTCAGTGATTAGTTGCATCTTTAGTATAGTTGTAGCACTCCAGAGGTAGATGTCATTCTAGTTTAATTATGTCACTATATTTCAAGTTTGATAATGGCACTCTAGTTCAGTTTTAGTTCACTGCATTTCAAGTTAGGTTAATGGCATTTTAGTTTAGTTGTGGTCACTATGTTTCAAGTTTGATCAATTGCATTCTAGCTCAGTGTTATTCATTGTTCTTTAAGTTGTATTGACTGTCAAAATTAGATTTCACGGCCTTCATTGTTTACAAAATACTCTTGTTCTGACTTTCTATCAATACATCATCAAATAGACAGGAATTAGTGATATCATTTTAAGGCCTTGATTGTTTTGCAATCTTTTGCAATTTCACAAATAAGCTTGTTTCCCAAAAGACTATTCTAGAAAATCTCTAACTTTCGAATGAGGTTTAGTAGCGACAATCTGAGCTGCAGAATGGATTAATCTAGCATTGCAAGTTAATTTAGAGTAGAAATCTTATTGTGCTACAAATAATCTCTTTCAATTGTGTTCCAATAAACTTCTAGCCATGGATGAGATTCTTTGTAATATTGTAAGATGATTGTTTACTTAGGAGAACCTCATTTGCACTAAACTTGTCCTTTTCTCAAGCTATTCCAACATATTTCTAATGAATGAATTGGATGAGTTCATGTTGTGGTTTATTTCTTTGCTATGAGTCATTATCAAGCTTTGCATTTTCTGCTCTTTAGTGCCTTACACAGTTTAGAATAGGTTTTGCTCTGTTTTAGTGTAACTATCCACTTCTCTTTACCAACACTTAGTTATTTTCCTTTTTAACATAAAACCATAAAACCAAAAACATCAGAAAAACACTAAACACAACGTAGTGAGAAACAGATACCTAGGCACATATAGTGCACCTCACTTCAGCAGTTTACTAGCCCTGGTTGACAATTTATGACCTCAATTTAGGAACACTAAGTTGAGCACTACATTTTGGCACCGTTGCCGGGGAAGTGTAACTAGGTAGCCTTGTTTCTTACCACCCAAAAACAATGATATGCGTAGAGAAAGAGACTCAAGGGGTAGATTCATAAGAAGCAGAAGCTTGATTCCTAGAACACCACTTGTTTCACCAAGACCAAGAGCCAACACACCTCCAAATCAAACCCACATTCCATCCTTTACTGATCCTAGATTTCCAGAGGACTTAAGATCAGATATTCCATTAGAAAGACCTTCCACTTTACCCACTAAACCTGTCTTAGAAGAAGATTCAGGAACCCCTGCTAGGGACATAAACTTTTCAACTTCTACAGAAGAATCAACTATGGCAGAAGAAGGGGGAGGATGAGTTTTTAATGGAGAACACGCACTATTTGGAGGGGGTAGAGGTAGAGGTAGAGGAGAAGGAGGTAGAGGTGCAGAAGGAGAAGGAGGCAGAGGAAGAGGTAGAAGATAAATGGGAAGCTCTTCTGGGTTTCCTATAGTGGATGAAGAAACCAATACAACTATGAAAAACATTTCACCCTCTGTCCTTCCAAACTTTTATGGACTTAAAACTGAAGATCTTGAAACCTTTATATTTTAATTTGAAGTCCTATGTAGAACCTATGACTACTTATAAGATGCTCAAAAACTTAAACTATTTCCTTCAACATTAAAAGGAGCAGCATTGAAGTGGTTTATGAGTTTGATCAATAGTTCTATTAGGACATGGGAAGACATGAAACAAGCATTTCTAGAGAGGTATTTGGATTACTGTATGCCAGTCAACCATAAGGAGGAAGTGTTTAAAATGCTACAAAAAGAAGATGAAAATCTAGAAGATTTGTTGGAGAGATTTAACTACAACATCAAAAGAGAAAAAATGGAAAGCCTAGACCAAGACAATTTGAAAACTCTCTTGTTGAAGACAATTAGGGATGAATGGTTATATATTCTTAACATGATGGGAAAAGGGGATATATCTTAGCTCACATTACCTGAAATAGCTGAATTATGTATCAACCTTTCAAGAGGGAAATCTAAAACTGTGAAAGGACCAAGAGACCCTGCTCTTGCAAGGGCAAGTAAGTCTGCTTCTGGGACAGTAAGTAGGGCAGAAATAGGACATATGCTTGATGAATTCAAATCTGATATCTTGGGGAGTCTTAGTGAAGAAATAGACACCCTTAAGTTACAAAACAAGCAAAAAGATGAATTTGATGCCTTAGCAATCTTTTGTCCCAAATGTAGAAAGAAACATGCCTTGAGAGAGTGCCCTTTGGATGCCAAAGTTGTAGAGAATTTTGTAATTTGTTCAGAAAAAAATGAGACCAAGAGTTGTCCTTCACTTCCTAGTCTTAAAGCTGTCTTTCAAGAAGATACTCCTACAAGTTCCACATAATCTCTCAATTTTGTCTCCAGGAGGCCTTGGCAAGGACCTCAAACACAAGGATTTCATGACCAGTTGTATAATCAACCCCCACCAAATTGGAATCCTTGGCAGCAACCTTGGCCCCAATTTCAAAATCAATCACAAACTTGGGCGCAAGGAGCACAAAATCCCTATGGAAGATACTCTCAGTATTACCAATATCCACCATCCTATCCACCATATCCACATTTCCCTCCTCAACAAAATTTTCAACAAAATCCTCAACAAAATCCTCAAAATCCACAACATCAAAATCAACCACTTCCATTACCATTTCCTCAAAAAACAAATCAGTTTCCTGCCCAACCCATGCCAAACCCCAACAATAAAAATCCTCAGAACACATACATGATAGAAGGCCAACAGTTTCCAACTTATTTGATCACTCCTTTAGACCTTAGTGATGTTCAACTTAGGTCTGGAAGAATACTTGAAAAGAGGAAACCTTCTATAATCATACAAGAGAAAGATAATTCTGAGGAAGATTCTCTACGGGTAAATAAAAGTCTTGAAGAGGACACAACTTTCCAAGACTCAAACATTGAAAAATCAAAACAAAAAGAACCAATAATTTCAACTCCTATATTAGAGAAGCCATTAACATCTACTTCTACACCTCCCTCTCCAGAAAGATTACAAATTGATAGGGGTGTAGAAAAAAAAATTATGGTGCCTAATTATGATTTCCTAGATGAGCTAAGAAATTTTTGTATTAAGATCCCATTATTACAAGCCATCAAGGAAATTCCAATCTTAGCAAAGACAATAAAGGAGTTGAGCATGAAGAAAACAGGAAAAAGAATAAGAGAGATAAAGAAAATTCAACTGGCAGGAAAAATAGCAGATATCATGATGGGTAAGATTGCTATTCCAAAGTATCTAGACCCAGGAAATCCAGTTGTTAAAATTCACATCAATGGAACTGAGATCCAAAACACACTTATTGATTTAGGAGCAGCAATCAATATTATGAGTAGACAAATCATGGATAAACTGAAACTTCCTATTCTTCTTTTTACACCCACATTATTACAATTAGTAGACAGATCTGTGATCAAACCTGATGGGGTAATAGAAGACATTCCAGTGTCCCTATATTCTTGGGAATATCCTATGGATTTTATGATCCTAACTCCTAAGAATAATCTAGGAAGGCATCCTATTATATTAGGAAGACCTTGGTTAGCTACAGCTGATGCTTTCATTAGTTGTAGATCCGGTGATATGTACATCTTTGATGGTAGTTCAACCAAGAAATTTACCTTGTATCCTCCAGCAAGAACAATTACAGAATTAGATGATACTCAATGGATAGAGGATGAAGAAGATTTACAACCTCTCTTCACAATTTCAGAAATTAGTGAAGATAGCCAGATTCTGAATACCTTGGAAAACTTTGAATCCTCTTCGGAATACAAACATGAACAATTTCAAGAAGAATCCAACATTGAGTTTTTTTCATCAAGGCAAATGTCTCTCTATTCCATGGATAAATTTGGTAGCTCTACAATTGAGATATTTCCAGGCAAAACCTTAAACATAAACAAGAACTTAGAGAAATCTCAACAAGAAGAGCTAGTCAAGATCTTACAGAGACATTCTTCTGCATATGCATGGGAGTACACTGATATGAAAGGGATAAGCCCTAAGACTTGCACTCATCACATATACATAGAGGAAAATTGTAAACCAATCAGACAACCTCAGAGACAGATGAATCCAAATCTTAGGGAGATTGTTAAAGAAGAATTGCAGAAATTGTTAAATGTCAACTTTATCTATCCCATTTCATATAGTCAGTGGGTTGCTCCTTTGGTAATTGTGCCAAAGAAAAATGGTAAATGGAGGGTATGTATTGACTACCGGGAATTAAACAAAGCTACTCTTAAAGATCATTTTCCCCTACCTTTCATAGATCAGGTGTTAGATACATTAGCTGGCAAAAAGTACTTCTCATTTTTAGATGGGTTTAGTGGTTATAATCAAATCCAAGTAGCACTAGAAGATCAAGACAAAACCACATTTACCTGTCCTTGGGGTACCTATGCTTACCGAGTATTGCCATTTGGACTATGCAATGCACCCGCAACATTTCAAAGGGCAGTACTAGGAATTTTTTCAGATCTAATACATGATTGTGTAGAGGTATATATGGATGATTTCACAGTTTATGGAAACACATTTGAAGAAGTCTTAGAAAACTTGGAAAAAGTCTTAAAAAGATGTAAAGAAGCAAATTTTTCACTAAGTCATGAGAAGTGTTTTATGATGTTTACTGAAGGAATTGTTTTGGGACATCACATTTCAGGGGATGGGATTAGAGTTGATGAGTCAAAAGTTGAAGTCATCTCTAACTTATCTATTCCAAGTTGTCAAAAATATGTTAGGATTTTTCTAGGATTTACAGGATATTATTGAAGTTTTATAGAAAACTTCACCAAGATAACATCTCCACTTTTCAAATTACTTACCAAATACTATGAATTCAAGTGGAATCTTGATTGCCAGTTAGCCTTTGAGACCTTGAAAACAAAAATCTCTAAAGCACCTATTTTAAGGGGACCTAACTGGAAGTTACCTTTTCATATTTCAACAGATGCCTCGGATACAGCGCTAGGAGCAGTATTGGGACAAAAAGACCCGATTCCTTATGCCATCTACTATACCAGTAAAAATTTGACTCCTTCAGAGTTAAAATATACTGTAACTGAAAAGAGTTTTTAGCTGTTGTTCATGCCATAAACAAATTCAGACACTATATAACAGGCTATGAAACTTTTGTTCACACAGATCACTCTGCAATTATATATCTAATGAACAAATCAATTACTAATGGCAGAGTCATAAGATGGTTATTGCTTTTACAAGAATTCAACATTACCATTCTAGATAGGCCTGGAAAACAAAACACAGTAGATGATTTCCTATCTAGACTCCAAAATATCAAATACAATACTCTAGTTGAAGATCAATTCCCTGATGAATATCTTTTTTCAATTTCTACTCAAACTCCTTGGTTTGCTGACATTGCTAAATATTTAGTTTCAGAGAAATTTCCTTCAATAATGAATGCAAGAGACAAAAGAAAGATCATTTATGACAGTGCAAAATATTCATGGGTTGCTAATGAGTTATACAAAACAGGTCCAGATTTTATCATCAAGAGGTGTGTTCGGGAAGATGAGATGTATGAGATCCTCAAGGCATGTCATGATGAACCTTGTGGAAGACACTTTGCTGATAAAAGGATAGCTTATAAGATCCTTCATTTAGGATACTATTGGCCATCCCTTTTTAAAGATGCTAAAGAGTATGTCAAAAGGTGTGACAATTTGTTGGAAATATGATGCAGAGTGTTGTCCTTGATGGCAACCCACTGAATGAAGATGAAGACATGTGACTGTTGACATGTGTTGTCCTTGATATCCACAATGAGTGTGTACGAGAAGGCTATGAAGAAAGGATTTAGATGTGCTCAAAGTATGATGAAAAGAGTATGTCTCTGTGGTATACCGCCAGGATTGGCACAAGGGGAAGTCGTGCACGCGGAAAGAACGTTCCAAGTCGCGTATGGGCTAAAGACGCGGGCTAAAGCGCTCAAAAAGTGCAAAACTAAGGGTAACCACCATGGTATTGACCCATTGTATTGGGTAATGATCCGCCTAAATGACCCTGTCCAGGTAGTTTTGGGCTCGTGGTATTGGTTTGGCTCGTGGTATTGAAAAAGGGGCCCGTGGTATTGAAAAAGGATAAACCTATATAAGGAGAAGAAATTCATTGTGCAGATCATGAGTGTGGGTGCAAGATGTCTGAGCTTGAATGAATACTTCTCTCTGAAGTAGATCTGAATGGAAGGGTTACACTTGAAGACAAATCTGAAGGTATGATGCACCAATGATGAAGAAGGGGATCTAGATCTGAATTGCTCTTGTATTTGCTAGATCTGATTATGGAAGGCTTAGATCTGTGATGAGGCGAGCATCTAGGCGAACATCTGTCTGAAGCAAAAGGGTAGATCTGAACTGAATATCTGATCTGATGAAGTATGCTGCTCTGTAATGATTGAATATCTATACGCTACTTAGCCGCGGAGGAAGCGCGTATATACGCGGCTTCAGCGAAGAGAAAGCGCGTATGCGCAATAAAATATACACTGAGGTATACGCTGGTTTGTGTGGACGGAAGCGCGTATATACGCGACATCAGTGAAGTAAAAGCGCGTATGCAAACTAGGGTTTGCTGAAGCAAGGGTATGAAATATCTGATCTGTTTCTGCTGTATTTCTGCTATCTGATCTGTGTTGATATGTATCTGTTGATGATGTATGGTTGTGCTTAAAAGTATGGAAAGGGTTCGGTCTGGAAATATGATGAATTGTGGCTTGCAAGTTGTGTTCTATTGAAGTGGTTGGATCCAGTGTGAAAATTGATGAAACGTGGTCCAAGGTGGTGCTGAGGGTTGTAGCCTTCAGTCAGGGGGTTGTAGCTCCCTTCCAGGTGAGGCTGGTAAACGAGATCGGGGGGTCGTAGCTACCTTCCAGGAGAGGCTGGTAAACGAGTCAGGGGGTTGGAGCTCCCTTCCAGGAGAGGCTGGTAAACGAGCGCAGGTGGGTGCCTGCGTGCTGGTCAAGTCTGCGCCAGCACATATGTTGTAAGATGCTTTCTCTATAATAAAATATTGAAGGCTGAGCAACTGCAGCGGTGGTTTTCTCCCGACTTGGGTTTCCACCTAAAAATCCTGGTGTTCATGTGTGATGCTTTGTGTGATGATTTATTCTGCTCTTACTGCACATGTTTACTGCTTATTGAATATCTGATGAATAAATGAAGGAATGATTTAAGTGAAGAATTAATGACATAAATAGATATCTGTGTATACGCGAGTTTCGTTAAGGGTATCCGCGTATATACGCAAGTCTGGTTCAGGAAAGTAGCGTATGCATTTTAGAAGCAGGAAAAAGTGAAAGTTTGAATATGCAGTAAATACTGATTCACCCCCCCCTCTCAGTATTTTTCCCAACAATTGGTATCAGAGCGGGTCCTTGTGGAGAAGCTTGATCGCTTAAAGGAGATCCGTCGCAATGGGAAGTCAAGAAGGAATAATGTCTATAAAGCCACCTATATTCAATGGAAGCAATCTGATATTCTGGAAGGGACGTACAAAAGCATATCTGCAAAGTCTTGGTGCAGATGTATGGGCAATCGTGGAAGAAGGTTATCAATACCCGGCAAGTATTCCTACTGATGCAGCAGAAAGAAAAAAGTATGAAACCAATGCCAAAGCAGTAAATGTTTTGCTGGGAAGCATGTCTGAATCAGAATTTGCTAAAGTGATGCAGCTACATTCAGCAAAAGATATATGGGACAAAATCATTCTGAGCTATGAAGGAGATACAAAGGTAAAAAATGCAAAACTCCAAACTCTTAGAATTGAATATGAAAATTTGAAGATGCATAGTGATGAAAGTGTTGCCAGTTTCTTCCTTCGTCTAGATGATGTTGTCAATCGAATGAGAAATTTGGGTGAAACCAAAAATGATACTACTCTGGTTGAAAAAGTCTTAAGATCCTTGACTCCAAAATTTGACTCTAAAGTCTCCGCTATTGAAGAAAGGCAAGATCTGCAAACTCTTACTATTGTTCAATTACATGGGACTCTGACTGCTTTTGAAATGAGACAAGGAGGTCCTTCTCAAGTAAGAGAAGCTGCATTTAAGGCTTCTACAAAAGAAAAGGAAAAGGAAGTTGTCAAAGAATCCAGCTATATTTCCGATGAAGAAGAAGCAAATTTCGTAAGAAAACTCCAACTAGGAACTGGAAGATTCAAAGGTAAGCTTCCCTTCAAATGCTTTGAGTGTGGAAAAGTTGGTCATTATGCTGCAAAATGTCCTTATAAAGGAAAAGAAGTTGTTAGAAGGAATAAGAACAGATGTAGCTCTAAGAAAAGTTACTATACTAATGAAGATAGTGATGGGTCATCTAATAGTGAGGAAGATTGTGAAGAAGATCTTAGACTTCTCATGGCCTTTGAACAAAAGGAAGAAAAGGATATGTTTATGGATGCTCTAGAGGAAAATGATTTTCTTGAAGAAAATAATCAACTCAAACTTCGCTTAGAAGATTGCAAAATTCTCTTAGAAGAACAAAAGGTGATCAGAGAGACTGTTGAAAAGCAGCTTGAAGAAGAAAAGAAACATATTGAAAAGCTAGAATGTGAAGTGGTAATTCAAAGAAAAGAAGTAGAGAAAGCAAAGACCTTGAATCTTAGATTTGCTAAAGGATCTGAAACCTTAGATGAGATTACCAAGGTACAACGTTCTCCTCTTATAAAGACAGGTCTGGGATATACCAGAGAATCTTCTCAAACTTCAGCACCAAACTATCTAAAAGCAGTTACAGGTGGTTTACTACATTCAGCCACTCAGCAAGGGAATAGAGGATCTCTACAGGGAAAGCGGGACCATCTCAATTCAAGGAACACTAACAGGGATAGCTTTCAAAGACACTACAACCAACAGGTAAACTCAAATAGAAGATTCCATGATCGCAGAAATTTCTACTTCAATGGGCAATGTTTCACTTGTCACAATTTTGGTCATAAAGCTATTCAATGTGTGGCATATAAAACCATCATGACAAGAGAAGAAAGAAATAAAAGGTTGGATACTGAACCAAAGAAGAATACCTATAACAATTTTTATCCTCTTCAAAGTGAATTCGAATGTACTTATTGCAATAACTTTGGCCATGAAGAATCTGAATGCAGGAACAAGATCCAGCCTAAAGAACATGTTCCCTCAAGCTCTAAAGTGTGGAAGAAGAAAGAACCGCCGGTTGAAAATTGTAGGATAGCATTATTTGCAGAAGGTGAAGAAAATCAATGGTACATCGATAGTGGGTGCTCAAGACACATGACAGGTGACAAAAGAAAACTTCATACTTATAATGCTCTAGAAAAGGAAAAGAAAGTTACATTTGGAAATGATACTCTTGCTGTAATTAAAGGAAAAGGGTCAGTATTTCTAAAAGAAAAGGTGAAGGCTAAAGATGTCATGTATGTGGATGGATTAAGGCATAACTTGTTAAGTGTTAGTCAAATGTGTGATCAAGGAGCAGAAGTGGTCTTCAGTTCCAAAGAATGTATGGTTCGTGATCTTGATACAGGTAAAATCATTATAAAAGGAAAAAGAAATCCAAGCAACCTGTATGTTCTAAACGGCATAGATCAATGTTACTTGAGCAAGTCTTTAGAAAATTGGCTATGGCATAGAAGACTGGGGCATCTGAGTTTCTCTCAAATCAACAAAGCAAGCAGACTTCAAGCTGTTCGTGATCTTCCCAAGGTCAATCTTCCAGAAAGTACCATATGCAAATCTTGTCAATTTGGTAAGCAAACCAGAGTACGATTTAATGCCAAAGAAGGATCATCAAGTAAGCCTCTTAAACTCATTCATACTGATATATGTGGACCTATGAGGAAAAAGTCATTACGTGGGGAAGAATACTATATCTTATTTATTGATGACTACTCTAGAATGTGTTGGATCGGGTTCATTAAACACAAAGATCAAGCACTTGAAAAATTTCAGAACTTCAAAGCTTTGGCGGAAAATGAATCAGATCTAAAAATCAAGTGTCTTAGATCTGATCGAGGAGGAGAATATTCATCAAATGAATTCTTTGAATTTTGTGAACAACATGGCATTAAACGACAGTTCTCTGTAGCAGGCACTCCTCAACAAAATGGTGTAGCAGAAAGAATGAATAGAACAATTGGTCAAATGGCTAGAGCTATGCTTGCTGATTCTGATGTTCCTGACATGTTCTGGAGTGAAGCAGCTCATACGGCAGTTAACATTCTCAATAAAGCTCATGTTCGGGTAAATAGTGACAAAACTCCATATGAACTCTGGTATGGTAATTCTCCCACTGTGAAGCATTTCAAGGTTTTTGGAAGTAAATGCTTTATCAAAAATAATGATGAAAAGCTTGGCAAGTTTGAACCTAGATCAGATGAAGGGATATTTCTTGGTTACTCATCATCAAGCAAAGCTTTCACATGTTACAATAAAAGGCTTCGAAAGGTTGTTGAATGTATTGATGTTGTTATTGATGAGTCTCCTGCAGCTCCTAAAGAAGAAAAACAAACAGCAAATGAAGATGATAGCGACATATGGCCTTCTACATCAGATAGCAATGATGTAGACAGTGGATCCAATGAAGAACCTGAAGATGATCTGTCTGAATAAGCTCCATCCAGATATGTTCAAAAGAATCATCCTGAATCTCAAATTTTGGGTGACAAGGAATCTGGTGTACGAACAAGGAGAACTCTTACGGGATCTTCTAATCATTTGGCACTTCTATCCACAATTGAACCACACAATGTAAATGAAGCTAGCAAATATGAATGTTGGAGGCAAGCCATGGATGAAGAACTTGTTCAAATTGAGAAGAATGACACTTGGGATTTGGTTCCAAGACCTCATGATAAAAATGTCATTGGAACTAAATGGATTTTCAAGAACAAGTTAAATGAGAATGGGGATGTTGTAAGAAACAAAGCTAGACTGGTTTGCAAAGGGTACACTCAACAAGAAGGTATAGACTTTGAAGAAACTTTTGCTCCTGTAGCTAGACTTGAAGCCATAAGAATGTTTCTTGCTTTTTCAAGTTATCAACAAATAAAAGTTTATCAAATGGATGTTAAATCTGCCTTTCTTAATGGTGATCTAGAAGAAGAAGTATATATAGAACAACCGGAAGGATTCATTTTGGGAAATGATGCAAATCTTGTTTGTAGACTTAAAAAGGCTATATATGGTCTCAAACAAGCTCCAAGGGCTTGGTATTATCATCTTGACAAATATCTTCATCAACAAGGATTTTCAAAAGGGTCTGCTGATAGCAACTTATACACAAAAGTTGAAAATGACAAACTATTGATTGTGGTTGTATATGTTGATGACATCATTTTTGGGAGTAACGAAGAATCTATGAGTCAAAAATTTGCCTCTATCATGCAGCAAGAATTTGAAATGTCTCTACTTGGGGAACTAACATTCTTTCTTGGCTTGCAAGTGCATCAAGCTGCAGATGGTATATTTCTATCACAAGAAAAATATCTTAAGCAAATTCTGAAGAAGTATGGCATGGAAGAATGCAAACCTGTAAGTACACCAATGATAACCGGATGTAATCTCAGTTCTCATGATGATTCTCCCACGGTGAATCAACCAGAATACAAATCGATGATAGGAAGTCTACTTTATCTCACTGGGACTAGACCAGACATTATGCATGCAGTTGGGATTGTTGGACGATTCCAAGCTAATCCAAAAGAGTCTCATCTTCAGGCTGTTAAAAGAATATTCAAATATCTACAAGGAACTCAAGATTTTGGTCTATGGTATCCAAAGAATGCTGATCTTACTCTTCATGCTTACACTGATGCAGATTGGGCTGGAAGTGTTGATGATCGAAAAAGCACTAGTGGTGGTGCATTCTATATGGGACCCCGGTTAGTATCTTGGTTCAGCAAGAAGAAAAATTCTATTGCCTTATCAACAGCTGAAGCAGAGTATGTAGCGGCCGCATCTTGTTGCACTCAACTCCTATGGATGATGCAAACCTTGCAAGATTTTCAAATCAAATGTGCGACTCCTATCTCCATTATGTGTGATAATACAAGTGCTATCAGTATCTCAAAGAATCCTGTCATGCATTCAAAGACCAAGCACATTCCCATCAAGTATCATTTCTTACGTGAACAAGTGCTTGAGCAAACAGTGAAGTTGGAGTATGTCCCCTCCAAAGAACAAGTTGCTGATATCTTTACCAAACCTCTGCCCAGGGAAGCGTTCGAGTATCTTAGACAGAAGCTGGGAGTGTTATCTTCCAGTCAAAAGAACAAATCTGCATAATTTTAGAAGATGGCTTTGGATACGCGGGTTTCCTGAAACACAGTCGCGTATATACGCGAGTTTCTGCACAGAAAACCACGTATGGTTGGTTGCTGACAATTTTTGGTTGGTTCAGCTCTCTTCAGCACAGCTGCAGTGTTGTTTTGTATCTCTGGTGGTGTTCCAGTTCTCATAAATCTGTTTCTAATGTTTTGATGAAGATGCCTTGATGATTTGTTGGTCAAAATTTTCAGGATGCACAAACTAAGGGGGAGCCTTAGTCATATGAAAAGGATGCATGGATGCACAGATTCAGGGGGAGCATTAGCTTTGCTGAGTATAATGCAGTGTTGGCATTATTATGGTTCTGAAATATGTTCTCTTTCTTGAGGACTTTCTGGTATTGGTCATAAATGGTCATATTTATATTTTGGTGAAAAGGTCTTGTTGAGACCCATGATGTAAAAATTGTAATATTCAGTCATGTAAGGACTTGTCTTTTTGTAAACCCACTTGGTTGGGTAGCTAAGTCAAATTTTGTAAACCCACTTGGTTGGGTACTTGAGTCTTATATGTAAATCCACTTGGTTGGATATTGGATGTAAGTTTGAGTCTTTGGTGATAGGAAGTTCATAGAGTCATGTACTTCATTGACAAATATGCTTGAAGATTCAGCATGAACTCAGGGGGAGCTTGGCCACTTCAGCACATATCAGATCTGCAGAATGTTTCTTCCACATAAGGAGGAGAGTGTTGGTTTTTGATCCGCCCTTTGCCCTTGATGTCAAAGGGGGAGAGTGACATGGTGTTTGAATGAAGAGAAGATAATGATGTCAATTATTTGGGAGAGTGACATGGTATCTATCTGCTATGGTAACCAAACACCATCGTGGTTGCCATCAAGTCCAAAGGGGGAGATTGTTGGAAATATGATGCAGAGTGTTGTCCTTGATGGCAACCCATTGAATGAAGATGAAGACATGCGACTGTTGACATGTGCTGTCCTTGATGGCAAACCACCTGATGAACAGTGTGTACGGAAGGCTATGAAGAAAGGATTTCAGAATGTACTCAAAGTATGATGAAAAAGAGTATGTCTCTTGGTATACGCGGATTGGCCTAGGGGAAGTCGCGTATGCACGTGGAAAAGAACGTGCCAAGTCGCGTATGGGCTAAAGCGCTCAAAAAGTGCAAAACTAAGGGTAACCACCATGGTACTGACCCATTGTATTGGGTAATGATCCGCCTAAATGACCCCGTCCAGGTAGTTTTGGGCTCGTGGTATTGGTTTGGCTCGTGGTATTGAAAAAAGGGCCCGTGGTATTGAAAAAGGATAAACCTATATAAGGAGAAGAAATTCATTGTGCAAATCAGAGATGTGGGTGCAAGATGTCTGAGCTTGAATGAATACTTCTCTCTGAAGTATATCTGAATGGAAAGGGTTACACTTGAATGATAAATCTGATTGTATGATGCACCAATGATGAAGAAGGGGATCTAGATCTGAATTGCTCTTGTATTTGTTAGATCTGATTATGGAAGGCTTAGATCTGTGATGAGGCGAGCATCTAGGCGAACATCTGTCTGAAGCAAAAGGGTAGATTTGAACTGAATATCTGATCTGATGAAGTATGCTGCTCTGTAATGATTGAATATCTATACGCTACTTCGTCGCGGAGGAAGCGCGTATATACGCGGCTTCAGCGAAGAGAAAGCGCGTATGCGCAATAAAATATACACTGAGGTATACGCTGGTTTGTGTGGACGGAAGCGCGTATATACGCGACATCAGTGAAGTAAAAGCGCGTATGCAAACTAGGGTTTGTTGAAGCAAGGGGTATGAAATATCTGATCTGTTCTGCTGTGTTTCTGCTATCTGATCTGTGTTGATATGTATCTGTTGATGATGTATGTTCGTGCTTAAAAATATGGAAAGGGTTCCGTCTGGAAATATGATGAATTGCGGTCTGCAAGTTGTGTTCTATTGAAGTGGTTGGATCTAGTGTGAAAATTGATGAAACGTGGTCCAAGGTGGTGCTGAAGGTTGTAGCCTTCAGTCAGGGGGTTGTAGCTCCCTTCCAGGTGAGGCTGGTAAACGAGATCGGGGGGTCGTGGCTCCCTTCCAGGAGAGGCTGGTAAACGAGTCAGGGGGTTGGAGCTCCCTTCCAGGAGAGGCTGGTAAACGAGCGCAGGTGGGTGCCTGCGTGCTGGTCAAGTCTGCGCCAGCACATATGTTGTAAGATGTTTTTCTCTATAATAAAATATTGAAGGCTGAGCAACTGCAGCGGTGGTTTTCTCCCGACTTGGGTTTCCACCTAAAAATCCTGGTGTTCGTGTGTGATGCTTTGTGTGATGGTTTATTGTTCTTCTTGCACATGTTCTTGCCTTATTGAATATACGATGAATAAATGAAGGAATGATTTAAGTGAAGAATTAATGACATAAATAGATATACGTAACATACGAGTTCGTTAAGGGTATCCGCGTATATATGCACAGAATATACAGTTCGGGAAAGTAGCGTATGCATTTTAGAAGCAGGAAAAAGTGAAAGTTTTGAATATGCAGTAAATACTGATTCACCCCCCCCTCTCAGTATTTTTCCCAACACAATTGCCAAAGGGTAGGGAAACCTTCTCCTTCAGGTGAGATGCTATTGCAGCCTCAGGTACATATTGAACCTTTTGAAAAATGGGCTTTGGATTTTGTAGGACCTATTAGTCCTCCATCAAGACAAAAGAAATATATATTAGTTTGCACTGATTATGTTACCAAATGGGTAGAGGCCAAGCCATTACTTTCTACTACTGAAGCATCTGTAGTTAATTTTCTTTTTGAGGATATTTTTACTCGTTTTGGTGTCCCAAGAGAAATTGTTACAGATCAAGGATCTCAATTCACATCAAGGCTAGTGGAACAAATGATGGAGAGGTACAAAATCAGGCACAGAAAATCTACTCCCTATCATCCACAAGCAAATGGTCAAGTGGAATCTACTAATAAAGTCATTGAAGGGATCCTAACGAATATTGTTCATTTGCATAGAAGAGATTGGGAAGATAGGCTTCCTGAAGCCTTGTGGGCCTATAGAACTACATGGAGAAGCACAACAGGCCATACTCCTTATGAACTTGTTTATGGAAAGCAAGTTTTTTTTCCCATAGAGTTTCAGATTCAAACTTTCAAAATGGCAGTTCAGCTAGGACTTGATCTATCAGAGGCACAAAAGCACAGATTGGAGCATATTAATGAATTGGATGAGATTAGACAAGATGCAGTTTAGAAAACAAGTATATTCCAACAACAAAGGACTAGATGACATGACAAGTACATCAAGGAAAAGAAGTTCAAAGAAGGTGACTGGGCTCTCTTGTTTGATTCAAAGTTCAAGGATATTCAAGGTAAATTCCAAACACATTGGCTTGGGCCATATGAAATTATAAGAATTTTTGACAATGGAGCAATAAAAATCAGGACAATAGATGAAGAGAAGGTCACTTTTCTTATGAATGGTCATAGATTGAAGCTGTATCATAAGCCACTCTCAAGTTAAGAATTTGTCAATAAATTCCAGGAAAATAGTGATGTGAAGTTAATGAAGAAGAATTTTTCTTCTTCATCAACTTAATTGAATTTTCTGAAGTCAGATATTTGAAAAAAAAAATAAAAAAATAAAAAATAAAGTATAAACATGAAAACTAATCTCTGATTAGCATGTTTATACAGAAAATATAGAGTGAAAATCAGAATCTTTCTGACACTTTAGCTTTTCAAGTTTGTTCTTTTTCTGCAAGCAACTACCATAAAATCATAAGAGATTCACATTCCACTTATGATCCATTTCACTCTATTCATCCATACTCCATTTCATTTCATTCATCCATACTTCATTCATTTCATTCCATGGTCCACCTCATTTCCATCTCAGAGTTTTAAGATTGATTTCTTTCTGCAATTGAATAATACAGATCACAAGTTGCAGGTCACTTTCCATACTTCACTCCACTTCATAATTGTGATTCATTTCATTCCATTACTCACTTCACCCATACTCCATTACACCATATTTCACTATCCATTTTTAACTCATTTCATACAACATTCCATCATTCCATTCATGCTTCAAACCATTCCATTTTCATGTTTCAAGGCTTCTACAGGTACATTCTGCAATCAATCATACATTCTGTAATCAATCATCTGCAGCCAATCAGACATTCCGCAGCCAGTCAGACATTCTGCAGCCAGAGATCCTGAAGGCACTATCTAGTAATCACTTGATTTGGCAACAAATTGATCCTGCATATCCAAGACAACAAGAAAAATCAAAGGAGTTATGAGGACTGAAGATCAATGATTTTCAAAGGAGGACAAGGCATATCAAAACCAAAAAAATCAAAGGAAAGGCAAAGGTAAAAGTTATGAAATTATTATAGTGACAGATCATGAAAATTTTAGTATAGTTAAGTCATGTATAATTCAAAAAGTAATTTTGTTTAGTCGTGTTGATCATGCCTATTAAATCCATCATAAAAAATTTGGACAAAAACCCTTCCATCTTGCCATATCCGATCATCATTTAAAACTTAACGGTTAAAGTACTGAAGTGATTTAATCAGTCACGTCACTAGGCCAAAGTATTTAATGATGATTTTGAATTTCTTACGAAATATCTCCGCGGTATTTTCTTCCGTGATAACTTTCAACTCATATGAATCACCTTACCACATGATACTCATTTCATAACCACTCCATATCATTTCTTTCCGTAGCCAATTCTTAGCCATTCTAGTCTGTAAAAAAGAGGAAACATCTTTGGGGCAGAAACACCTCTTTAACAGCCATTTTCACCATGAGCAGAGGAGCAGTAATTTAAAGGTTGAAAAGAGAAGCTATGGGTCTCATAGTGAGGACTGAACCGGTTGGAACCAAGTACTTGGAGGGTTATCCACAAATCAGAGAAATGCTACAGCAAGCAGGGTGGTTGCAATTTTTGGAAAAATTTAGTGGTTTTCACAAAGAGGTGACTAAAACATTTGCACAATCCTTCAATGGAGAAGAGGTCGAGATAGGAGATATTAAATTCACTATTACAGAGGATTTCATTGCAAAAGCAATGGAATTACCTAGACAAGGATAAAGGTGGTTCAAAAATAGGGAGTTTCATAATGAGACATGGAAGCAAATACTCAAAACACCAGGTATGGATGTTTCCATTTTTAAGAAAGGTATCCCTATCTCGGCACTAAAGAATAAATGGAGGAATTTGTTTCTCATTTTGCAAAAAATTATCACTTGTGAAGGAAGATTTGGTACCCTATTTGTCTATCATATTCGGTTAATGATGCATTTCTTAGATGAAGAAATTAATTTTCCCTTTTTCCTACTTCATAGTCTGAAAAGAATGGCCTCAAATGTTCAAAAAAGGGTTCAATTTCTAGAAACAACTTTGTATCACCATGGTTTAGTCAAAATCTTAATTGAACATCATTTGAGGAAAATGGGAGATAATTGGGAAGAGTTTCTAGTGAGAAACCATTTTGAGGAACCCAAAGAATCTCCACCTGAAAGCAAACCTACAAGAAGAAGCAGGAGAAGGGAAATTTCCAAAGCTGTTGAAGTTGAAACTGGTAAATCAATTCAAGAGGACAGTGAAGAGATGATTTCTGAGAAATTAGCTGAAATTAAGAAGCATCTTAAGAAGGAGAGGATAATAAGAAAATATGCCAAAGACAGAGGAGAAGGGCCATCTCAACCAAGACGGAGCCACAGACTTAGAGGTATACTAAATAAAACAGAGGTTAGACAAACTGGAATCATAAACATTGAGGATGAAGAAACACCTACTGCTAGAACACCTGAGTATCAGTATGAGGAGGATTTTGATGAAGGAGCTCCTGAAATAGACTCAACACAACAAGAAATTTACAATTATGTTGAGACACTAGAGAAGAGAGCTTCAGAAAGTAGAGACAGAACTCCTACTCCACCAAAATCTGTAATTGATATGCTAAGAAGAGATAAATATGAGTTAGAAGTATTCAATAGGCATATCAAGAATGAGAATGAAATTTTAAGGGAGCAGGTTAAGCTTAAAAGTGATATGAATTCAACTCTGTCTCTACAAATGGAAAAGTTGTACAAGGCTAGTGAAAAATTGAAGAAGAAAAACAAAAAGTTAAGCAGGGCACTTACAAATTTGAGATTCAAGTTAGTCATAAGGAAGCCCAGAAGGCCATTGACTGTTAGGAAAAGTGGAAGAAGAGGGTTGGATGTCCTAGCAGAAGCCTCAAAGTACATGGAATAGTTGCATGAGGACATGCAAAAGCCTTGCAGTGGGGGTATGTTGAGCCCCAAAGATGTCCTTCTTTTCCACCACATTTCTCTTCCTTTCTTTTGTCCCTCATCAATTACAAGCTTAAATGATCAATAGGACTGATTAGGATTAATTTAAGAATGTACATAATGACTAACTTGCTATTTTTTCATGATTTTGTTGTTGTAGTAATTTTTGACTGGACTCGGCTACAGAACGCAGGCATTCTGTAGCCAGTCGTCTGTTCTGCAACTATATTCATGTTTACGCAGGTTCCAGGTGTCACTGCAAGGAAAAACACATATGGTCATATTCCACATCACTCCCCCATCATTTCTTGTTCTCCACGAATTTTGAGTTCGAGTCTACAGGTGGTTATGCACGTGGGAAACCAAGACTAGGAGACAGACTTGTAATAGGACAAGGACTGTACAGATGTCCTTGATCATAGTATGAGACCACCACCAGAGTTCTAGTTTGATTTTAGTTGGGAAATACATTTATTCCCATTTTATCTCAAAGACAGTTATGTAATTTTGTTATAAGTATGACTCGGGAGACCGAGAAATAGCTAGCTAGATTTTGTTTTGTTGCTAGATCTCAGAAGACCGTAATACTCTGTTTTGAAGAATTTATCCTTTAATTAAAGAAGCATCACTTTATTGCATGAGATGAGTCAATATTGAGTAGATTTGCGTGCTAATCCAGTGATAGAGGGCCCCTGCTACCTGAGAAGCTTTGTTCATATGGTTTAGATAAGTAACTTAGCCTTGTTTTATTCCTAGTTTAATTAATTTTCTGCACTTTGTGTTTTTATACTTACTTGCATTGGATGCTATAGTTTAGTCATGTTCTTACGCGTTAATCCAAAACATCACTAATATTGAATGCAGAATAACTATAGTATTTAGGAGTTAGTTTCATTTCTCTTAACTTTATGATTTTGTGCTCAATTACATCAGTTGTTACAGCTAGTCGTGATCTTATGAACTCTTACAAAATATCACTAACTTCGGATGAGACATAGCTGTGGTGTTTTAGATATTTTTTGTGTTTTGTTGAATTTTATGCTTTCATGCTCATTTACATAACATGTTGCAGCTAGTCCTGTTCTATAAACTATTCCAAAATACCACTAATTCCGAATGAGACAGAGCTGAAACATTTCAGTGATTAGTTGCATCTTTAGTCTAGTTGTAGCACTCCGGAGGTAGATGTCATTCTAGTTTAATTATGTCACTATATTTAAAGTTTGATAATGGCACTCTAGTTCAGTTTTAGTTCACTGCATTTCAAGTTAGGTTAATGGCATTTTAGTTTAGTTGTGGTCACTGTGTTTCAAGTTTGATCAATTGCATTCTAGCTCAGTGTTATTCATTGTTCTTTAAGTTGTATTGACTGTCAAAATTAGATTTCATGGCCTTCATTGTTTACAAACTACTCTTGTTCTGACTTTCTATCAATACATCATCAAATAGACAGGAATTAGTGATATCAGTTTAAGGCCTTGATTGTTCTGCAATCTTTTGCAATTTCACAAATAAGCCTTTTTCCCAAAAGACTATTCTAGAAAATCTCTAACTTTCGAATGAGGTTTAGTAGCGACAAGATGAGCTGCAAAATGGATTAATCTAGCATTACAAGTTAATTTAGAGTAGAAATCTTATTGTGCTACAAATAATCTCTTTCAATTGTGTTCCAATAAACTTCTAGCCATGGATGAGATTCTTTGTAATATTGTAAGATGATTATTTACTTAGGAGAACCTCATTTGCACTAAACTTTTCCTTTTCTCAAGCTATTCCAACATATTTCTAATGAATGAATTGGATGAGTTCATGTTGTGAGTTATTGAGTTCATGTTGTGGTTTATTTCTTTGCTATGAGTCATTATCAAGGTTTGCATTTTCTGCTCTTTAGTGCCTTACACAGTTTAGAATAGGTTTTGCTCTGTTTTAGTGTAACTATCCACTTCTCTTTACCAACACTTAGTTCTTTTCCTTTTTAACATAAAACCATAAAACCAAAAACATCATAAAAACACTAAACACAACGTAGTCAGAAACAGATACCTAGGCACATATAGTGCACCTCACTTCAGAAGTTTACTAGCCCTGGTTGAAAATTTATGACCTCAATTTAGGAACACTAAGTTGAGCACTACACTAATCTTCAGAGACAATTCTTGGATCGATGGGAAGTGCAGAAAGATTCTCTTTCAATCCTTTTTGAATATGACAATATCAAGCGAAATGTTGGTGAGTCTGTCCAAGATTATTGTATTAGATATAATATTGTTTACAATGCAATTCCTGCTGATATAAAGCCGCCTAGGGTTTTATCTTTGATTAAGTTTCCAGATGGATTTGATCCTGACATGGCTTATTAGTTGAGAGAAAGAAGTCCGGCTACATTAGAAGATATGCATAAAATTGCAGTCAGTGTGGAAGCTAATTTGAATGCTAGGAGAGCTAGAATGAGAGCTGAAAAGAAAGTAGCCATAAAGGAGGAGGTTTCCACATCAGATCAAATGCTTCGGAAGATGGAAAAGATGTTTGAAAGATTAACACTTGATAAGCCTGAACCACAGATAAAAAATCCTAACTTCCGTGGCCAGTAGCAACCGCAATTCAGAATCAAGCAAAGAGAGCAGCGAGCACAAGAACCGACAGCACAACAGCAAGTGAAGACACCCTTACAGCAGAATTTTGTTGGTTCGAAATCAGATGATGAAGAGAATGTAATAGGAGAAGAGAATCATTTCTTTACACCTGATGATATGCCAAATTTTATCACTGAATATGAGGAGTATGCAGAAAACTCAACTGTACAAAAAGACGAGGATTTCATCTTGGCAAATGAGACAGCTCTTGAAGAAGAGTCTGATGAGTATCAGAGGGGATACATGAATGCCTTGACATCCCAGTAGCGACAATATTCACTTAGAAATAGAGATGTCCCTATTAATCCAATTCAAAAGAGAAAGGAAGTTTCAGCACCAAAGAATGATTCACCTGTGGCGCAGAAGAAGGGAAAAGAGATAGCTGATCCCACTACTAGCAAATCCCCATCAGCAAATGAAAGATCCAATCAGCCAATTGTATCAAAGGATAAAACTGAAAAGAAGGATGTTCCAGCTAAAGAGGTAGAGAAAATTTCAGTTTTTAACATAGAAAATGAAATTTCTAAGTTAAAAGTTTCTATTCCTTTGACTGAATTGATGAAGAACAGTAGCTATAAGGGTTAGGTATCTAAAATTTTGAATTTAGATCCATTTTCTGATATGGTGAATGTGGAAGATGATCAACCTGAGTTGATTTTCAGTCCAGCATTGGATGGTGAGTCTCCAGATAGTGATGTGCCTCCTTTTTATATCAGCCTTAGATTGCATGATTTTGTGCTACACAATGCTATGTTTGATTCTGAAGCCTCTCATAATCTCATGCCGAGGGAAATCATGGAGAAATTGGGATTGGATATCACTAGAAAGTATCATGATATTTACTCTTTTGATTCCAGTAGAGTAAGATGCATTGGGCTTATTAAATATTTGGTGGTCAGCTTGGATCAGATTCCTACTAAAAATGTTTTGATGGATGTGGTTGTGGTGGATATTCCTCCTAGATTTGGCATGCTTCTTTCCAGATCTTGGGGAGAGAAACTAAAGGGAAAATTGCAGCTTGATTTCTCCTATGCTACTATTCTTGTGTTTGGTCAGATGAGGAAATTATATCGGGAGCAAAAGATGAAGTATATGATCACCAGCAAGGAGAAACCGATAAATTATCCAATCAAATATGTACATACAGATTTAGAATCATTTTTTTTGTATTCAGATAGTTTCAATGATGTAAATAGCTAATTAGTTGAAGTAGAAGACATTTCGGAAATCACTGAGAATTTCAGAGAGGTCTTAAAGAAAGAGAGACAAAAGCTTGAAAGTTCCGCTGAGCAATCAACCTTCCGACAGCAGCAAAAAGTGATGGACAACAAGCAGAAATAACAGAGCAAACAAAATTTCAGCACTTGAAAGAAAATGAAGATGGTTTATGGACCATGGATTTTGATGGTGCAGTAGGGAGTGATGGTGTTGGAATTGGAATTTGGGTACACAGCCCTTTTTCTGCCCCAAACAAGGTATCGAGTAATGTAAGGGTTTGTTCTTATAAATTAGCTTTTGATTGTTCAAATAACGAGGCAGAATACGAAGCTTTGATTGCTGGTCTAAAAATTCTTAGAAAGTTGAATGCTAAGAGGATTGCAGTGTATAGAGACTCCGAGTTGGTTATCAAGCAAGTGAAGGGTGAATACCAAGCTAAGCATCCTCGAATGCGGGCTTACCAAAATGTTGTTCTTGATATCTTGAAATTGTTTTCAGACTATACTTTGACTTGTGTCCCTCGTATTCAGAATGGTATTGCAGATGCACTTGCAAAGGCAGCAAGTAGTTTGAAAATTCTGATGAACTCAAGTAACAAATTTGAAATTCATGTGAAGCATCGTCCGACTGTCCCAGACAATCAAAGGTATTGGCAAGTATTTCAAGATGACGAAGAGATTGATGAATTTCTACAAAATGAAGGCAAATTCAAAGGCACTTCAATTGATGTGGAGCATGAGGATGGGCTGATGTGCAAGTAAATTAGATGGAAGTATTGCAACTGAAGCATAATGTCATTCCTAAAGGTCTAATACCTTTAGAGGAGCTCTTCGATCAAGATGATGTAGCTCGAAAACCAACCTTGCGGCCAACTGAAAAGGGAGTTGAAGATGTGAACATTGGATCAGCTGAGAATCCAAAGATGGTGAAATTGTCCAAAACATTGTCACCACAGGTAAAAGCAAAGTATTTCAGTTTATTGTCCTCTTTTGCTGATGTATTTTCTTGGGATTATTCAGATTTGAAGACATATGATACAAACATAATTCAGCACACCATTCCGATCAAGCCAAATCAAAAGCCCTTCAAGCAGAAGTTGAGAAGAATAAATCCAAAGTTGCTACCCTCAATTGAGAAGGAAGTGAATCGATTTTACAAGGCTGGTATCATTGTTCCTATAAGGTTTTTATATTGGATTTCTAATTTGGTGCCTGTCCACAAGAAAATAGGTGAGATTCGCTTGTGCATTGATTTTAGAAATCTGAATAAGGTTTCTTTGAAAGATAATTATCCATTGCCCAAAATGGATCACATACTTTAGCAAGTAGTTGGAGCATCTCGTATGTTGCTACTTGATGGTTATTCCGGTTATAACCAAATTCTAGTCCATGAGTATGATAGAGACAAAAAAGCGTTCACCACTCCGTGGGGAACCCTCCATTATCCTAAAATGCCTTTCAGTTTGAAGAATGCTGGTGCAACCTTTCAGCGCGCAATGGATATGGCATTTGCAAATGAGAAAGATGTTTTTATAGTTGTGTATCTTGATGATTTGACAGTCTTTTCAAATTCAGATGAAGAGCACCTTTACCATTTGAAGATTTTTTTTCAGCGGTGTAGAAAGTATGGTGTGTCACTCAATCCGAAGAAGAGTTTGTTTGCCATGGATGAGGGAAAAATTCTTGGTCATATTATCTCAAAAGATGGCATCCATATTGATCCAGCTCGAGTAGAAGCTATTCATCAAATTGATTTTCCCCGACACAAAAAGGAGATCCAATCATTCATTGGTAAGATGATTTTCTTACACCATTTTGTGCCTAATCTTGCAGAACATCTAAGGGAGATTACAAACATGCTTAAGAAAGATAGTGTAGTGAAGTGGACTGAGGAGGCTGTAAAATCTTTCAATTTAGTGAAGTTGGCTCTTTCTTCAGCTCCAGTTTTGATCAGCCCGGACTATACTCAGGATTTTATTTTATTTTTATTTGCTTCGGAGCATACTATGGCAGCAGTATTGATGTAGAAAAGAGATCAGCATGAAAAACCAATTGCTTTTTTTAGCCTAACCATAAGAGATGCAGCCTTAAAAGTATAACATCATTGAAAAGCAAGCTCTTGCTTTAGTGAAAGCGTTGAAATATTTTCGGGTATATATTCTGCATTCTCACATTCTTGCTTATGTTCCTAATGCTGTTGTTAAGGATGTTTTAGTGAAAACAGATCCGAAGGGGAGATGAGGCAAATGGATTTCTGCCTTGTTGGAGTATGATGTGGAGATAAAGCCTACAAAGCTTATCAAAGGACAAGGGCTGGCTAAGCTAATGGCTGAGTAAAATTTACATGCATTGGACATCAATCTCATTGCTGCTATGTCTGAGGAAAACGAAGAAAGTTCGCTAATTCAGGTATCAGAAATATTTGTTCATTCTCCTTGGTATTCAGATATTGTATATGTGCTTCAAAATTTGTCACCACCGCTAGGCATGGCTAAAAACAAAAGTAGAACTCTGAAATTGAAGGCTGCTAAGTTTTGTATTTTGAACAATGCACTCTATTGGAAAGATCCCGGTGGTGTTTTGCTTAACTGTTTGGTGGAAGAAGAAGCGAAGTAGGTTATGGAGGATTTTCATAAGGGAGATTGCGGAGGTCACCTTTTCTGGAAAGCAACGACAAACAAAATTTTGAGAGCTGGATATTATTGGCCGACACTCTTTGCTGATGTGTATAAGATTGTTAAAGGCTGTCATGAATGCCATATTTTTGAAGGGAGGAAGAAATTGCAGCCTTTTCCGCTTAAGCCCATTGAGGTTAGTGGGTCCTCACAGCGACAGATTATTTCACAAAATGGATCGAAGCAATTCCCACCAGGCAAGTTACGGATTCGGTAATAATTTCATTCCTTGAGAATAATATTTTGTCTCGTTTTGGTTGCCCGAATAAGTTAATTACTGATAACGCAACAACTTTCAAATCAAAAAGGATGGTTGAGTTTTGTGATAAGTATCACATCACTTTGGGAAAATCAACCACTTATCATCCACAAGGCAACGGATTGGCGGAGTCTTCCAACAAATATTTGGTCAACATTATTAAAAATTTGCTGGAAATAAACAAGAAAAGTTGGCATAAGAAGTTAGTCAATGCACTTTGGGCAGACCGAGTGAGTCAGAAGAAATCCATAGGTATGTCCCCCTTTGAGTTAGTATATGGAGTTGACACGGTATTTCCTACCTCTCTCGCAGTTCCAGTGGTCAAACTTCTACATGAAGCTAGTAGTGAAGATGATCATATGCAAAGGAGAATAAATCAAATGATCCATTTGCAGCAAACCAGAGAAGAAATTTTCCAAAACACATTCAAGCTGCAAGAGAGAATTAAGAAAATATATGATAGAAAAGCAAAAGTGGACAAATTTCAATTGGAAGAAGTGGTGCTGAAATGGGATTAAAGAAACGAGGAAAAGGGTAATCATGGTAAGTTCGAAAATCTCTGGAAAGGGCCCTTTAAAATTGCTGCATATCGGGGAATGCCTTTCTTCTGAAAGAGATGAACGGGGAAGATTTTCCAGGAGAGATGGTCAATGGTCGGCTGCTCAAGTGGTATCATTTCTGAAAATTTTTCTACTATTTTACATTCTCACTGTACATACCAGTTTATTTTAGTTTCATTGCAAGTGTGTGCTGTTATCTTTTCTTTAGTTTGGGGCCTGAGGTGAAGGCTATAACTCTGAAGATTGATTTCAGCTTTGGTTTGAGTTTGTCGAGTCATCTCCTTTAGTCATTTGGTTTCAAAATTGAGTCGGTTTGAGTCAATTTTCAGTCAATAAAATTGAGTCAAGAGTCTTGTGTTGATTTGTTGAAGTTATGGACTCCATAGCCCAATGGACGAAGGCACTGCCTACTCTCCCAGAAATCTGTAGTTCTTGGAAACTCCATGGAGCTATCATCCCCATTGGAGCCAATTTTAGAGTCAGTATCTTTTTCTATCGTAGTAAGCTCCTCTTTCCCTGCGATCAAATACGTATGCCAAGGAGCTCGCAGTCTCACATATCACTTTCACAGGTGTGCACTTTGGTTCTATCTCCAATGAAACCTGCATTCCTTTTTTTGCAAGACTATCCATATCTGGCGTTGTCTTCTTTTCATGGCCTGAAAATCGATCATGCCGAGTGTTGTTATCATGTGCCAGACTTGAGCGGCTCAAACGGCCATCAGATCCTTGCATGTCAAGCGTATCGATAATGCAGAGTTAAACGATACCCGAAAAGCTGTGTGTTAGTGACCTCTTCGATCAAAAACTTTCATTCGCGCGTAGGAACATGATTATCATTCATGCATGATAGCATGCATTGGGCAACCTGCGTCCATGAAATGTGGCATGACGAGTGGGGATTCGAGCTATCTAGCTCACCGTGTTGGATTTTCCATTCCTGTGTATCGTGGCTTAAATGATTTATATATTCATTTGGGAGCCATCGCCGATAGCTCGATTTAGGTAACCTTTTCCCTCATAAGAACACGATTTATGCTCTTTCGACACGTAGTCAAACAAGGCCCAGAAGGACACCACGATAACATGAGCCAAGGTTCAATCAAACAAGCTTATAAACAGTTTCAAGAAAACCATATTCCTTCCTGAGGTATATATATATAAGGATTATATGAAAAACTAGTAACAAGGTATCTTGAAGCATATCACGTTGACCGTTGAAATGCTTAAAATGATAGACCATCAGAAGGCTTGGTGGTTTTAACAGGTTTGTTGATTTGACATGGTTGTCATTAGAGGGCGATGTCCTTCAATTTAAACATAATCAACGAGCGACCACCAGCTTTATAAGGGCCCCAATAGAGCGCTTAAAAAATCTGTGGTGAGGGGATTCTAGCAGGTACACTTCATGCGCAGAGAAATACATGTAAGGGATTGGTGTCAGCGCACCATCTCTATTGAACATACAAGTGTCTAGCAAAGATACAACCAACAGTGCAGAGGAAAACTTCCTTATTCTTAACCTCTTATGTCGGGAGGAAGTTTCATTCTATATGTCGAAAGCAGCTGGGCATTCTGGCAGCAGTTGGCTTTTGCGTGCTTGCATATAGAGAATACAATGGAAAAACCCGACTTCCTCCAGCAAAGCCGTAACCCTGCACTTTTTAAAACATGGCTATAGATAGTCATATATCATACCATAGTTATTATAACCTTGCCATTCTAGGTTTGTCATGACATTCCACTCCATGTTTTAAACATAAATTTTGACCATTATATATATATCTGCTCCACATGTTTTACCATAGGTTGAAAATCTGCCATAGAAATATTTAAGCCCATTTGTAAAGTTTTTTCATATAGTTCTGATCCGCCATCTTATATGGTTTTGAAACTATATTGTTTTGTGCCTTGGTTTAATTATATAATATTTAAAACCATAATCTTGGTCCATATATTTGCACCCACCGTGTAGCTTAGGTTTAACAAATATTACTTCTCAAAGGTGCATTTAGATATTTGAAATTGTGCCAAAAAATACTAATGCACCCATTACCTGAAAAATCAAGCCTACATCTCACCATGCACCTAAACCAAAAACCTACACCCGTACTTTGATGGATAATGAGAATCTGAAAGAAGTGTCGGATTTAAAGCAACGAACTCTATAGTTTGTCATTGTTCCTGGAAACAATTGAGACCTGTAAACTTGGAGAAACTGGATAATACTCCTGGATCACTCCTACTTTGTCGATGTAAATCCATAATTAATCACCAAATTGACAGTGATGACCCTTCAGATGCTTATCATGACGCATTTTCAACCCGTGAACCATTTCATTCAACTGCAGAAAATAGAAAAACCCTTTTGAGCTGTGCCATTGTCTTGCCATCATCAGCATGTGCGCTTTTGCATGGCAGCTCAGCACGAAAACACCTTTGAATGAGACTGCCTTTCTTTAGGGAAATATTTTGAGTCCACTTTGTCCACCTGGGCTATACTTCAGACTAGGCTTGTCAAATTGGTGAAATGTGTTCCTCTCTGTGTGTACATCTAGGAGATCAACATTGAGCTGGTGTTGTGTAGGATCTTCAGAACTTCCTTTAAGGTGAGATATCTACCATTGCGGAATGTAAATACCTCATCCGGTCTCTACTTAAGCTTAGATTTTACAAATCACAGCAAATGCTTTTGGTTCATGCGAGATGGCATCCGGTATGTACATTTCCAAATGGAGTGAGTCTAAGTATTTGGTGTACACTAGTGAAGAAATATTTTTGCATCAGTGACATAAAAGGTTCTTTCTTTGATAAACATGTATCACACCATCCTCCTTTTAACAGTACTGGTCACTTGATCCTCCTCCCCTGTTTCACAACTTTGGCCTTGTTGTTGAGCTCAATTTTATTTCCCTCGATGTCGTGACAAGATTGAGGAGTTTGTCACCCGTGGGGTTGACCTGTGTGGAACATTACAATATCACAATTACTCTTTGATAATGGTGTCCCTAGATAAAAAAATATGAGACTAACGAGCTTAAGAGAAGTATTTAGACAACATGCTTAGTGACCCATGATAAGAGGGCTGCTAATCTACATCCTCAATGCATAGAAAAGTTCTTATTAGAGCATATGCTAGATGATCCCTCCCACACATGACGTGATTGCAGCAACAGCATCTGATCATGATGGTGAGAAATCTCATGAGTGGTTTGGGATAGGTCGCTAGGATGTCACTGACTGTAGGTCGGGTGAAATACTTTAACGACTAAGCGAGCAGAGGGGGACCTAAAATTTCGAATATACCCAAAATTTTGGGTGGTCTTGTAGCGGCTACAACAAATGGAAAACCACTGGTAGAATCCAGCATCTCTGTCAATATCACAACAAAAGTCTGAGCCAAGATAGTGATGCAAGGGAATATTGAACAAGTTCTGCGGGGACCCTTTGAATTACTTTGGCCTTTACAGTTATGCCTAGTCCTTGTGCCTTAGCTAGGTCTCACTAATCAGGACACATCAAAGAGAAAGCTCACATATGATAGTAGCTTGTTGATGATGTGAAGAGCAAGGCGGCGGGTTTATTATTCTCAGGATTTTTAAAGTAAGTTTCTGGTGTTGCTCTGCTGCTAGCAGGCCTGGGCAGTACCCCAGCAGAGTCACTTCAAGAAATCACAAACGTTGCTCCGCTGCTAGCGAGCCTGGTCAGTACCCAGCGGAGTCGTTGCATTACCTCTCTGCGCAGGAAGCCTTTCTCGATCCTTTACCCTTATTTGTTTCATGTGCTTGAAGCACTTATTTTGATGTGCTCGTGGCACTTATTTTGATGTGCTCGTGGCACTTATTCTTCACTTATTCTTCATGGGCGGATGAGGGATCCCGACTTATTTTACGAGAAAGAGATGTTGTTCCTTGTTTTACAGAAACTTAAAGATATCCTGATTTGGGTTTGCCCTTGTGCCAAACCTTCACATCCCATTCACCACAATAGGTGAAGCGTGCAAAACAGATCATTAAGATGTCCAAGACTATGCTGGGTATAAGGCTTAGGTTACGGGTATAGGCCATTCAAACTCATTAGGTGTCCCACAAGCAATCGACTCATATCTCCATGGCTAAATAAGTTTGGAATCATAGGCATCTTGTTGAGGATGCGACTTCGATGACCTGTCCTAAGAGAAAGCTGCCTCTTGAGATAGCCACCACAACCTCATGCAAACAATGGGGTTACTGTTTCAGTAGTCGGGGTAGAACAAATCCGCAAGGCGGTAGGGTTTCAATGAGGGCTCATGCAGTGATCGGCGATATGTGGAATATTTTCAAAGCTATATCAACAATCTGCAGAAATGATGTGAGGAAGACAATGTACGACGCAATGTAATAGGCGAGGCTCAAGATGCAATACAGTGCCATGTGCGAGAATGATCAACCAGTTGTAGGTGGAAAAGAGGTGCAATACAATCAGTGATTATTTGAACATTATGCAGCAATAGGGAAACTGAAAGAGCGTGCATGCAAAAAATAAATGGAACTTTTTAATGCATAAAACTACAGAACGCAATAAAATACAGCAAACACAATTCTAAACCATGAAGTAAAACCTTAGCAAGTAAACCTAATTAATAACTTGACAAACAAAAATTTATTAGCAGATCCTAGCTAGCCTATTCCTAGTTTAACCAATGATGCGGTCGGGTTATGTAAAATCATATCTCCAGTGCAGCCACCGCATTAGTTCCCATCCTGCAACAACAACAATGCTCGGGATCAGAGCTAGCATCCAAAAAAGTGTAGTAACAACAAAACTTACCTGAAGAGTAGGTGCAACAGCAAGAATATCATGGATACTTACCAAAGAACATGCCAGAATAGATTATGCAAGTTGACTTCCACTCTCATCGTGATACACAGCAATATGTTCTTGAAACTCAACATTTATAAATGACACACATCCATTTATGCACAATACTAGGTCTGATGGGTGCTGGGTAAGCCATTGCCTATTTGCAGGCACATCCACCAGATAGGATCCGTCGAACCAAACGGAAACCTCATCATGGTGTTGAGGATGATCAGTTTTATGGAATGGAAATAGTAAGCATGTGTCATGCAAATTATAGATTCTTGCGCATCCAAGTGCAGAAACCCTAGTTTTGAAAACCCTAGTTCGGGGTTACTTGGGTTTGGTCAAGGGTATGAGGATCCAAATCCATGTTTAGTGGAGGCTGCGATTCCTCACCATCTTGAACAAACTCCGGACCTTTGAGCGGAGGGTTGCCCAACTTTGATGGTTTGGCGAGATCAACAGGTGAATGGACGTGATCGTGGACTGTGGTGAGTTGCAAAATGTCAGTGGGCTTTGTATCACTTCGGTCAAAATTTTGCACACTGAAAGATTTATAATCCAATGTATCAGATTCTTTAGATTTGCCAGGATGGGGTAGATTTACTGTAACGTTTTCGGGCAGTTGAGGGATTTGCCAAAAATCACATGTTAGTGCCTGATTGCAACTGGTATTGGCTGGGCAACAACTGGAAAGATTAGATACAATGGCCGGTGTTTTCTTACCAGTGAATAAATTGGGGTATATCATTTGTTGTATACCAGTTGTTGGGGAACAGGAATATGTGCTCAGGGGAACCTCATTAGAATGAAAAATCTGCCCAGATGAAATGATATCCGACATGGTTATGCTGGGAGGAGCATGGTACTTGGGAATTTTCATTTTAGAAACCCTAATTCGAGGAACCCTGGTTGGGGTTGTTTGAGAGATCTCGTTAGGGTCAGAAGAACTAGGGATGATATCCGGCAAGAGCAGAAGTGCTTCGATTCCCTGATGGGTACTCGAATCTTCATAGAGCGAATTATCAAATTCTGGTGTCTCCATATGGTCGACAATGAGATACAAGTGACAGTCCTCAGTGGTATTAGTGAATATGTTTTCAGATAAGCAATGATTGTTGTAACCATCGATTTGATCAAGTTGGGTACCTGGCATGTTGGGCTCCCCGGGAGTTACCAACTGGGATGGATCAGTAAAGAGAACATCTTGAGGTTGCACAGAAAGGAAATCACTTCTATGGCTGTCTAAAGATTTAGAGTGAGAAAGATCAGATCTAAAAGATTCATCAATTTTGAACTGTGATTGTGAAACAACATCTACGTGCTTATGATTGTCACCAATACCAGTATAAGGAAATTTTTAATGTCTCCAAGAAATTACTGGTGTGGCAGACTTGTGAAATAAATCATGGAATAATGAACGATAAGTTTGAGCCGCAAGGGTGTTAACCGTACAAGGACTTCCATCTCACATACCAATTTTATTCGGAGTGAACAATGATCTGGCAGGCCTTGTAAGGGAATCAACTTCATCTGGGATAGGATTCGATTCATAATCAGTATGCAAATCAGATTTAGGACTGTGTCCAGGGAGAGATCGAGTGGGCTCGGGGTAGGTTTCATGAACCTGGAGGGAAGTTGGGCCCATTTGGTTTTCAAGCCTTGATTCGACAAGGTGCGTGAAAGATTCAAAGGTAGTAGAATAGGCTTTATCCTCATGCAAGTGTCTATCCTTGCTCAGAACTTTCGAGGTCACAATTCCACTACCCGACAACTCAGGAGGAGGGGCGAGAATGTCACAAATAGCAACACTCTCCTTGGAGGCCTGAATGTGGTCTGGACTCGGGGAGATGGACAAGGAAGCATTAGGGACAAAGCCTAAACAGCTGGTAACTTGCGGGTCGTCATAGGGAACACTAGGATCTAACTAAAATTGTTCAAGGGAAACGAGAATCACATACCTAAACTATTCACCTAAACATTTCCAATCAACATCCATTTCAGGGAACTCAAAACAATAATGAACAAACCTGATAGAGAATTCATCTAGAGGTACCTGAGGTTCCATTCTGATGTCATTTAGCTTTATCAATACACTTTGAAAATCATACCTGTGAAAATCTTGTTGCAATTCACTGGCGAGTTGTTCAAACGAATGGATGGAAGTTTCCGGCAATGTGTGGCACCATTGCTTAGCACGACCTTCGAGAGTGAGGAAGAAAAGAAAACAAATCAAACCTTCATTTTCAATTTCGTAGCACTCACCGAAGTAATAGAAATCTAAAAGGTGTTGGGTTATGGACACTCCATTTTCACCATCGAATCTTAACTGGGACAAGCGATACATAAGTTCATCGGGGATGAAGTATCGAGGCTCATAAAACTCCGACAAACATCTCGGGAGAATGATTTGGGAATGAGCCATTACAGATATGAGATTAACTGTAGGCTCTAAGGGCTCAGCTTGTCATATGGCCCTCCTTCTAGCACCAATTCTGTTGATGGGAAAATATGTCTGGCCAACAGCAGGGGATCTCCTCGGTAAAAAGTCGCAATCAGACCTTGAACCGTTTGGAATAGGGATCTCGTCCGGGGTGTGGGTCCGGCTACCGTTGATTTCTCCTTTCTTTGGGTCTCGCTTAAACTCTATAAACCACTAGATGCACACTTAATCAAATGATACAAGACATATGATTGATACATTAAATGTACATATAACACTATGAGTAGCAAGAGGAAATAATAGAGCATAAGCACCAAAGGAAATGTTGTTAACAACACATCATTAGGGTCATGCTTGTAAACTGTTCTGACCACAAAAGAAAGAATTCCTTATGGCAAGAACACCCTTCACTTCTTAAAAGTTTTAAATGATAACACAAATTCTAATAAACAAAGTCACCAACATTCATTAAGAAAGTGAAATGAACTCAACCGCCATTAACATACTCAGCAAACTGTTATGCAATTGTGATATGAATTGAAGATACAGTTCCCTTAATCTAAAGATGTTCAGAAACTGAAAATATAATACTCAATAGCGCTCATACATATGAAAACACCAGATCCACAAAGGGATTTTCAAAATTCTTGTATTCATGCTCAAATGTATAATCCTCTGGTAATACAATGTGCTCAGCTCGAGTCCCAAACAAAATATCCTTTACAAGTTCCTGAAGGAAATATTTATAGAGAAAAGCTTGTCCTTTGGGCTTCCTTGAATTTTCATCTTCCTGACCGTTGGGATACCTTACGACCCAGTCTATTCTATGACTTGCGACCTAAGCCACTGATGTGACCTTGTGACTTGACTGGATCTTGCGACTTGTGACCCTCAGCAATCCGCGACCTGCGACCTTGATAAATTTGCGACCTGTAACCTTCTTGGATTTTGCGACCTCGCGACCTAGTCGTTGGGTCGCTGGGTCGCATCATCGAGCGTTTGGCATGGAACACGACTCCACAACCTGGCGACCTAAGGAAATATGCGACCTGGGGGTTTTATCCCTTCTACATTTCTCTTGTTGATATAGTCTTCGCTCCCTCCACGTGAACCAACATTTTCTGGGTAAGCGACCAACTTCCTCGTCTGGGTCATCATCATAATCTCCTCATGTTACCTGTGCGTAAGCATATTAGATTAGCCATGTGTAACTTGTTAAATTAGCCTCACACACATAAATATGTTTATGCATGTTGAGGAAAAAATACAATAAAAAGAAAACGCAGATGCATAAGGAGCATATTGACAAATAAAATCAAGGGATTTTAACAACTAGCTTGGACTCCTGCGTAGTCAAGTGTTGTGTCATTAAGTCATCAAAGAGAAAAGCTTATGTAGGTTTCCCTATGCCCCTTTAATCACTGCACTGTATCTTCAACATTTTTCTCAGACTCCACCAAGCTGAAGCTATGCTTGGCGTGAGGAAGCGCTTCGCTCTCCTCATGCTCAGCTATGTCTAGTTCACTTAGGTGTTTAGAGTGTACCAGTAGATGATTTTCCAACCATGTACATTTAGGGATAGTCTTGAATGACACTCTTTTGAAAAAAAAGGTGCATGTTAATCCTCAAACACCTTGTATCTCTTTGATGGTGCAACGCGAACAAAAGGAATCCTCCCCGAGATTGATTATCAAGCAAATTCTATATTGCCATGTAGGCAAAGTAGCACCATTTCAACTACGGTCTTAAAACCATTGCCATCGTTTATTTAACCTCACCATTATAAAATGATGACCACCGTATTAACATATGCCATAGGCTCTACATGAAATAAAGCCTTCATGTAAATGTGCGACACTCTTTAAACTGGTTTGGAATATGATGAATATCGTTCATTTTCATTTATGCAAACTAGTCTGTTTCCGCGACCCGGCGACTTGGTTGCATAGTCACATGGTCAGGGAGTCGCATCTTAGTTGGATTTGCATGTTTTGCAGCCTGGCGACTTGGTCGCACAGTTGCATGGTCGAGTGATCGTGATTTGGGTTGCTTTGCACGTTCTGCGACCTGGCGACCTAGTCACACAGTCGCAAGGTCAGGTGGTCACACCTGCTAGTAAACTCCCATGTTTGCGACCCTGCGACTCGAGAGGTAGTAAAGGCTTACCTTAGGGATGGTCATATTTAGCATCGCTTCCCTTGCTTTCTTCAACCTGATCGGTAGGATCATCATCGAGGTGAAACCCAGATCACAAAGCTGCTCCTTCTCACCTTACTAGTTTGGAACTGCGTCTTCCACATCAGGCAGCTTCCTTCTGGTCCAAAGCTCTTGCAATTAGCGTGTTATTTGAGTCGCGTTCAAACCCACACATGACACCCAAATATATGTGGCCTCGCTCTGCATGCATGAGCTTTCTTTAAAAAGGAATTGATGAAGCAACATCCCCCGAAAATCATTTTCTTGACTTCCTTAGATTCTTGTTATGTATAAGCCGAGCTGAGAGTAGCGTCGATTTTTTTCGATGGCCACGCGAGATACGCTCTCTTCTTTTCACCCTGAAAATTTAATGAGAGGATTCGCGATGCCTTTTCGCTGTATTCCGCTGTCGTGGTATGCTCCTCTTTCCCTGCGATCAAATACGTATGCCAAGGAGCTCGCAGTCTCACATATCATTTTCACGGTTGTGCACTTGGTTCTATCTCCAATGAAACCTACATTATTTGTTGTGCAAGACTATCTATATCTAGCGTTGTCTTATTTTCATGGCCTAAAAATCGATCATGCCGAGTGTTTTTGTCACGTGCCAGACTTGAGCGGCTCAAACGGCCATCAGATCCTTTCATATCGGGCGTATCGATAATGCAGAGCTAAACGATACCTGAAAAGATGTGTGTCAGCGACCTCTTTGATCAAAAACATTCGTTCGTGCATAGGAACATGATTATCATTCGTGCATGATAGCATGCATTGGGCAACCTGCGTCCATGAAATGCGGCATGAAGAGTGGGGATTCAAGCTATCCAGCTCACCGTGTTGGATTTTCCATTCTTTTGTATCGTGGCTTAAATGCTTTATATCTTCATTTGGGAGCCATTACCGATAGCTCGGTTCAGGTAACCTTTGCCCTCATAAGAACGCGATTTATGCTCTTTCGACACGTAGTCAAACAAGGCTCGGAAGGACACCACGATAACGTGAGCCAAGGTTCAATCAAACGAGCTTAAAAATAGTTTCAAGAAAACCATCTTCCTTCCTGAGGTATATATTTATAAGGATTATATGAAAAACTAGTAACAAGGTATCCTGAAGCATATCACGTTGACCGTTGAAATGCTTAAAATGATATACCATCAGAAGGCTTGGCGGTTTTAACAGGTTTGCTGATTTGATATGGATGTCATTAGAGGGTGATTTCCTTCAATTTAAACATAATCAACGAGCGACCACCAGATTTATAAGGGCCCCAATAGAGCGCTTAAAAAATCTGTGGTGAGGGGCTTCTAGCGGATACACTTCATGCGCAGAGCAATACACGTAATGGATTGGTGTCAGCGCACCATCTCTATTGACCATACAAGTGTCCAGCAAAGATACAGCCAGCAGTGCAGAGGAAAAATTCCTTATTCTTGACCCCTTATGCCGGGAGGAATTTTCATTCTATATGTCGAAAGCAGCTGGGCGTTCTCACAGCAGCTGGCTTTTGCATGCTTGCATACAGAGAATACAATGGAAAAACCTGACTTCCTCCAGCAAATCCGTAACCCTGCACTTTTTAAAACATGGCTATAGATAGTCATATATCATACCATAGTTATTATAACCTTGCCATTCTAGGTTTGTCATGACATTCCGCTCCATGTTTTAAACATAAATTTTGACCATTATATATATATATCCACTCCACATGTTTTACCATAGGTTGAAACTCTGCCATAGAAATATTTAAGCCCATTTGTAATGTTTTTTCATATAGTTCTGATCCGCCATCTTATATGGTTTTGAAACTATATTGTTTTGCGCCTTGGTTTAATTATATAGTATTTAAAACCATAATATTGGTCCATATATTTGCACCCACAGTGTAGCTTAGGTTTAACAAATATTGCTTCTCAAAGGTGCGTTTAGATATTTGAAATTGTGCCAAAAACTACTAATGCACCCATTACCTGAAAAATCAAGCCTACATCTCACCATGCACCTGAACCAACAAACCTACACCTGTAATTTGATGGATGATGAGAAACTGAAAGAAGTGTCGGATTTAAAGCAACGAACTTTATAGTTCGTCGTTGTTCCTGGAAACATTTGAGACCTGTAAACTTGGAGAAACTGGATAATACTCCTGGATCACTCCTACTTTGTCGATGTAAATCCATAATTAATCACCAAATTGACAGTGATGACCCTTCAGATTCTTATCATGATGCATTTTGAACCCATGAACCATTTCATTCAACTGCGGAAAATAGAAAAACCCTTTTGGGTTGTGCCATTGTCTTGCCATCATCAGCATGTGCGTTTTTGCACTGTAGCTTTGCACGAAAACACCTTTGAATGAGACTGTCTTTCTTTAGGGAAATCTTCTGAGTCCAATTTTTCCACCTAGGCTATACTTCAGACTAGGATTTTCAAATTGGTGAAATGTGTTCCTCTCTGCGTGTACATCTAGGAGATCAACATTGAGCCGGTGTTGTGTAGGATCTTCAGAACTTCCTTTAAGGTGAGATATCTGCCATTGCGTAATGTAAATACTTCATCCGGTCTCTACTTAAGCTTAGATTTGACAAATCACAGGAAATGCTTCTGGTTCATGCGATATGGCATCTGGTACAGACATTTCCAAATGGAGTGATTCTAAGTATCTGGTGTACACTAGTGAAGAAAGCTTTTTGCATCAATGACATAAAAGGTTCTTTCTCTGATAAACATGTATCACACCATCCTCCTTTTAACAGTACTGGTCACTTGCTCCTCCTCCCCTGTTTCGTGACTTTGGCCTTATTGTTGAGCTCAATTTTATTTCCCTCGATGTGGTGACAATATTAAGGAGTTTGTCACCCATGGGGTTGACCTATGTGGAACATTACAATATCACAATTACTCTTTGATAATGGTGTCCCTAGATAAAACATATGAGACTAACGAGCTTAAGAGAAGTATTCAAACAACATGCTTAATGACCCATGGTGAGAGGGCTGCTAATGTACATCCTCAATGCATAGAAAAGTTCTTATTCGAGCGTATGCTGGATGATCCCTCCCACATATGACGTGATTGCAGCAACAACATCTGATAATGATGGTGAGAAAGCTCATGAGTGGTTTGGGATAGGTCACTAGGATGTCACTAACTGCAGGTCGGGTGAAAGAATTTAACGACTAAGCGAGCAGAGGGGGACCCGAAATTTCAAATATACCAAAAATTTTGGGTGGTGTTGTAGCGGCTACAACACATCCTTAAATTTTACAATCAACAAGACATTATTCTTGCTAGCATTAACAAGTATTTTCATTTGTCCTGCATTAACAAGATATGAATTTTTTTTCTTATGATGTCCTCTTACAAAGTATTCAACCCCTCCTTTGAAGAGGTGATATTTCTTGTCCTCGAAATATAGTATGGCTTTTCAATCATACAGATAGGGACTTCAAAAGACAATCTCAAAAATGTCAATAGGTACGACATCAAGTACAAACCTCATCTGCAAAATTAGTAGTGATGGAAAAATTAAGTTTAAATTGTCTTGTTACTTTTAGTTTGGCATCATCACATACCCAATCATTAGGGTAAGGTTTAACATGAGGTGTTGTTTCTAAATTAATTTTCTTAACAATTGCTTTAGAAATAAGTGTTATTCAAGATTTACGATTATGGAAAAAAGTATCTCCCCTAGGTTTTGTGGTCAACCTAGAACAACAGAGAAACAAGGAACCCAATTATTTTCCTTAAAGTAAATAGATTATGGAGTTAGGCCTTGTAATATTGCTTTTCAGGAATTTCTGCAATATCTCCAATGAGGACGCTATATAAGGAAAACCATGCAATAAAAATGAAAAACAGGACTTGGATCCTCTTATATATGTTGTATGTAGCTTAAATATGAAATGGCATTAGAAAAAAATCATTCTAGCTACACTAAATAGATCTTCCAATCTCATATATGCTCAAAAACACCCCAATCCCATAACTTCACAAAATAGAACTTCTGAAGACTGCAACAACGTAATTTTTATTATAAAATCTACAGAAAAATATGATTTCATACAGATCTAGAGCTTTCATTAATCATGGAATCATAAATGAGAGGTTTGAGCTCTTTTACAAGCACATCGGAACACCTCGACAAGGGTTTCTGGCAAAATAGCAACATAAAATGCAACACTATAGAAAATAATGCTGTACCCAGAAAATATGTATTAGAAAATACTAAATGTAATATGAAATTGACAAATAATATAGAAATTTTCCCAAGGCCTTCCTCAATAGACCTCCCGGAGTGAAATAGACACCTCCTCCTCTGAGACAAGCACAAAATAGGAAGGTATGACCCGGCTGCCACTGCTACTGTAGAAATGATGCAGTTACTGGGAGTTACTACGCTTTATATGATGTAGAATGGTTCTCCTCAAGATAAATAATGAGAATTGAGCTCCAGACCTCCTCCTTAGATCTCCCAATAAGCTAGACCAAAGGTGAAGATGGAATTCCCGCATGAGAATTCTTTGCACTAAATAGTGTTGCAACTCCAGCTAAACAGCTGAAGCTTGCAATCAGTCAAAATACCAAAAAAAATATGAATACTCAATGCCTTCCCTTGCTGTTATCTCCTCCTTATTATCCTTGGTGAGCTTCCTCACCCCGGACCCCACTCATTGATTATGTGTCTTCCTTGAGAAGATTCCCCTTTCAAAACTGTGCTACCCTAGCTAGTTTCCCTCCCCTTGTAAAAACGTTGTTGACTTGGTAAACTAAAGCTAGCTCATTTCTTTGCCACTCTTTCACACCAAGGTGGCTTTATTTGTCCTCCTAATTCAATCCCTTTTCACACTGGGATATGTTTTATTGTCCTCCCTACTCTTTTATTTCAAAAATGGAGCAGTTAAAATATTCCAAGTAGCAGTGGCTAATTGGGAATATTACAGTCCTCCCCACTCAAAAGTTGCTTTCCCATAAGCAACAATAAAAAAGGATGCTGCAAGATTTTCTCTCCCTCCCAAGTGGCATCCTCATCTGGTAGATTCCTCCATCGAATCAGATATTCTTTGATGACTCTGTTTCTTAGCTGCCTCTCCCTTGTGTATAAGATGGATTCTAGCTACAAAATCAGGTGGCCCTCATCATTGATAGGGGGAGATTCATGTTGGCAACTACATTAATCCCAATGGCCTTCTTGAGGCAGGAAACATGAAATATATTGTGGATCTTGCTCCCCTTAGGAAGCTCTAACTCATATGCTACCTTACCGATACATTTGACCACCCTGTATGGCCCATAGAAATAGGGTTTGAGCTTCTAAGCTCCCTTATCCTTGAGTGTGGAATGTTTGTAAGGCTGAATATGCAGATATAAAATATCCCCCACCTCAAAATGTATTTTTATCCGACCCCGGTCTGCATACATCTTCTACTGGTTCTGGGCAGTAGAAATGTTGTCCTTGAGTGCCTTGAGTATGTCCTAGTTCTCCTAAATCCATTATTTTGCCCTGTTGGAACACCTAATCCTACATGGGTAGGTGTGGAATGCGAAAAGTCACAATGGAGTCCAAGTGACCTTGGAATATGAAACCAAGAGTCACACCATTGTACTATAAATGTACATCTTTGTATAATGGAAAATAAGAAAGCCTCATGCTTATCCTTCATTGTGTTGAGTCTCTTGTGTGTGTGTGTTCATCTTCCTCATACACCATGTGTGTGCTTCAACATGGTGTTTAAAAATGGTATCAGAGTGGGCGATTGCTGGCTCTGCTCCAAATTGAGTGAGCCATTTGTGTTTATGGCCTGTGCATATCTGCATTTTTGCAGCATTTAGAGAGTTTCTGCAGCAGAGTTTTTTCCGCCATTCAGAGGTGTTTTGAAGAAAAGCAGCATTGGTTTTGAGAAGGAGCAACATTCAAAAATTGGCAGCATTCAAAAATTGGTTTGGAGACGCAGCCTTGTGCATCTGAAGGTTTTCTCACTACTTATTTTTCCTGCAATCTCTGCATTTTAAATTCTGCACCATTTTGAGCTGCTGGAAAATATTTTTTAAAGAGGGTTTCTGAAAGTTTTTCATTGAAAAATCTCTGCAAAGATTCTGGATTTTCACTGCTAAAATTTTCTGGAAAATTCTGCATTTATCCAAAATTTCTGCTGTTGGATTTGTTTCTGCTAGAAATTTAAAAAAAAAAAATTCTGCAATGGAGTAGATTGCTGTATATTTGAAAAAAAATCTGCTGCTGTTTTAAAATCTTGAGTATCAGTCTTACTCCTCTGCTGCTGGAAGAAAATCCACATTCTCTTACTTTCCTCTCTGCTGTTTTAAAAAATAATGATAATAATAATAATAAAAAAAAAAAAAAATCCTTTGCATTCCAGGCCTTTCAGCCCCCCCTCCTCTGCAATCTACCATTTCCTTACACTCATCTATCACTCTCATACCTCACAAATCTAGCGCACTCTGCTGCATCTACCTCACAAACCCCTCCCTACTCCGCCTTCTCTGCACCACGCTCTGCAAACTACCCTTCCTACGCTCCTGCGCTCACACAATCCACCCCTTCCCCCTACGCTCTACCCACTCTCCATTATACGCTCCTCCCCTTACATACAACACTCCCTGCGCTCACAAGCTCCCACACTACATCGACTCTTCCCCACGCCTTACACTCTAAACGATCCATTCATCAATCACGGGCCTGCCCCTCTCCTTAACTCTGTGCACCACCCCACTCCCTCACCCTTATCACTCCAGGCCTACGCTATCCTACTCCATCTCACCCTTATGGCCGACCCTTCTGCGCTACAACCACAGCTCCCCACACCTCTGCTCTGCACACACCCTACTCACCTGAAACTCCCTCTTCGCTCCCCACGCCTCTACTCGATCTGCCGCTCGGCCTCCCCCTCCAAAATTTCCATTTTTTAATTTTTATTTTTAAAATCCCTTCCCCTATTAAAATTCCCCTCCCCCCATTTTAATAACTCTCCCTCTATTTCATTCCAATTTTTTAATTAATTTCTTTTTAAAATAAAATAAAATAAAATAATAATAATAATATAAAATACTCTCCCACTCCTTTTAAATTCCCCTCTTCTTTTTAACGCCCCCTCTTTCCATTAATAAAAATCCCCCTCATCCATTTTTACTACAATCCCTTCTTCCCTTTTTTTTAATTAATCTCACTTAATTTATTTTTTAATTAATTAAAAAAAAAAAAAAAACAGCAGAGAGAGAGGAAGGAAAGAGAGGATATGGAAAGAAAAAATGAAGAAAATGACATGTGAGCAGATGGACTATACATAGAGAAAATTGTAGATTTACATTGTGATTTGTGGCATTGATTTGAAGGGTTATTTTCTGACGAAATTGACATTTGAAGACAAGTTTGCCATCAGTTTTTAAACAGCTCTTTGAAAAAAATTCAGCTGCATAGTGTTTTCAGCTGCACATTTACAAAATATTTTGCAGAGATTTTGTATTGAACTCACATTGTGAGTGAATTTGCATCTTCTTCATAGTTGCAATCAGTATTTGAGTTGTTAGATTGTTAATTTCCCTCCATCATTTGAGGAGCACACTTTGTACTTTGAAAATTCTTTGGAGTCATTTGTATTTCTTGTTGCATCACATTGTAAACGGGTGCATTTTCGGTTGAAGCCGACACCCTTTCATTTATTTTTGAGCCTAAATTGTTGAAAATGGCTAAAATCAATGAGGTATTAGAGTTGTTGAATAACCTCATTCATTCCAATGTTGATCACATGATAAAAATGAGCAAGAATGCTCTTTGTAACATTCAAAGTTGTTTACAAGATGCACAAGAAAAGATTGAGTTTTTGCAGTTGGAATCTCAGCTCCAACAAGACGAACTTCAGCAAAAGATTCACCATTCTGAACCTGTTTCTATTTAGAAGATTGAGAAAGACTCCCATCAGCAGCATGTCAGTAAAGTTGCAGATGATCCTCATTCAGTTCCTTGCACCAGAGCAGATGTACATGCAGATGCAGCAGCCCAGCCTGCACTTCTCAAGCCCATCATCAGACCTTGGGAAGAGCTTGTCCACAACAAGCATAGAACTGGTCTTGGATATGACAAGGATGTGTCCTTTCATATTCCAGCCTACACCAAACCCATCATATTTTAGAGTGTCGGATTCCTATATGACAGTTCACCTGCAGCTGTTCCAGATCCTGTTCCACAACAAAAACATATTGTAAAATGCCAACACTGTGATCGAGTTGGCCATATGAAAGATCATTGTTTTGATCTTCATCCATGCAAGCACTGTGGTCGACACACTCATTCTTCACACAGATGCTTCAGAAACAAGCCTCCTGCAAGAAACAAGATTCATCTTGGATGGATCGCTTCTTGGCAATGGGCATCAGCAGCCAAGAAGATGTTTACGACACATGTTAGAACTTGTTCTTAGATATTGAGAAAACTTGCAGTTGAGTTTTCGCCATCATCTCACCTTGTCCCTGACAAGGGGGAAAATGGTGGTCATGTACAAGCTTCGACGACATATCAAGCAATTTTGAGCCACAATCTCTCATTCCATGTTCAGAGTTGTAGCCAGAGACACAGCAGTTCAAGTGAGCCTGAGCCACAATTCATCATTCCAGATTCAGAGGTGTAGCTAGAGACATGGATTCCCATGAGCATGCCTTCGGTTGGTGGACAACCTTAAACCATCATCTTTGGTTGGTGGACAACCTAAAACCACCACAGGTAGTAGACCTCTCTTATTTTAGGTCGAAGGTCTCCCTTTCACATATGAGGAACACTTCTTCTAGCAGAAGCCTTCAGCTTAGCAGCCTTCAGCTTCTTGCCAGCATTGGTTGAGTTCCAGGAAATGCTTCAAAGCATTCCAGAGTTGTTGGTAATCCTAAAACCATCACAGGTAGTAGACCTCCCTTCTTTTAGGTTGAAGGTCTCCCTTTTTATATGAGGGACAATTCCTCTAGCAGAAGCCTTCAGCTTCTTGCCAATTTTGGAAGAGTTCCGGGAACTGCAACAAGTTTTGCGTTCCAGTGTTTGTGGTCATCCTAAAACCACCTCTTTTTTCCAACATTTCAGAGAGTTGATTCAGCCCAAGTGCTGCCATGCATACTTTGCAAATTTGTATTACAACTCTTTTCTTGGACTCACACATACCCCTTCGGATTAAAGGTGGATGTTGAAACACCTAATCCTACATGGGTAGGTGTGGAATGCGAAAAGTCACAATGGAGTCCAAGTGACCTTGGAATGTGAAACCAAGAGTCACACCATTGTACTATAAATGTACATATTTGTATAATGGAAAATAAGAAAGCCTCACGCTTATCCTTCATTGTGTTGAGTCTCTTGTGTGTGTGTGTTCATCTTCCTCATACACCATGTGTGTGCTTCAACATGGTGTTTAACATGCCCTTGGAGCCTTACTTGCCCCAAACATCACATCAGCAAATGAGAGTGCCTCATATCCATATAAGGCTCGGAATGGAGTCATGCCAATATAAATATGGTGAATAGTGTTGTAACAATACTCTCCCAAGTGGAGCCAACGCAGCCAAGCTCTTTGCTGCCTTGCCACATAGTTCCTCAAGTAGCCTTCTAGCCACTTGTTCACTATCTCAGTCTGTCCGTCGGTTTGGGGATGATAGCTAGTGCTTGGAGTCAAATCATTCCCCACTAACTAGAAAAGTTCCTGCCAAAAGCCACCCATGAAGCAGCTGCCCTGATCACTCACTATGGTCCTTGGGAGACCATGGAGTCCAAATACATCTCTAAAGAAGAGCTCAGCTACCTTTGAAGCAGTATAATGTGTAGAAATGGAAAAGAAATGAGAGTACTTTATTATTCCATCAACAACAACAAAGATACAATCCTTACACTGTACTGTCGGTAAGCCGGTGATGAAGTCCATAGAGATACTTTCCCACTTCCCATCCAGAATAGGTAGTGGCTACAATAACCCAGCAAGGTGGGTGTGTTCTCCCTTATTTTGCTGGCAAATGGTGCACTCTCTAACATGTTGGAGCACATCCTCCTTGAGACCCTTTCCATGAGAATCTCTCCCTTATGGCCCTGTAAGTCTTTGTGAAACCTTGATGCCTGGAAAGAGGGGAATCATGTGATGCCAACGAGATCTTCTCCTTCAGCTTGGAGTTCTTAGCCAAGAAGATCCGGTCCCAGTAATAGATGACCTCATCCATTACTTTAAACCTCTCATCCGATACCACCTCATCAAGTATCTCACATGAAAAGTCATCTTTGGAATACTCAACTAAAATTTGAGCTTTCCAATCTGCATCCATGCCCCTCAAAGAGTGTTGTAGGCCTTCTGGATAGTGCATTATCTACTACATTGCTCTTCCCATTGACATACTCTATGTCAAAATCATAAGCTTGGATTTTTCTCGCCCACTTCTATTGTCTCTCCTGGAGTTGTTTCTATTTAAGGAAGAATCTAAGACTGTTATGGTCAGTCTTGACCTTGAACTTATTCCCCACCAAGTATTGCCGGAATTTGGCTAATCCATGCATGATTGCTAACATTTATTTATCATAGAGGGGGTACAACCTCTCATGAGGGAGCAGCTTCCTACTCTCAAAGGCTATAGGATGCCCACCTTGCATCAAGACTGCCCCAATACCTTCACTTGATGCATCACATTCTATAACAAAAGGTTGAGAAAAGTAAGGCAAAACCAAAATAGGACAACTACTCATTACCTCTTTGAGCTTATCAAAATCCCTCTACGTTGTAGGTGTCCAATGGAAAGCTCCTTTCTTTGTCAAGTCTGTCAGGGGTGCTGCTAGTTGTGAAAACCCTTTCACAAACTTCCGATAATAAGTGCATATGCCTACAAACCCTCTGAGTTCTATAACATTCCTGGGCTCAGGCCAATCTCTGATAGCCTGGATATTCTCCTCATGTACCCTCACTCCATCTACTCCTATGATGTGCCCTAAATACAACATCTCTGTGAGGCCAAATTCACATTTGGAGAGCTTGGCATAAAATTTCTTCTCCGTGAGGATATGCAAAACTGTCTCAATATGCTACAAGTGCTCCTCCCAAGTGTGGCTGTAGATAAGAATATCATCAAAAAATACCAATACAAACTTTCTCAAATGACCATGGAAGATGTGATTCATGCAGGATTGGAAAGTTGCTGGGGCATTGGTCAATCCAAAGGGCATTACCAGAAACTCAAAATGCCCAGAGTGACATCTGAAAGTTGTCTTGGGGATATCTTGCTCCCTCACCTTGATTTGATGATACCTAGATCTCAAATCATTCTTGGAGAAGTATTTAGATCCCCTCAACTCATCCATGAGTTCATTGATCCTAAGTATAGGGTACCTGTTCTTCATGGTCTTCTTGTTCAAGGCCCTATATTCAATGCACATCCTCAATGTGCCATCTTTCTTCTTTACTAAGATCAATGAAGAAGAAAAAGGACTAGTACTGGGCCGGATGTGTCCTAGAGCTAGTAGCTCTTGGATAGCCCTCTCAATATCATCCCTATAAGCCTTGGGATGCCTATAAGGAGTGGTGATTACTGCTTGGATCCCTTGCTCCAACTCAATAGTGTGTTCAAACCCTTGGTCATGAGGTCTCCCTGGTGGGATATCTCCAAATACTATAGAATACCAGTCCAAGAGAGGTTGAACATCTGGATGCACTGGTCAATCCTTGCCCTTCACCTTTGATATATGCAGCTCTACTACCGATTCAACATCCCCTATGCACAGATCTGCCTCCATCTTGTGTATTGAAACAACCTGAGGGGGTATGTGTTTATATACTTGATCTTTTGTTGCTAGCCATCCTTCCCTCCTATCCATTCCATCTCCAAGTTATCCAATTAGTGGTGACTCTCCCAAGAGTGATTAACAATTGAAATCCCAATATGAAATTGGTGTATGGAATGTCTACCACAAAGAAGTGGTCTGTCAATGTGTAGGTCCTCATGGTAATGGTTAGTGTTGGAACATACTTGGCACATTGCAGGGTCATAGCTCCTGGGACCAAAACTAAGAATCCCTCAAACTCCTCCATGTGGATTCCTATCCTTTGTACTAGTTGTGCATCAATAAAATTATGAGTGGCTCCACTATCTATCAACATAAGGACTCTTTGCCCCATGATAGTGCCTCTCACCCTCAAGGTTAGATACTTTGGGACTCCTCTTAACGCTGCAATAGCTCCCCCTCTTGGAGCAAAGTCTTCCATGGATTGTACAGTGCTGGCATCCTTCTTGGAGAAGGTATTGACATGATGTGTCCTTCCTAAAACAAATTATCCCCCCAAATCCTGAGCATGGATTGTCTTCCTTGGTCTTGAGTAAATCTCCTCCTGCAAAAAGGTTCTTGGCCTGGGCAAGATGTGGTGTAGATCTCTAGCTTTCTCCACGACTTCAAGGAGTGTGGTTGGTTTAGTGGATTTGACCAAACCTTGCAATGGTTCAGCCATCCCATTAATAAACATGCATACCTTCTTGGTCATAGTGAGGTTGGATACCATCACTGAAAGCTGCAAACAAGTAGCAATATAATCCTCAAGATCTCCCTTCTGCTTGAGCTTGGTTAACTTGGCAAAGTGGGCTTCTGGATCTCTTGGATCAAACCTCTCCACTAGCTTCTTGGTGAAATTTGAGTATGAAGTGATATGATGATGCCCAAGTGTGGTCATTCCATGACACCACCATTCTTGGGCTTCCCCTTCTAGGTGCAGCGCAACTATCTTGATGGCTTCTATCTCAGAAACCTTGTTGAGATGGAAGTATATGTCCAGCTTCTCCACCCAAGCCTTGGCTATGCACTTAGGTGTCCCATGAAATGTGGGAAAGAATAACCCTACCATATTGTGCTGTAGGGATGATCCCTGCATCAAGTTCTCCTCCTTTTGATGAGGATTAATCCTCCTCCCATCCTTGATCTGGAAAAAATTCTGAAAGCTCAAGTGCTCCTTGAACCCTTGAGATTGGAGTTCATATTCTTCAAAATATTCTCCCAGGGTTCCATCCTTATCTCCCCTAGTTAGAAATGAAGGAATGGTAGAGCATTGTGATGCAGTTGAATGCCCCATGCCATTTGCAGTGCTGGTGCTTGCCCCATGGCAAAAATCTATAGAATCCCCTTCATGTCTCATCTCCTTGAGGTCCCTTGAAATGTATACAAGGTTTGAAGTAGGAGATTTGAAATTTATTCCTCCTCCATGCTGAATATAAATTTACCCCACAAGCTGAGCCAAGAGCAAAGCTTTGATACCACTGTAATATTCCTTTTCAGGAATTTCTGCAATATCTCCAATGAGGATGCTATATAAGGAATACCATGCAATAAAAATGCAGAAAAGGAATTGGATCCTCTTATATATGTTGTATGTAGCTTAAATATGAAATGGCATCAGAAAAAAATCATTCTAGCTACACTAAACAGATCTCCCCAGCTCATATATGCTCAAAAACACCCCAATCCCACAACTTCACAAAATAGACCTGCTGAAGACTGCAAAAATGTAATTTTTATTATGAAATATATATAAAAATATGATTTCATAAATATATAGAGCTTTCATTAATCATGGAATCATAAATGAGAGGTTTGACCTCTTTTACAAGCACATCAGAACACCCCGGCAAGGGTTTCCAGAAAAATAGCAACATAAAATGCAGCACTGCAGAAAATAACGTTGTACTAGAAAATACTAAATGTAATCTGAAATAGACAAATAATATATAAATTTTCCCAAGGCCTTCCTCAATATACCTCCTCGAGTGATAGACACCTCCTCCTCTAAGACAAGCACAAAATAGGAAGGTATGACCCAGCTGCCATTGCTACTGTAGAAATGACGCGTTACTGGGAGTGACTACACTGTATATGATGTAGAATAGTTCTAGTCAAGATAAATAATGAGAATTGAGCTTAGGACCTCCTCCTTAGATCTCCCAATCAGTTAGACCAAAGGTGAAGATGGAATTCCCGCATGAGAATTCTTTGCACTAAACAGTGCTGCAACTCTGGCTAAACAGATGAAGCTTACAATCGGCAAAAGACCAAAAAAAAATATGAATACTCAATGCCTTCCCTTGCTACTATATCCTCCTTCTTATCCTTGGTGAGCTTCCTCACCCCGGGCCCCACTGATTGATGATGTGTCTTCCTTGAGAAGATTCCCCTTTCAAAGTTGTGCTACCCTAGCTAGTTTCCCTCCTCTTGTAACAACGCTGTTGAATTGGTCAACTGAAGCTAGCTCATTTCTTTTTCCCTTTTTCACACCAAGGTGGCTTTATTTGTCTTCCTAATTCAATCCCTTTTCACACTGGGATATGTTTTATTGTCCTCCCTACTCTTTTATTTCAAAAATGGAGCAATTATAATATTCCAAGTAGCAGTGGCTAATTGGGAATATGACAAGCCTATGTGGAACTTGTCACATGCTTCACTCCTTTAGCTTGGAAGCTCCAATTCCAGCTCTGATTCCAAAAATTAGAACCTGCACAGTCAGATAACACAAGCCAAGAAACTACGAGATCTACGCAGTATCAAATAAATACTCTATTCAATTGATAACATGGAATTGAAATATATGAATCAACATCACATATAGGAAAAAAAATAATTCTTTGTATAAATATAAATAGAAGGAGATTACAACCATAAGTAGCAGTAGATCTTGTAGAAGAGCTCCTCCAAGTTTTTGACTTGTCTTTTCCTTGTCACAATATACACCTCTACACACCCTAGTGCATGAGATAATAACCACTCACTACAGTAGCATAAGGGGAGAGTTTATCCAAAGCCGAATATTCATTCATTATTCATTCTAACCATTGCATAGGAAAGATGGTAAATATATAGGAGAGTAGAGTAAGTTGGGAATTCTTATACAATTACCATTCTAAGGTTATAGATCCACCTTTGATGCAGGGATAGGATCAAAGGGTAAGTGGTGAAAACTCCAAAGTAGGGTAGGATAGGATTTGAATGTTTAATCCAAGGCAAGTAGTTGAAACAACTTCTAGAAACTCCTAGAAAGCGAAGCATCCAGAATCCCAATCATTCTCCTAGATTTTTAGAACCAATGTAGGTACAAAGGGGAGCAACCTCTTGGTGACCAACACTAGCTAGAATGGAGCAACCTGTAGGTGGTCACACCGAAGTAGGCTTACAGCGAGCATTGGTCCTAAAACTAGCTTATATGATGTAGTTTGGGGTTGAAACTCTAGGGGATGAAAGGTACATGCTTAAGGCTTTGTGAAATATGATGAAAATTGGGAATCGATGTTGATTCATCCCATTAGGAGGCTGATTGATTGAATGTGACAAAATTTCCTATAACAATAATATTTACTTGAGAACCACTATCAGAAAGACTATCAATCTTATTATTCTTTATGGCCACTCTAATACGAAAAAATTCATTCCTTTTCTTATCATTTAGAGATTCAAAGGACTCATTAGAAGAACTATTACTTGCATTATAAGCTATACCTTTCATTACCATGGTTGTGATATTTGTTTTGTCACCTAAATCAGATCCCAAATCCCGTTGAGTTGTAGCAATAGTCTTTTGTTTCCCCTTGTTGTCAAACTTCTTTGGCCTAAATTCTAGATGCAACTTCTAGAATTGGTCTTCATCATGACCATCCTTCTTGCAATGTTTTCAAGCTATTTTTGTTTCCTCTTTCTTAAAAGTGGTTTCCTTATTCCCTCTTCCTTTACTTTTCCCCTTTGAATTATTAGTAAATGGCTTTGATGGTTTCTTTGAAGTATATTCTCTCACATTCTTTCCTCAGATTTCAATATGTGTATCTTGTACGCACACTTCATATAACTTGGTTTGGTTAAGCATAAGAATAGTGTGTCTAATATATATATGTAAACCACCATTATACTTCACAAGTGTTTCTTCTATATCTAAAGAAATACCCAAAGTAAAATATTTCTTACGAAATTATTGAGTATAAATTTGGACACTTTGACCCTTATCTTACCTAAGATTTTTCCATTTCATCATTTCTTGTTGTTTATTTTCCAATGGATAAAATTGTTTTCTTAAAGTATCTACACAATAATTCCAAAAATAAATAATATTAATAATATTACAACTTTTCTTAAGCTCTTCTTGTGTTTTTTCTTCCCACCATATCTGAGAGTTGATCCTCCTAACCTAAGAGAAGCAAGTTGGATTTTTGTGACATCATCATCAATATTTTGGATCCTGCAATATACTTCAATTTTCCTCACACAATTATCCATGTTTTCAGCATTCAATTCTCCATCATATATTGGAAATTCAAACTTTACATCAAGATTAATTAAAGGGGATTTAACATGTCCTTTATGTCCTTTTTGTGAAGAAGTAGGAGATGAAGGAGAAGATGGTGAAGAAGGAGGCGAAGGAGGTCGAGGTGGAGAAGGAGGCTCACCACCATCACCACCATTACCATTACCATCACCATTATCGTTGCCATCTGGTTGCTTATGAGAACCATTACCTTCCTTTTTTAGTTGACGAGAACTTTGAGTTTGCAATTGCATTGTCCTCTCATCATAAAATACTTTTACCATGTTAGACATATCAAGAAAATTATTTATGAATTCTCTCTCTGCCAGAGAAATACGATCACCTGCTTCACCTGCCATGGTTTGAGAAAAAAGGAAAGGTGGTATTCTTGAGCCAATTTTAGGATTTAATTCTTAAAGTGATCCTTCTCCTATGTTGAGCTTGGATCTTGTGAGCATATTAAAAATTGCAATCCCTATCAAACCTTCACACAACCAACCTGGATCTTATACCAAATTTGATCAAAATACTGAAATGAAGGTATTACTAAAACAATTTCAAGTTAGTTTATGTATTCTTATGCAATGGATCAAAATTGTGGAAACAAATAAACTTGATAAAAATTTGCAGCAAAGAAAAGAATGGAAACTAAATATAGAAGCAAGAAAAATAAGACAAGTTGGTAAGTGAGTCCACCCCTCCTGAGCTACGTCTATGGATCTACTTCCAGTGTGAAAACTTTATTAATATTTTCAAATGATTAATTACATCTATTTACAAGATCAAAATCATCCAAAAAATGCTCCCAACGTGTTAAAAAATCCCAAAAACACTTGTTTAGGCTCTTGAAATGCTCAATTTGATCTCCAAATGGCCACAAAAGGCCCAAAACAATATCCGCCTGCAACATAAAACAAAATGGTTCTTCAAAATATTCAACAAAAAGTCCGTAGGTTGATTGGTGGAGGTCAGGTGTTTGATCCTCAACTTGCACATTTAGTTGAGTGATATGAGGGTGGTTTTGTTTATATGATAAACATTAAATGTGATATGATGGCGTGGTCCACGAACCTGCCACCATTTTTAGCCCATATGTCAGCCTTCGGTGGTATAGTTTCTTAGCATATGAGGATATGGAAGAGCCACTAGATATGGTGGGCTCTCTCCATATCCCTTCCCCCAAACCTAGCGCAGACAATCTTTAAATGAAATTTCTCTACCAACATATAATAGGAACATTTTAACGGTCTAGCAGTGAGGTACATGAATTGTAGGCGAAAAGTGAGGGGTTCGATCCTCACTGAGTGCACTTCAATAAATTTTGGTCTAACCCACAGGGCCATGTTACCTCCTTAGATTTGGCCATGTGTCACCCTCTGATTGAGCCACATGGCTCAATTCCATAATTTGGACCAAATCCCATTAACGATGCGATGACACTTTTTAGTCTCTAGATGCACCATGTGTTAGCCAAAACCATGTCCTTGGAGCCTTGACTATTGGAACCACGATTTGACTATTGACCATTAGAACCGTTAGCGTTAACTTTGAATTTGACCTATTTACTTTTTGACCTTTTTGCCCTGTTTGGTCTTAAACTTTGATTGGATATAACTTTGTCATACGATGTCCATTTTTACCCATTCAAGTTGCGTTGGATTCAAAAATACGAGAACTATGAATTGAGCCTAGTTTCAATGACATTTGAGAAATTTTATTTTTGAGCATTTTTTGGAACTTTTATCATCTTTTGGATCCTTCGGATCACCTCTTCAAACCACCAAAACAAGCTTATATAAATTGTTCGACACTGAACATGCTAGAAAACGAAAAGTGCTAAAGTGAAAATGAAACTTGCGATATGAAAATGAGAGTGAAAGACACACATTTTGGAGTAAATATATCATGAAAAAAACACTAATTAAAGTGAAATCAAGTAAAAACAACAACTGAAAATATGAAAATGACACTCGTGAAAACAAAAGTGCACAAAATCGACAGTTTGTAAAACTCACTGAGAGAGAAGTAAAAACACAACTAGAAGTGAGAAATTATCGATTTTAGTCTGCACTCACTGTCGACATGGATATGACATTGAATAAGCATAGTCTTGATGGATCATGCTATGCTTGTTCAAGCTTCCAGAAAATCATACACTCATGAACTTGTTGTAGACTAAGCATGTGTGAGAAAGTACCCTCGACACTTCCAATCGAAAAAGGGATGTCAAAAGCATCAACTAACCAATAAGTGAATATAGAACGGCCGATCACAAGATCCATAGTAGGATCCAAAATTTGAGTGTAGTAAAACTTTTAGAGGGTGTTTGTTGCAGCGACAACACTTCTCGACGCACTGGTATAAATCCAATCTATCTGCCTTGGTCAATAATTTCATGAAGGGTCTAGTTCTTTAGGAAGTATTGATTCACTGTTCATATTACCATGGATTCCCCACTTACCCCTTCCATAAACATAGTCCCCTTCATTCCTTTACTCGTTCAAATACAAACATAATATCAATGATCATACAATGTTTCAAATTAGGATAGGGTAATGAATTTCACGAGATTTAAATATTAAAGTGTAGTTTTTTTCATCTCTAGTATTTCTCCATTTCTACTAGGCTTGGAAAATACCCCAAGAGTGTCACTACAGGAACATAAACATTACTCAGCTTCTAGCGAGCATGGAAAATACCCCGGTGAAGTTTCTTACTTCACCTTTCTACGTAGGAAGCCTTTCTCTTCTTTCACCTTTATTTATATATTTAAATATTAATGTTCATAGGAACTTATTCATTTTATGGGTAGAAGAGGAGTCCTAAATCATTCAGAGTAGGAGATTTTTTTCATTGAGAGAAGCATAAAAAGGCCTCTGATTTAGGTTTGCTCATTTATATTTTCCCCTTGTCCTTATCTACTTGATTGGATCAGCCTAAAAACTCTGAAACATAAAAAAAAAGTGTAGGAATGAGGTTTCCTTTATAGACATGGGGATCATGGTTCGAAAAAAGGATTTCCTTACACATGGATCATATTTTCTATCGGAACATCATCGACCAAAAGATGTAACCAAGACAAGGAAGAATGACAGAGATTTAGCCAAATGTTGTTGTGTCACAAAGTCCTTTTCTATTTTTCCACATTCTCTTTTGAGCCAATAGAGCATATTCATGAAAGGTTTCACAAAATGAAAGGAAATAAAACACACAAGAAGGGAAAAAACTAGAAGACAAGACATAAACTGGATAAACATGATCTGAAACCAAAACCATAAAACACAAGACAAACCAGAGGTAATGAATTCATGATGAATGTCCATGTAAAATAAAATGAAACTAGACCTATTATTAACCTAACCAACTAGAAGATTAGGTTCACATATAATGGAATTTCCAATGTAGCCACCGTAATTTTTCCTGACCTACTATAAAAAATATGCGGTTGATTAAAACACATATAAAACAATGTGCAACAAAAAAGATAAGAAATTGAATAGCTTGCACAAAAAATTGAAGGTCTTTCCTATAAACAAAAAGATAGGCCATAACCACCACTTATAATGAATTTATATTCTTACCTTTTCGATGAGAACCATTATTCAACAGACTCAGAAGCTTCTCGTGAATGTGTCTCCATCTACAGGGAAATCCTAAGCAAGCATAAGGAAGGATCGAAACTTTTTATTCACGACAGAAATTTCCAAGTAAGAATATTCCAACCATTCAATGATTTGATAGTAAAATTCATGATAGTCCTCTTAAAAACCCTTAAATATTTGAAAATATGAATTTCAATTAGAGGCAAGGTATTAAGATGTGAATCTTGTGAGAAATAGATCTGATCATATTCAACAAGCGTGTCAAGATTTTGAGGACTTGACATAACCATCTGCGACTGTAGAAGTGCCTTAATGCTTGACAAGTACCTAGAAAGTGATATTTCAAACCATAAAAACTGAAGGATGTAAAAAGAATGTCATTTGATGTGTTGATCGGAAAATATTTTGAACTACAGTCATCATAAACAAAATCACGATTAGATGGCTTAATTAGAGAATCAAATTCTCAGTTTGTAATTATCAAAGATAAATCAATTTGAATAGTTTCTCAAATGCTCTACATAATAGAATCATCTTCCTAACATGATGAGTGTAACAAACCATTTCCTTGTAATTGGTTACACAGTACACCAGCATCATAATCGTCAAAAGAGGTAAAAAGGAATGCTAGTATAAAAAACACATGAAACCAGTCAAGGTAAAACAAGTGAATAATAATTTGATTCGTCAAACAATCCATGCATTCACTGATGCTCAAGAGTATTTTAGATGAGATGAAGAAAAATATTAGCATCAAAATATGCACAAGAAGGATTAGGAGTTGATTGTTTTCAAAAGAGTGTGAAAGGTAGGACTCCTTTGGCCAAAGATAATATTTAGAATAATAAAATTTGCAGTGAGAGGTCCACCTTCGAAACCCGAGTTTGATACTAGAGATTTGTATGAAGATGGATAATCTTAAATAGAAAATTGAATCTGATCGTAAATTGAATCTTGAAAGTACGAAAGATCATATCCACAATGCCAAATATATTTCAAGAAAGTATTTACATCAAGTAAAAACATGCCAAAAGAATATTTTTGCAAAGAAAACTAGACTTGGCTCAGTTCGGGGTTCTTACCAGAGTTGCAAGATCCTAACATAACCATAAATGAAATTTTAAGTTCCTCGACTCCCTGGCAAGTCCCCAAAATTTCAAGGATTGTAAAATTGCATTTTGAAGGATAAACCAGATCGTTCATGGTTTGAGGATAGCCACTTCCAATGATTTCCATGAAAGGACTATTAACTGAACGATAGTCATCTATGTCACTGATCTGATTGGATTTTAAAAATTCAGAAATGACATTAATCAAGTTGAAAAATTCTTCTGATTGCAAATATAGAGATGTATGAATCAGAGAAATATGATGAGAAAGTTGATTTGAGGGGTTTTCTTCATGCAAAACAAGATATTTTACAAGATAGAAAGGATACTCCATGATCTTATTATTTTCTCTTTCATCATTGAAAACCTCACTACCTTGTGTTAATTAAAAAGTGACCTCATCCAATGAAGAACTTGACGAGTGTGAAATATTTTCATCACATGTAGAGCACAAGGGATAACGAGATGAATAGGAAGTTTCGAAAAGAACATATTTTTTGAGCAAATCAAATTTTAAATCTAAATATTCCAAATTAAAATCTTCATGAGAAATCAAAATATCAACTGATGCACTTGGGAATTATTCATCGCTTACATCAACAAAATTATCACCATCAGAATGATTGTTTCCCAAGACTACGGGTATAAAAAATGATTTAATTTAATTAATTATCCTGACTAATAGATTCAATATCAACCAAGAATGAGGAGACACCACCTTCACACAAAATACTGTGAAAAAGAGAAGATATATTGAAATAATCTTCACTTTTCTGCTCCTCTACCTGTACAATGTGACTTCCTTGTACCAAATCACAATTTGAAACAACAACTTGAAAATCAAGAGAGAGAGAAGATTTAGTTGGTAGATTAGATTGATCAAGCGGATCATGGTACAAAGAGTCAGGACATGTATATGATAGAGGAAAACATAAATCCAACTCAGATTCAAGACTAAAGTAATGAGTGTTAGTACCATCTTGGGGATTGAAAATATTAGCCTTCACCGCAGGCTCCATGAACCACTCTGGGATTTCCTCCATGGGATATGGGTCATGAAAAGCGAAAGGAGGATGAGAAGATGGATTAGTAATTTGATGTGAAAATTCACAAACTTTATTATTATCCCAAGGAGGCACCCTCATCAGAACTGGAAAAGGAGGAGGACAAGGAAAAAAAGGGATACCGGGTTCCTCCTCTAAATTTAGAGGTGTCTCACGATTTACAAAAGTTGGGGAAGAAGAAACATCAGGTGGTTTGGATTCACCATGCAAAGAGGTATGAACCAAATGCTCAGAATTTTATTTCAATAAATCCCAATCTGTATCTTCTTTAGGAAATTCATAAAAAATGTGAAAGAATCGATTAGAGATATCCTCAATTGATTCATCAGTCTCCATTCTAATCTAATTGATTCTTTTATAAACATCTCGATAATAATACCTAGAAAATGATAAATGAAGCTCTTAAATGAGATAATTAAGAGAATGAATGGAAGCATGTGGTAGAGTGTGACACCATCGACTAAATCGACCTTCAAGGATGAGGCATAAAACAATATGAGCCATTTATTCAAAATCAATTTCATAGTATTCACAGAACTTAAGAAAAAGTGATGCATTCTCGGTAGCGGATGTATCAACCTTTCCATCAAACTTCAATTGATACAAGTCATGAATATAATCATCATGGATTGAAAGCTCACTAGGGGATAGGTTATAAAAACAACCCGGGAGTATAATTTGAGGATGATCGATTTATGATAAGATATTCAAAATAGACTCAATGGGTTGAGATTGTCATCTAGCCCTCCTTCTAGCGCCATTGTTGATGGTGTTGGTAATCCCTCAACCAAGGGGTCTCCCCAATGTGAAGTCTCAATTATACCTCACACCATTTGGAATAAGATCCCCATCTAGAGTATCGACCAGGATGCCATGTATTGTTGTAAATTTTTATTGGATACAAAGTTCAACACAAGAGCGTAATACACATGTATATTTGGATTAGAAAGTGAGTATTCCTTGTGAAATGTTTAGTTGCAGAAATAATCAATGTCCTTCTACCGAAACATGAGAGAAAATTGGACCCTTTAAATACAAGTAATAGTAGTAATCTCCAAAAGGAACACGAGCACATACATAAGAATTAATCGTTGATCGACTAGCAAAATAATTCACAAGGCAACAATGATTGTTAAAGAAAATAAAACACACCTTCAACAAGATAAGTACCAAAGCCACCAAAATAATTAAGTTTCCTTAGTACAAATGAAAACAACATACATCGAAAACATTCAAAGAACGATCTTACAATATTCATGAAATATGCATGAATGTATGTTGGCTCAATGAGCTTTGAATTAATTAAAAGTTCCAAGATACATCAAGACAACAAACACCCCTAGCCCCAACACTAGAGCATTAGAGTAGTCACTTGCTCCTAAAAAGAAACTATCTTCCTCTCTAATTCGTGTTAGGAGGAGCCAAGGTGAAAAAGGTCCTTTTAATGTATAACGACTGTGTATCTATAAAAAATGGGGTGATCATTCACCTCCAATGTGACTCTTGGACTAACCTTCTAACTGTTTGACTTCTCTATGTCATTTCGACTCCCAGATGGCTTTTCACATTACATGGATGACTATTGGACTTCCAATTTAAACTACATTTTCCAATATATAATTTACATAATCTATAAATGATGTGGCACATGATGACTCATAATAGGACATGACATGACACTGATGACATGGGTTGCATTATGATGTGGCAGTGCCAAGCTGTCCTTCTTGTTGCTTCTTTCTGTTAGGGTCCCGTGATTTGGCCGATTGGCTAGCCAAATGACGATGTAACATCAAACCAAGCTTTGGAGCCCAAGGACCTAGCCTTCCTGGACTCAGAGAGGGCTCTCTCTATATATGTAAAAGATGTCGGTGTGTTTACTTGCAGTGTTTTGATATTAGGCTAGTTATGAAGTATGTTTTTAGTTTTTTGGTTTTTTAAGTTTGTGAGGAATGAAACTGATCAAATACATAAACTGGATAACAAGATGTAGATAAATTGGGCTATGGGGTCAAACAGGTCAAGGAAGCTATGAAGTGATGATGTAAAGCTGCTGTAGGGCCGATTTGATTCACAGTAGAAGGGATCTTTGGGCAAAATGGATTAAATGGACTGTAAGTTGGTGAAAGACAAAGGGATTTCAAGTGCAAACTAGTTAATAGCAGACATAAACATGTAATAGCAAGCCATTAATCATGCTAGGAATAACTATAAGCTAATCAATACATAGAAATCAAACATTCCAGCCATACATAGAGGTATATGACCCTCTAACTTCGGGAAATAGCTATCAGACTTTGGGGAAAACACATGAGACAAACTAACAACTCATAAACTATGCCAGAATGCCTAAACATAGTCTCTAAGTCATTGAGCACTTGGACAAATAAGTTTTCATAGTTTTAGGCAAAGGGCTAGATCGGGACTAGGCCTCCTTGGTTCAACAAAATGATCAACAAATCAGTCAAAGAGAAAGTTTTATGGACAGAACTATGGGCAGCTGATAGGTAGGTAGGGCAAACCATACATCCTACTCAACATACATGGAACTGATGAATAAAACTTGGCAACAATACCTTAGGTTACTAAAGAGCAGCTAAGAATTCTTTAGCATAACTAAGGGAGAAGAAAACATCAAGCTATGAAGATTCAGGGATTTTGAGGTGCCTCCATGGGCATATCTCAAAATAAATCTTTACTGAACTATAGCAGCAAGAAATATGTAATATGAATGAGAACTAGAAGACAAAACACATTAAGAAGCACTATACCATTCTACCATGACAAGGAATCCATCAACAAGCCTTCACCATTCCTCAAAAGCATCCAAGAGGCAGTCCAAAAATCATAACTCAAGTGTATTCTTCAAAGCTCATATGACCAATGTATTAATTCTTCTCTTAAGTTCAGCCTCTGATTTACAATGAGAACCATGGAATAAATAGGCTTGAGGGAGGAAAACCTCATGGAGCAACTAGCTATCCCATTGGCCAAGTCAAAATATCTAAACTTGTCCTTGAGGCTTTGCAAAGCCCAAGGCACAAAATATCCAATAAAATATCTAAAAAACTGCTAAAAACGGAAATTATATTGACTTTACATGATTTCCCAATGATAAAAATAGCTTAACGCACATTTGGGAAAAGCAGATTTTTGGAGTTCAAAAATTACAAAAATAATTCATATTTATGCCTGAAAAAGGTACCCTGACTTGCTGAAGGCAAATGGCAGCCTTCCCGGTGTTGAAATGAGGCTCATGATGGCTCGTTGGAAAGCTCTCTGTGTCTGATTTCCAACGCAAGTGGAATCACCTCAATCTGATCTCTGAAAGTCCCTCAAAACTATACCTGTGTGCAAAAACCCAGAAAATAGCAGGCTGCTGATATGGCGGGCAGAATGTGCAAAATGAGGCCGTTTTTCGCCAATTTGAGGGGGCGAATGATCTTCAAATGCCCTGAAAATCGCTGGAGACCTGCTCATGGAATTATGACATCCATTGGTATCATCCTCCTCCCTTGACAACTCATCAAAATGACATGGCGAATTTATGAGTTTTTGGCCAAAAACCCAAAAAATGCCAAAAAACAAAAAGTTGCCGAAACAGGCTCAAAATTGGCATGCATGACCCTCAAAGTTCCATAGAAACATGCTACGAAGATGAAGCCAAAATATCAAGGGTTGATATGCTTTTTGCTTCTTTCCGTGCTAGGCGCCTCTCCTTCAACTTCTTCAATTTCTCTTGCGCTACCTTTAATTTTCGCCTGGCAAACTGATTTAGCTTCTGAAAGTGAAGAGTCCTCTTTCTCTGTAGCTCAAGATCTCTATTTGCCTTCTCAAGCTTTAATTCCAAATGCTGGTTAGCTCTCTTAAGCCATGCTTCCTTGTTTTCCTCAATTTCCTGCTCAAAGAGGGCAGTAAGAGGAAAGGCTTCGAATTGAGCTTGTTCTTCTGCTCTCTGTTTCTCCAAGGCTCTTCTAAGCCCGATGGTTCTAGGCCTCTTTCGCCTAGGCTGGTCTTCCTCCTCTTCATCATCAAACTCGCCAATGAGCTCTTCAATTCTTACTTGCGCCTTTTCTGCCTCTTTCTTATACTTGATCGCCCTTGCCTCATGAATGGCTGCATGATACTTCATTTGTTTGTTTTCAACCTCCAAGAAGTGGTTGAAATTCCTTGCCCTTTGAAGATCTTATTGTAACACCTCAATTTGCCCTTCTTTGTGAATGAGGAGGTTTTCAAGGAGGCGGGCCTCATTGTCACTATCATCACTTTGGATAGGGATAATAGCTAATTCACCTCCATGCTTTGCACTTTCTCCAATTTTACTTTTGCCTTTGAATGCCAATCTAGCGCTTTTTCTCCTTGGCAAGCTAGAAGTTGTCTTTTTGGGCAATTTCCTCTTTTTAGGAACAGTTTTAGTCACTGTCAAGGAGGCAGCTTCAGCTTGCTGTCCTTCCTCAACATCCTGTCCAGCTTGTGGCTCAAAAGGCGCTTCCATTGTTTGCTCAACCTGCTGCTCTTCAATTTTTGTCTGCTGCTGATCTTAAAACTCTAGTTGCTGCTGTTCATCAATCTCCAACTGCTGCTGTTCACTGCCTTCTCTTTCTGCCTGGGGTTCACTGCCCTCTCCTTCTCCCTGTTCACTTGGCTGCCCAGTGGTCATCTTGAGTTTTTTAGGGGTAGGCCTAATAGATAAAGGCACTGGGCAATGGACAGGCTGAGTAGGAGACACATGCACAGGAGGGACAGTGGCGAAATCTGCATGGCTAATGAATGAATCCCATGAAACCCCTTTCTTCTCCAGCTGGTGTAAGAAGATAATCTTGATCAAGGAATGATGAAAGAGAGAAGGGATTTGCTGAGGTGGAGCCTTCTTTTGGACAGTAGTTGCCATTTTCTCTATGCTTTTGGACAAAAAGTATGGAAGGTTTAATTGCCTGCTTCTGGTAAAATGCATCAACAAGCGGACATGATAGGCAAAAATTTGGCTAAACCTCCCTTCACAAGTGAAATATCTCATTATGGCTTTCATCGGCGGAGCATAACTGTCAAGAAGATAGGAGAAAGGGAAAATAGCAGTGATGGTTTCCCTATGTTCAGGTTTGATGAAAGGTTTATAATCCTCTAGATCAAGATGAGCTTGTTTAAACCACTTTTCACCATGATACGGGATCTTGGTAGCCTTGGATACATACCTTGGGGAGATTTTGAAATCAAGACCCGCTAATTGGAAGTGTTTGTCCTTGAATCTCAAAGCGCACAAATGTGTAAGTGGCGAAAAACTCTTGACTTCTTCTATCCTCTGGTAGAAATCAAGACAGCCTACTTCATGGAAATTGAAAAGCACTGATGGGTGAGCATTGATTTCTTCTATGGAGATAGGCTCATATCTCTTATGTGGACCGCTCTTGTGATCTCGCTTTGGAGGCATTCTGACTTTGACCAAACTTTGGAAAAGGCAAACTGCCTTCACTGTATGAAAAATGTTCTGCTGGATTGAAACTGGCCACTACACTGTTTGGACAGATATGGACCCTGTGGTGTTGAATAAAATGCAACAATGTTTCTTGGAATAAGCCACCTCTGCACTCATTAAAAACAACCTTTCAATTCTGGATGCACTTTAGCAAGGCAAACTTTTTAATATGGTACCCTGTGTAAAGATGAGGCAAACTCCTGTGTCAATTTCTTGTGCACAGTTTTGAAAAAATACTCCTGGTGAGTTTGTCAGAGGTCATATCAATCATAGCTACATCTCTGTCTTCAAAATAAATCTGTAATCATCAACCACCTTTCCTTTAGAAGGTAGCTCTGCACCTTTGGAAAAACTCTGTTCAACAATCTTCAGAATGATACAATATAATGCAAGGAAAAGGCAGACCTAGGTTCAAAGGTCAATACTACACCTGTACCTCTGTCTCAATGTTAAATGCAATCACCAACAACTCTGCCTTTTAGAAAGTGACTCTGCACCTTTGGAAACTCTTTGCTAACAATTCTTCACAGTAGTGACAAAATACAGTGAAACAGGGGGGCAGTTTGCTAAAAATGTGTGCTTGTGAGAAAATGACAACAGTCACTCTGTTCTTGAAATCTCTGATGTCAATCAATACACCAAAACTCCTTGCTCAAGGAGACCTTCAACATCAAAATCTCACCCTGTATAAGTGTGACACCCTTCAACCATTTGTATTTCTAGCAAATCACCACACATATGTTAAGAATGTCAATCACACAGGTTTGGGGTGATAAATGACAGAGTTTTTTTTTTATAGGACCACAAGCCTTTAGGTTGAAACTGTGTGAGATTTCCTTTCAAAGAAAGTATGTCATAATTCCTTCCACTGGTTGCATTTCACTGTTTTGACAATGTGGCAATGTGTGGAGGACTGTGAGGACAGTTTCTCTTTTAAGACCAGAACCCTGTCTTTCTATAACAAAGTCTTCTTTGTAGTTTCAAAATGTAAATCTCTGCCTTTCGATGCTTTGAAGTCCTAAGCAGGCTGTCCTCAGTCTTAACACCCACTCTTCTCATTGAAATTTACTGTTCTCTGTGTATGCTATTTCATTTAAATGAAAACATGCTCATTTTAAGAGTTAACCTTGTTGTGGATATACAATCAAAATCATGTTTCAGAGCGGAGGCAACAGGGCTTTTTAAAAACTCCAAAGCTTGAGCAGGAGGCTGCAAGGGTTTCTCTTTTCCAAAATGGTCAAAGCCTTTTCAACAATGCACAGTTTCAAACCACGGCACACAGATTTTAAACTGGGTTTTTTGAGATTTTCGAGGGAGGAGTCGAAAATACCCTTTAAATTTTGAGGAGAAATCCTTTGGAGGAAGCTTGAATAGCACCAGAGTCTTCAGAAGCTGCGCGACACTCTTTGTAGTCAGCCCGTCGCGCACAAAACACCGTGGGTGGCCTGTCGGGTCGACTAGTCAGGCGGTCGGGCGGCCTGTACAGGCGCGTCGCGCCACTGTACAGGCGCGTCGCGCCAACGAAGGAGACAGTGTAAAATATCGTGCCAGGCGCGTCGCGCAAAACCCCAGGCACGTCGCGCAGTGCAAAAAACGTGCTACTGTGCTATTTTGACCCGATTTCTTCTTGTTTGATGCTGTGGAGGCACGGGCTTTGATTCTAGTTTTTGAAAATGAATTGCCACTCTCACACTTCAACCTTATATCATTTTCAAAAAAAACATTCTCAACGGTCATTCTATTTTAAAGTAAAATAGAACTTTTATTTGGTTCTTTTTTGTGGAGTTTTTGTTTTGAAAAACCTTTGATTTTTTAACTTCGGTACATTCAAAACTTGCCTTGGAGCGTTGCCACACATTTGACCACCTGCAGATCACGGACTTTAGCACCGGTGTTAGGAGGAGGACTTCCAGCTTTGTTCTTTGGGGGACATCTCATCACCAACCTTTAGACCCTAAAAAAATGTCTCCATAATCTTGTGGCTATTTTTGCCACTGTGTTTAATGGTACAGGTACAAGTTGCTGCATCTTTTATGACCTGCAATGTTCTCCAAAGAGGGGCATTTTTTACTATAATCCTCTGCTTGACCACTCATTATGCCACATCTCTGCCATTGTTTATTTAATACTGTATCTTTGTGCTACATCTGCCCTTTGGAATGATGACAACTGTGTTTGCTTTAAGACATATAAACAGTAGCAACTCATCAAAACAAACTTCTTCTGCCTATTCATAAGATTGTATAACCATTTTCCTCGTCCATCTGAAAAGATAAGCTTGTAAAATATGAAAACAGGGCCCTTTGATACACAGTCATTATTTTGCTTTGATCAGTTTGTTAACCCCTCTTTGTAAATAGAACCATTTCATAACTGGACTATGTTCACTGTTTTCCTCTCTTGGCGATTTTTATCAAGGAAGGACCATTCATAATGCGCCAGAAACATTTAAAAGCTGAAAACACCATTTCTTGAAAAGTGCTTCTTTGGACCTTTGGCATGTGATATTGTTTTGTTGCTTGACCCTTTTCCTCAAGGAAAAAGTCTTCTTTTTGGTATTAATGGCACACATATATTCAATATTTTCTCTTTCCTACTGCAGGTATAGTCTGACAGATAGCTCTTTGAAGAGGGAAAACAATCCTTTGCATTATAAACAGTAACACTTATCTGTGCAATGACTCTTATTCAGTTTTTTTTTGGCATCCTTCCACTGCACTTCTTAGACCCATCAGTTTTCAACAACCTGTAATGGCTTTGGCCATCTGCTCATATATGGAGGAGGCTCTTCATCAGGTAAGGTATCTGAAGGCTTTTTAACAACTCTGTTTGACACAGCCTTTCTCTGAATGTGGTGGTAAGTAAACCACTTATAACACCAATCTTAGCATCTTTGCTTGCAAGTATCACTGTATTTCAGAAGAAACCCTAGCCACAGTGACACTGTTCTAAGGGTGACTGAGATATTTATCATTTGGCTTGTTCATCTCATGACCTGTTACTTGACAAAAAATCTTTGTGACTATGAAGGTCAGTGATTTTTGAAAAACCAAGGACTTTCCTTCCGCCCGTGTAATGGCATTGGTTGATAGCATCTATTCCATTTGATCTTGGACAAAACAGGCTACTTAAGATTGGAATGTTTACTGATGACATGCTTTCTAAAGCTTCAACAATTCACATGATTTGCAAGTTTGAAATGGGCTCCTTTATCAGACCAAACTCCCCTTTCCTTTGGGCTAGCATATTTCCACCATATTCCTATTATGATCATCAGTCACATTCATAAAACCTGGAGTCCCTGTTTCATTTGTTTCAGTTCAAGTCAAACCTAGATCTTTGCAATCATCTAAGTCAATATTGGCCCGCGCCCTCTGCTTATGGATGAAGGAGGCGCCCTAACCCTCTGCTTGTAAATGAAGGAGGTTCTGGGCCTTGAAAATTTACCAGTTTGCTGAGACAGTGGTGACCTTTTCTTACTGTGATTTTTATGCTGAAAAGAGCTGTAAAGTCCAGATGAGTAGCTTTCTGTTTTGCAGACATATCTAGAGGCTCAAGTTACATTTAGAAGCAACTGTTCCTCTAACTGTAAACTCAAACATTTACTCCATGAGATGAAATACCTTTCCTGTCTTTGTAGAACCATAGAACCATAGAACACTGTGAAAAACCTAATAGTCAGCTTGAGGTTGGATTTTATGCAGTGCTGAGATCTAGGGGATGTGAGTGGCGCGACTTAAGGCTGTTTGTCAATTTCATTTGCAAAGTAAGGGATCAGTCATGGTAGGTCTGTTGCAGATGGAGGTTTTTTGGCTTTTTGATGATTGCCAAAGGTGAAATGTCTTAAAGCGCCACTTCCTAACATAGGGGAGACTTTTGAAACAGATGTGGATTTGCCTTTTAAAGCTGATGGGCAGACCAAAAAGGCTGAAGCTAGATAGGATTGTGATATGAGGTTTTGATATTCGACATGGGCGAACTGAAAAGGTAGAAAGGCGAAAAAGTTTTAGGAGGGTTTTCTGGATGACATATTGACATAAGGAAATCAGTTTCTAGAAAACTCAGCTGTAGATATAGTCATCACTAACATGTAAAAAATACTGATGGCTAACACTTTCTTTTTCTCTTCAATAAGAGATGTATCCAATACTTCATATTTATAATAGATATGCTTATTTCTTCATATCCACTATCCAAAAGATTGTGAATTAGATGGAGTCTTCATGCAGTCCTGATCCTCCATCTTCTATTATAGTCTAGTGTTCCTTCATCTTCTTGCATGATGATCATCATATCTCCCCATCTCCTTAAGTGTCTTCTAGCATGTCCTCCTTCTCCATCTCCTTCTTCATAATATTTCCATTGCATGATAGAGTACCTTGATCTGCAATTCACTCATGATAAGACGACATCGACACGATAAACCCTAGTCTAAGATGTTGCATGAGGATCCATTGGCTCAGTTATAACTGGGTGATAGACTGAGGGAGAGGTTGAATGACTACATAGTTTCATAGCTCAAGAGGTCAGGGTTGAGGCTTAAGCCTTGATATTCCATAGTGCATGGTTTAGGCTGGATTGTGCAAAGCGATTGCACAATTTTGAGGCACGTTGAGCCAAGATGCAGGGTTTTGCGTTGTTTCTCTCAACTTAGCAGTTCAAAGAGGCAAATAAGACCTCATGATTATGTAGTTGCACAATTTAAGAGCTTATGGTTTTTCCTTGAGCTCATAGATTGCGTATTGCACAGTTGGGGCTAGGATGGAGGGATGAATTACACAATTTTGTAGGTGAAGACTAGGGCTTGAGCATTGAAACTGGGACAGTGTTCAGTCCTGGAAGGTAGGAACTATACATTATGTAGTTTCAAGAGGAAGGGTTGTATCTTGAGGGTTGGGTCTACGCATGTTGGAAATATTGTCATTGATGGAAATGAAGGCAGCAAAGACAGAGACAGGCAAAGAATGCAGCAGATGCAAAGATAGGTAATATGTACAGCGAAGGCAGAGGTCGAGCAGCAGAGGCAGCGAAGATAGAGGTAAAGCCGTTATCAGAGGTAGAGCCATTATCACTGTTCAAAAACCACGAGTGGGTTTACAAAGGCATATTGCCCATATCGCACCGCTTTTGGTGAGTAAGCGGTATATTCCGGTTGGGGAGCGATTCCATAGGTCTGTCGACATGTGGCAAGGGAGACCCATGAAAAACCATCATTTCTGTGCACCATCGCGCGTTAAAGTTCGTATCCGGATGCTGAGCGATATGTGTATATAACGTCGATTTGGAGAATTTCCATCTAATGGTGATCGCATGCTAGACTTGCCCAAAGTTTAATAAGAGAGCCCAGATCATACAAACAATGATCAACGGTGCAGATTCATTGCAGGGGGACTAGCCAAAGTTTTCCGCCGTACTCAGGAGCCTCCGCAATTGACCGGTTTGACCACGGGGTAAACAACGATCAACGGTGTAGATTCAGTGCAGGGGGGACTAGCCAAAGGTTGTCGCCGTACTCCAGGAGCCTCCGCAATAGTGCTGGGCCCCAATTTAATTTATATTGCTCGTTGTTAAGGTCTGTGGGTTTAACAAAGGTATGACATTTATAGGTGGCGGCCAGTATTTTATGGACGTCGGGTTGTTTGTATTAGCGAATGTGCATATATATATATATGTATTAAGATATTACAGTGTGCATGTAAAGAGATGGTATTATTACGATTTGAAAATAGAATAGAGATGGCGCCTCCGCCAGCGGAATCATATGAAATATGTGATGCAGTGAATGTGATTCAGTATATGTGTCTGCCGAGAGATAACATAAGGGCTTGGAATTAATATCTCAAATCTCAGAGATTTGAGATATTAACACTCTCAGATTTAAGTATTGAACTTTCCAGCCTTGAATAAAGGAAGGTTGTGAGATTGCCCGGACTAGGGAAGAAGATTGGACATGAAAATTTTGAATGCAATTATACACACAGCTAATGAAAAATTTGAGCTAAAGCGGGACTGTGATGTTGGACCGGGGCTTTGGGGTGACCCCACTGCATCAAGTGTCATTATACTCTCCTTTCTGAATACATACCGTCCAGATGTATATGTATTTGAGAATAAACCTGAAAAGAAATTATATATGTAGCTGGTGCACACAAGTACAGTGAACAGATGAATATACACAGAGGTGAACCAAGATATACAGAACAATCACTCAACAGCAGCAAAAAAGACAAATCCAGTAAAGCAAAATTTCAGAAAAGGAGCTGAGTGGTATTGAAATGTGTAACTGAAAATGTAAATATTTTTGTTGTTTGTAATGCAAAGGCAAGTATCCTAAGGAAAATCCAAAATCCCACGGTAGCATGGAAATTTGTACATATTATTATAATTTTAAATTGAGTTGGAAAAAGGAATGAGAAGATAGAAGTCAAAAAGTCATGACTATTCACTTCAAATTCCCTGAGGAATGTAAAGAGTCATGTGATGAAATCTATATATAATATCACACTGATATGCACAAGAGAGAGGTTAGAGAGATCAAATATAGAGAATGCAGAGTATAGAAGAGTGAGGCAAAGAAGATTAAGAAAAGAAGAGAAGAAATAGATGCTACAGAACAGAGCTGACATTTGAGGTAAATCAGTAAACATTCAGTTTGATAAATTGAGGAAGTTGGAGCTTCCCTATCAAGTTGCAGCTTGATAGCTGTCAGTTGAAGCTGACTGAGGTTGGAGCCTCCTCTAGGTTGGTGCCTATAGAAAATTGAATGGAGTTGATGCTTCCTTGCAAGTTGTAGCTTATAGAATTGAGGTAGGAGCCTCCTGTAGGTTGGTGCCTGCAGAAAAACAGTGGTGAGAGGGAGTTGGAGCTTGCCTTTGCATCACAAAAATAATAAGATGTGGTTTTCTCCCTTTATGGGTTTCCACTTACATCTATTGTCTCTATGTGTGTTTCTTATGTGTTGATGTGATTCTTTCAATCTGCTCAATTGTTTGATGCTCTCAACATATGTATGGTGTCACATTAATTTAATATTGGCTGCAACATTTTAAGACTGTTCACATATTAAGTTGTAAATAAGTTTGGTGAAAATTTTAAAAGGCTTATGTATGTATTAAACTGATTCACACCCCCCCCCCTCTCAGTTTAATTAAAGATTCAACAATTGGTATTAGAGCCAAGTTCCTTTGTACCAGTCTAATAGCTAAAAGGAGATCCTAGGTTCCCAAGATTGCTAGTAAAGAAGGATGCTCAACCAATAAAGCCCCTTTCTTCACTGGCGAAAATTATGCTTTCTGGAAAATCAGAATGAGGACATACATAACGTCTCTAGGAATAGAAGTCTGGGCTGCTGTGGAATTAGGATATGCCCCAAAGGCAACTGACACAGAGAAAGAAACAAAACAAGATTTTGTGGCTAATGCAAAATCCATGAATGCCATCCTGAATGGATTGTGTGAAGCATATTTTATCAAAGTAATTCACAAAGACACTGCCAAATAAATGTGGGATACTCTAAAGAACATCCATGAGGGAGACAAGAAAGTAAAGACTACCAAAATTCAATTTTATAGAGCCAAGTTTGAGAACTTAAAAATGAATGATGATGAAGACATTACTAGTTTCTTCCTAAAAGTTGTAGAAATTGTTAACAATATGAAAGCTCTTGGAGAAACCATGCCAGAAAGTATAATTGTGCAAAATATTCTAAGATATCTTCCATCCAGGTTTAATCCCAAGGTGTCTTCAATAGAAGAAACAGCTAATTGGGAGACCTTGACCATGAACCAGCTACTTGGAAATCTAATAGCATATGAGATGAGGCTCCCACAGAAGAATCCAAGTACAAGGGAGGCAGCCTTTAAAATAGAAAAGAATAAAGAAGAAGAGGGAGACATATGCTCTTGCTCGAATGAAGAAGAGGCAAAATTTGTCAAGAAATTGGATATAGGCTCAGGTAAATACAAAGGTAAACTTCCTTTCAAGTGATTTAACTGTGGAAGAGTTGGACACTATGCTGCTAAGTGTCCTCACAAGAAAGTAAGGAATCAGGCTCAAGAGGCAGAGAAAAATAAATCGAAGAACTGGCAGAAAGGAAAGAAGTTCAGTAGAAAATATTTCTATGCTCAACAAGACAGCAGTACATCTGAAGATTTAGATGAACCCTCAAGTGAAGATGGAACCTCTGAATTCTTATTGATGGAAATAGAAGAACTTGAAGGACTCCTGCTAGAAGATGAAGAAGAAGAAAGGGAAATCGAACTTGAGGGGGAGCTAAGAAGTGCTCTGGAGGAGATTGACAGACTCAAACTGAAGTGCAGAAAACAAAAGGACATTCTTCTCAAGTATGTAAGAGAAAAATAGAACTCATAAGTCCTCATGCAGCTGAAGGTAGAGCTTGAAGAAGCCAAGAAGATAGAAGACATGTTACTTCAGCAAATCAAGGATAAAACCCGAGAACAAGAGAAGCTGGAAGAAGAATTAGTATGTCTCAGGAAGAAAATAGAAAATTCTCAAAGGAAAGTGGTTATAAACTCTTGTCAAACAACAAGCTCTAGTAAGTTGAATGAAATTCTGGTTGCTCAAAGATCCCCTATGATAAAAACTGGAATAGGCTATGAAGGAGAATCAAGTAAAAGCAAAGAAAAGGTTGACAGAGAGATTATTTTTGTAAAAGCAAAGAAGAATGATGAAGCAGCTCAAAAAATTCCTACAAAAGAAGAAACCTATAATGAGGAATATAGAGATCATAAGAAATCACTAATAGTTAAGAATGTAGTAAATACTAAGACAGCAGAGAAAGGGACATATGCCTTTGAATATATCAAATTTGGAAGTCATCAAAGGAGATTCTTCCCTCCTATGAAGAATGCCATCTGTTATGCTTGCCACAAGCTAGGACACATTGCTGCATATTTTCATACAAGGAGGAGTAATTCAAACCTGCAAAAGATGCAAACAGTGAAGAGACCGCCTCAAGAAAACAAATGGAAAATACAACCTTACATCAGGTATGCAAACAACTTCTATGGTTATTGTTTTTATTGTAAGGAATTTGGCCATAAAATCATTGAGTGTAGAAAGTATGGACAAAGATTAATGTTTAACACCTCATGGAGGTTTATGAATCAAAGAAATTTTTCTCATACTCATAACTCTGCAAAAATTATGATCAAATGTTGTGTATGCAATCAAGTTGGACATATACCTTCCAAATGTCCTCTAAGAAGATATAGTTCATCACTTCACAAAAGATACCAAACAAAAGGATGCCTCCAGTGGATAAAGAAAATGAATAAATGTGACTTGGCTCTAACTGCTCAAGACCTGAAAAGCCAGTGGTATTTGGATAGTGGCTGCTCAAAACACATGACTGGAGACAAAAGAAAGTTTATAACTCTTGATGAAAAGAAATTTGGAAATGTTACTTTTGGCAATGATAAATCAAGTAAGATCAAGGGAAAAGGCTCAGTCAGCATAGACAATGGCAGAGGAAAGGCCCAAGATGTACTGTTTGTAGATGGGATGAAAGAAAATTTACTAAGTGTCAGTCAAATGTGTGACAAAGGCTATGAAGTTCTTTTTAGAGCACAAGACTGTGAAGTCAGATCAAGCACCACAGGTAAGACTCTGCTCAAAGGTGTTCGAACAGAGAGCAATGTTTACATTGTGAAAGAGGAAGATGAAGCATGCCATCTTAGCAAACTTGAGGAGTCATGGTTATGGCATAAAATATTGGGACATCTCAGCTTCGATCACATCGTCAGGCTAAGCAAGAAGAAAGCTATCAGAGATATGCCAGAAATAAAGAGGCCTTCTAATACCATATGCAAATCTTGTCAATTGGGTAAACAGACCTGCACATCCTTTAAGGCCAAAGGGGAGTTATCAACAAGAAGACCACTCCAGCTTTTGCACATGGATCTGTGTGGACCTGCAAGAACTAAAACACCAAATGGAGAATCCTACTTCATGCTGATAATAGATGACTTCTCCAGAATGACATGGGTTTCTTTTCTCAAGAATAAATCGGAAGCTCTGGAAAAATTCAAAATATTCAAAGCATTAGCAGAAAATCAGACAGGATGCAAGCTGAAATGCATCAGATCAGACAGAGGAGGTGAATTCATTGATTATGACTTTGCAGACCTATGCAATGAACATGGCATAAAACAACAATTTACTATTGCAGGGACACCTCAGCAGAATGGAGTAACAGAGAGACAAAACAGATCTATTCAACAAATTGCCAGAGCCATGATGCAAGAGAATAATATTCCTCAAACCTTTTGGGCAGAAGCGGTACACACAGCAGTGCATATCCTTAATAAAGCTCACTTAAGGCCAAGCAGTGACAAGACTCCCTATGAACTATGGCATGGAAAGCCAGCTTCAATCAAACATTTCAGAATCTTTGGAAGCAAGTGTTACATAAAGAATAATGACGAAAACCTTGGGAAATTTGATGCAAGAGCAGATGAAGGGATATTTCTAGGATATGCATCCAAAAGTAAAGGGTACAGGTGCTACAACAAGTCTCTTCGGAAAATAGTAGAAAGCATTGATGTGAGATTTGATGAACTTCCAAACAATACAGGAGATACAGACTGCTGCAGCCCATCAGAAAACCATAAAGAAGAAAACCAAGATGATGAGGAAACAAGAAAGACAACAGAAGATACAGAGCTGAGTTCTAAAGCTCCCTCAAGATATACCCAGAAGAACCATCCTGAAGATCAGATCATTGGAGACAAGAGAGTAGGGGTCCAAACAAGAAGGCAGCTAACAGAACAAACTGAAGAGGTATACAAGCCATGTTGTCACAAATAGAGCCAAAGAAATTTGAAGAAGCCAGCAAGGACAAGTCTTGGGTAATGAATGAAGAATTGGACCAAATTGAGAAAAACAATACCTGGGAATTAGTTCCTAGACCCACTGAGAAGAATGTCATAGGCTCAAAATGGGTATTCAAAAATAAAATGAATGAGGAAGGACAGGTAATCAGGAACAAAGCTAGACTTGTCTGCAAAGGATATTCACAAATCGAAGGACTTGATTACGATGAAAAATTTTCCCCTGTAGCTAGAATGGAAGCTATCAGAATGTTCCTAGCATGTGTATGCTACCAAAACTTCAAAGTATATCAAATGGATGTAAAATCTGCATTTCTAAATGGAGACCTAGAAGAATAAGTCTACATGGAACAACCAGAAGGCTTCTCATTGACAGACAAAGAAGACTATGTGTGCAGACTGAAGAAGGCTCTATATGGACTGAAACAGGCTCCTCATGCTTGGTACTCAAGACTGGATAAGTATTTGCAAAAACAAGGCTTTAAGAGAGGTGGAGTAGACAACAATCTATACATAAAAGCCCATGAAAATTAACTCTTGATTGTAGTAGTATATGTTGATGACATTATGTTTGGAAGCAACAGAGAAGAACTAGCAAAAGGGTTTGCTGATGAGATGAAAACATAGTTTGAGATGTCTATGATTGGAGAGCTCAGTTACTACTTAGGACTTCAAATTCAGCAAAAGAACATAGGTACATTCATCTCACAAGAAAAATACCTAAAAGAAATGTTGAAAAAATTCAAAATGGAGGACTGCAAACCAGTGTCAAATCCCATGATCACGGGATGAAAGCTGTGTGCTGATGATGGATTTGCTGATATAGATAAAAAACTCTACAGATCCATGATAGGAAGCCTGCTGTATTTGACAGCTTCAAGACCAGACATCATGCTAGTAGTAGGACTAGTGGCTAGATATCAAGCAACACCTAAACAAAATCATCTTCTGGCAGTCAAAAGAATATTCAGATATCTACAAGGAACTGCACAATATGGGCTTTGGTATCCTAAAGGAAAAAGCTTCACTTTGATAGCATACATAGATGCAGATTGGGCCAGCTATGTAGATGACATGAAAAGCACAAGTGGAGGTGCTTTCTATTTAGGAGAAAGGTTGGTAGCATGGTTAAGCAAGAAACAAATATCTATCTCTCTATCTATAGCAGAAGCAGAATATATAGTAGCAGCAGCATGTTGTACACAAGTCATGTGGATGAAGCAAACCCTCCAAGACATGAAGGTAAGCATTGATGAACCTATTTCAATCAAATGTGATAATACAAGTGCTATAAGTATATCTAAAAAACTTGTTCTTCACTCAAAAACTAAACATATCCCAATCAAGTATCATTTTCTTCAAGAACAAGTGGCTCAGAAGGTAGTAAAGCTGGAATATGTACCAACAAAAGAACAGACAGCTAATATATTTACCAAACCTCTCGCTAGAGAACCATTTCAATATTTGAGAGATAAACTAGGGGTAGTATTTGTAGATACTACTCTATAATATGAAGAGAAAGCACAATTTCAGGGGGAGAACAGAAACGAAAATATCATTCCTAGGGGAAATCAGCAAGCAAGGGAAGCATGAAATAGGTCCACAGGATCAAAGAGCTATGGAAAAAGAGCCTCAAGGTAATATTCCCAGTATTATCTACATTCAGCATGAAAAGGTCAGTAGCAGAGAAAAAATAACATTATCTTGCTTACACATGAAGTAGTATATTGAGCACTGAAGCAATATCTTCTTCTATATATATAATTGCATGCCTTCCTGAAGTTAGTACATGTATATCTTCAAGGCCTTTTTCTTAAGATCAGTTACAAAACTGTGTGAAGTCTGTTTGCTGAGTTTTCAATTAAACAACTTGAATATGCTTTGGTGGAAGTTCATTCTGATAGAACAGTCAAAATATCTAAAGAATAAAGGAATAGCTGTGATTACCATCTGAAGCTCAAAAGTTTTTTTTTTCATCTAAATCCTACTTCAACACAAAGGATTTACTGGTAATCCACCTTCAAAGAGATATTGATTATTGACATACATACCCATTGTGTCATAAATAAAACTGCATGGTTGATAAGTGAAACTAACCAATACATTGAAGGGTTTGTTTTGAAAACACATTGTACAAGAAGGAAATTCAGTTGGCCTCTAATATTGAAAGATATTGCCTATTCTTACAATGAGTTGTAAGCTCTAGTTTGATTCATTGTTTACAACAGCAATAAGGACCTTTCAGTCTTTAAGCGCATCATCCCTGTCAGCAATCTAGCACATATTACAAACAACAGGCAGTACAGATGAATCACAACTATAAAAGATATATTGGCATCATTATCAAAATTGAACAGGTGTGGTACTGCAGATGAGTATTGCAAAATAGGACATACTCCATCTACAATCTTCCTCAACAGAAACATATTGGCTCACTACACCAGACAGAGACAAAACATATATTCAAGTTCAATAATTCTTAAAGTGTTCTCTCAACAAGTCTTGTACACCAGCCTGGAGCAGCACTAAGAATTCAAACCCCTTGCCATTGATGTCAAAGGGGGAGGAAGAGCAAGCAACAGGAGGAAGAGCAGGCAAACAGACAAAGTAAACAAAGAAAGTGTATTGCCATCAATGCCAAAGGGGGAGACTGTTGGAAATATTGTCATTGATGGCAATGGAGGCAGCAAAGATAGAGACAAGCAAAGAAGGCAGCAGATGAAAAGATAGGTAATATGTATAGCAAAGGCAGAGGCAGAGGTCGAGCAGCAGAGGCAGCAAAGACAGAGGCAGAGCCGTTATCAGAGGCAGAGCCGTTATCACTGTTCAAAAACCACGAGTGGATTTACAAAGGCGGATTGCCCATATCGCACCGCTTTTGGTGAGTAAGCGGTATTTTCTGGTTGGGGAGCGATTCCATAGGTCTGTCGACACGTGGCAAGGGAGACCCATGGAAAACCATAGTTTCTGCATGCCATCGCTCGTTAAAGTTCGTATCCGGACGCCGAGCGATATGTGTATATAACGTCGATTTGGAGAATTTCCATCTAACGGTGATCGCACGCTGGACTTGCTCGAAGTTTAATAAGAGAGCCCAGATCATACAAACAACGATCAACGGTGCAGATTAATTATGGGGGGACTAGCCAAAGTTTTCCGCTGTACTGAAGAGCCTCCGTAGTTGACCGGTTTGACCGCGGGGTAAACAACGATCAACGGTGTAGATTCATTGCGGGGGGGACCAGCCAAAGGTTTTCGTCGTACTCTAGGAGCCTCCGCGATAGCGCTGGGCCCCAGTTTAATTTATATTTCTCATTATTAAGGTCTGTGGGTTTAACAAAGGTATGACATTTATAGGTGGCGGCCAGTATTTTATGGACGTCGGGTTGTTTGTATTAGCGAATGTGCATATATATATGTATTGAGATATTACAGTGCGCATGTAAAGAGATGGTATTATTATGATTTGAACATAGAATAGAGATGGCGCCTCCGCCAGTGGAATCATATGAAATATGTGATGCAGTGAATGTGATTCAGTATATGTGTCTGCCGAGGGATAACATAAGGGCTTGGAATTAATATCTCAAATCTCAGAGATTTGAGATATTAACACTCTCAAATTTAAGTATTGAACTTTCCAGCCTTGAATAAAGGAAGGTTGTGAGATTGCCCGGACTAGGGAAGAATATTGGACATGAAAATTTTGAATGCAATTATACACACAACTAATGAAAAAGTTGAGCTAAACTGGGACTGTGATGTTGGACCGAGGCTTTGGGGTGAACCCGCTGCATCAAGTGTCATTATACTCTCCTTTCTGAATACATACCGTCCAGATGTATATGTATTTGAGAATAAACCTGAAAAGTAGTTATATATGTAGCTGGTGCACACAAGTATAGTGAACAGATGAATAGACACAGAGGTGAACCAAGATATACAGAACAATCACTCAACAACAGCAGAAAAGACAAATCCAGTAAAGAAAAATTTTAGAAAAGGAGTTGAGTGGTATTGAAATGTGTAACTGAAAATGTAAATATTTTTGTTGTTTGTAATGCAAAGGCAAGTATCCTAAGGAAAAGACAAAATCCCACTGTAGCATGGAAATTTGTACATATTATTATAATTTTAAATTGAGTTGGAAAAAGGAATGAGAAGATAGAAGTCAAAAAGTCATGACTATTCACTTCAAATTCCCTGAGGAATGTAAAGAGTCATGTGATGAACTCTATATATAATATCACACTGATATGAACAAGAGAGAGGTTAGAGAGAGAAAATATAGAGAATGCAGAGTATAGAAGAGTGAGGCAAAGAATATTAAGAAAAGAAGAGCAGAAAGAGATGCTACAGAACAGAGCTGATATCTGAGGTAAATCAGCAAACATTCAGTTTGATAAATTGAGGAAGTTGGAGCTTCCCTATCAAGTTGCAGCTTGATAGTTGTCAGTTGAAGCTGACTGAGGTTGGAGCCTCCTGTAGGTTGGTGCCTGCAAAAAATTGAAGGGAGTTGATGCTTCCTTGCAAGTTGTAGCTTGTAGAATTGAGGTAGGAGCCTCCTGTAGGTTGGTGCCTACAGAAAAACAATGGTGAGAGGGAGTTGGAGCTTGCCTTTGCATCACAACAATAATAAGATGTGGTTTTCTCCCTTTATGGGTTTCCACTTACATCTGTTGTCTCTATGTGTGTTTCTTATGTGTTGATGTGATTCTATCAATATGCTCAATTGTTTGCTGCTCTCAACATAAGTATGGTGTCACATTAATTTAATATTGGCTGCAACATTTTAAGACTGTTCACATATTAAGCTGTAAATAAGTTTGGTGAAAATTTTAAAAGGCTTATGTATGTATTAAACTGATTCACCCCCCCCTCTCAGTTTAATTAAAGATTCAACAACGCAATGAACATTTTATGAAGGCCAGATGGGGCTAAGTGTCTGGGAATTTTATGATTTGGCTAAGTGTGGGATCAATGAACTGATTTGAATAGTTATAGGACTTGGCTGTGATCACACATGTTAGCGTAAATTCTTAACACAAGTGTCTGAAAAGAGCCTAGTTTATCTGTGTGTGAAAAACTTCCGTAACAACAGAAATGGTTACATAACCCTTTAGATCTAGAATTGATAGTTAAAACAAATGCTACAAAAACCAGATCTACGTAGTAAATGCAGTTAAATAATAAAAATAAATAGTAATTACTCCATCCATCCAAAAGACAAGACAAGATTTAAAGAATTTTTTATATATTATTACATCTCGTGCAGGGAACAAATAAGTGTTACTAGTCCACCTCAATGGGATGGGTTCTTGGTTGTCCTCAATGCTTCAATTCCAGAAGTTTCTCTGTCTCAATGGTGCAGAAAACCCAAAATGTATTGAACTCTATGGGAGCTCAAGAAGCAAAAGAAAATAGTAGCAGAAATGAGAATGTTCAAAGCACGACAATGAAAGTGATCAAAGTGAATAATGAATCGAAAAAACCATTCTATTTATAACAAAATAATGAGCTATCCTCGATAATGGCGAATAATAAAATATTATTAACCAAGATCTAGATCTAACCGCTTGGAATATTTTATTATATTTAGTTGGAGAGAAAATGAATTTAAATTTGTTAAATACCTTTATTTATAAATAATATAAAAAAAATAATTTATTTATCATTTCAAGAATGTGGTTAAGGAATAATTAACAAATATATATTTTTAATTATTCCTAGGTGATTTAGTCAAATTTAACAAGGAATAATAACTAAATAATGATTTAATTTATTATTCCTAGAGAGAAATAAGAGAAATAATGATTTATCTAATTATTTCTCATAATTGGGTTAAATATGACCAGGAATATTATTTAAATAGTGGTTTAATTAATTATTCCTAGAGGAAAATCAAATAAATAAGGATTTATTTAATTATTCCTCATGGAGTTTCTTGTTTAAACTAGAAATAACTTAATAAAATATGGTTTATTAAATTATTTATTATAGTGAAAGAAATTTTACTATGGTAAAATTGGTCTTGCATGTTGTACTTCGATCCATCTAATTATAAATGGTTAGATGACCAAATTTTGGTGATAAAAGATTGCCCCACAATGTGCGAGTGTTAGGAGTTAAACGTATGACCAAAGTACTTTAAAAACACAATCACTAGACACCAAAGGGGAGTAAGAGAGAGAGATACATAGAATGTGCAAAGAAAGAGAGCACAATGACTAAGGGGGCGAGACCTACAAATGATATAATTCTCCTTTAATTTTTGGGTACCTGTTCTCAATGGGGTGGGGGAGGCATACCTATGCCCTCTGAGATGACAGATTACAAAGAATGATAATGGGCTGAGCAATATGAGACTAAGAAATAAAGTAAATGATAAATGGTACATGACATGTTGGCATAAAATGGGCTAAACAAAAATATAATGGATCCCACATACATACTGCGCTTGGAGAAACATGAGCCAGGACTAAATATAATAATATCTGAGTACATGAGACATAATAATAACCAAATAAGCCTTGCTAAATAGGAAAGGGCTCTGAAAGTATGAATGGATCATCTCGGTGATACATGCATGCTATGGATGCTCCAAGCATTTGAAAATGAACCCATCAATTATGTGGATCTACATTTGAGGCTGTAGCATAATCTGAGGTCATTCGGGCATGTGGGGGGCTACCTGAAGGGCCACCCCCTCATTGTTAGTATGAATCTTTCGTCGTAAAAGAACACTTTAGCTACGCATAAAAAATAGCCCTAACATCAAGTATGACTGCCAATATCTTTAAGTCTATAGTTATTTGATCCAAATAATGCTGCACAAATCCAGATCTAAGCATAAAAGACGTTAAACAGTAAAAATGAAATATGGCTCCATGCATCCAATAGATAATACAAGAACAATGTATCTGAAAGATTTTTTTTATATTATATTAAAAGGGGGCACCTGAGAGGAAAACAAGAAAGGTGTTTTCTGGTTCTCCTCAATGGGATGAGTTCTTGACAGTCATCAGCACTTCAGATCTAGAATCTCTCTCTCTTGTTGGTATAGAAAACCCAGACAAACATAGAACTCAATGGGAGCTCACAAGGCAAAAAAGGAGAAAATGTGACCAAGTGTATAGATCCAGAGTGATCTTTTGCCAACAAAAGGTGACTAATGAATGGGAAAAACCCTTCTATTTATAACAAAATATTAGGGCGATCTAGAAACTTGGTGCATGAATAAAATATTATTAATCAAATTCTAGAACCACCCTTTCGGAATATTTTATTATATTTGTTGGAGGGAAAAGGATTTTTGACTTGGGTCAATTCCTTTATTTATAAATAATAAATAAATAAATGATTTATTTACTATTTTAAGGAAATGGTGGGAATATAATTAAATAAATAATGATTTATTTAATTATTTATAAATGATTTAGTCAAATTTAACTAGGAATATTATTTAAATAGGGTTTAAATAACTTATTCCTAGGAAATAATCAAATAAATAAGGATTTATTTAATTGATTTCCTTGTTTTCGGTTAAATGTGACCAAGAAATACAAACAAATATAGATTTGTTTATTATTTCCTTTTGGGGTTTCCTATTTAGACCATAAACAACTTAATAAAGGTGTTTTACTAAGTTATTTCACATAGTGAAATAAATTTTACTTAGGTTAAAATTGGTCTTACATGGTGTACTTGGGTTCATCTAATGATAGTAGGTTAGATGACCAAAAAATGGTGTAACACTCATGAGGTCTAAAACATCTCACACACACCCACGAATCACTGGTACAATATGTTGGAACACCAAACCATCAAGTATATGGATCTCAATTATGCAATAATGAGTTGAGGCCGAGTAGATGAGACATAACCAAGTCAAAGGGAAATTATGATTCCCTTTTCTTGATCTGAGGCACTGAACAAGAATGGAAGTTGGAACCAAGGCACACTGCCCTCTAGACCTATCTTCTGGAATGAATGTACTGATGTTGACATAAGGAGTTCTACCATAGGTGAGACAATGATGAATCCTCAACTAAGGCATGAGGGATCATAGTAAAGTGACTGATGAACTGACACCAGGGATGGTGATGGAATAGGGGATACTGAATAGGGGAAAACCGAGTTCCCTTATTAGAGCATAAAAACCATGGATGACTTGGTAGTGACTCACTCAACTCTAGAGGGGATGGTGGACAGTATGACTGGAGGAAAAAATTGTCTACACAAGAGGAATGCAAGGAAAAAATCGATGGAATATTGTGACAAGATACCAAGGGAATCGAGACAGACTCCATGAATGCGATGATGACTCAACTCGGATGCTTTGAAAAAGGGTGACTCGATGATGCTTCCACATAGAATAGGCCCAGTGGGGACCATAAAAACATGAGAAAAATATGGTTACTCATGGAAAAAATCAACACACGATTTGACAAGTATAAAGGCAAAGCGGTGCCCCAAGTACAAGCAACACATGTGAAGAAATTCGATTTTAAGAGTGATAAAGTGACCCTTCTTGGAAAAATGGCTTCCTGGTGAGGTGATAAATCACCAAAAAAAAAGGAAGACCCATTATAGTGCTCAACGAGAGTTTTCCAATGATGCTAATGGTTCATCAAACCGAGCTACGGTTTTGTCACAACTGGAAAAGGAAAATTTAGGGTTTTTCCTTTAAAAGGGCGATTTACCTCCAATTTAATTCATTTGCTAAGTGAGATGTGGTGAATTTGGAGAGGAGGATAAGGCCCCAGATCTTCCAGAGATCGTAGCGGACAAACCGACCATTAGAATTAGGATCTTTTAGTGGCAGGTAAGTGGCCTAACCCTACTCTTCATTTGTTTCAGTTTATTTTTTCAGATTAGGTCCTCAGGGCTCTGTGGGAGACCCCTTCCCATCCTCATGGTTAGATTGCACTTTTCAGGCCCTGAAATGCAACCCGAATCGCATTTTTCAGTGGGGAAATCTACGATCTCATAGTTACAAGGTAGGAAAATAGCGAGTTGGAGATGGAGGTGGGTTTTTTGTATGTTGGTAGGCTAAGGGCCATGGTTAGAATATTTGTGATGCAGTTGTATTCTTTCTGAGCTTAAAAATATGACGGCGTTATGCAGGTATGGAAGAATTGAGGATCAACTGGCGTGAGAGAGATTTGGATGCTCTTCAGGTTGAGATCTAGGGGGATCAGGTGGTACGAGGAGTGCCTACTAGATATGTAGCTCTCAAATTTTGTAATATTCCTAAAATTAGCCTATAGCTAATGGGAATATTAAATTTTGTTTCTTGCACTTAGTAGGTGAAACAATGGGTGAAATAGACCCATACTTGTCTTATGTTAGCATAAAATCCCTCTTGGTGTGAAAAGGGGATAACTTAGTGGCTAGATTTTTCACTTCCCATGTTTGAACAGGAAAAGAATCATGTTGATTCAGTCAAGTTGACCAAGTCAACAATGCAGCATGGAGGAGCAGTCTTGATAGAGCTACAACACAGTTTTGGAGGGAAAGTATTCACATGGTGTTGGAAACCCTAATAGGTGGGACCCAAGGTGAGGAGGCTCACAAGCTTAATAAGGAGGAAGATAGCAGACATTTGAGGTTAGTTTATGGATGATTGATTTTGGTTTGCTTAGACAATTGAGCATTCTTTGGCTATTGAGTTGAGTATGCAGTGCTGTTCAACACAAGGCATTCTTGCTTAGGGATTCCTTCTCCTTCATTGAGTGATCACTTGGAGGAGTTATGTTCTTCATTTTCCCACATCCAAGGTTGAGGCCAAGCACCTCCTTCAACTACACCGTTATTCTTGTAGCAGGAAACGATGTGTTGCAGGGTGTTGTAGTGGGAGACTTAAAACACCAGCTCCTGAGCTTATCTTTCAGAGGAGGGAGATCCCCTTGCTTTGCAAGATCTTTACAGGAGATTCTAGGGCATATTTTACATCTTGGCATGTGGCCAAATCAGCTCCCATCCACTACAGTGCAGTTTACTGAAGAAACTGCGTCATTTTCCAGTGTGCTACAGTAGCAGGGTTTGAACCCTTGCGTGTGAGCTTGTTCCTTGGAGAAAGGGCCAACCCTTCTCCCGGAAAGATCTGTACTTCATTATTCTTCTGTCATTGTATATTTTAGCTACATTTATATAGAACTATAGTAAAACTACATTTTTCAGATCCAGATCTGCAGATCTGCATTTTTATACATTGTACTCTCATGAACCCATTGCCGAGATATTCTTATTGTGTATAAAAAGGAAGGAATCTCCATTTTCCCAGCCATTTATCCAATGTATACTCTAGATCTGTTTTGTCTCATCATTTTCTGCATAAACCCTCACTAAAATTATGCTTTCATATGCTTCAGTATTTTCTGTTGATGTTAGTCATGGGGTTTGGGCTTGTTTGAGGTTATTTGACTTGGGGAGATCTGTTTAAGGTGGCTAGAATTATTTGTTTCAGCTCAAATTATGTATAGGGGTTTTATATTGTCCAAAATAAGGGAACCAAGTCCCAGTCCCCACTGTTATTGCGTTATTTTCTAAAGACAACTGTTTTATGCCCTATATTGCTGCATTTCCCCATTTGGGAAGGAGGATATAGGCCATATGCTTGCTGAGGTTCTTTAATCTGCTGGTGAGATGTTATTTTACATCTAATGAGTTGATCTACATTTCCATGCTCCTGATTTTCTGAAGCTCCAACTTTGGAATATCTTCAGATATTCAATTTGTTCTAGAAAATCCCTATTTTTGGATATTACAGTGGTATCAAAGCTACCATCTTGGCTCAACCCGTAGATTTTAGATCCAATCAAAAGATAATAAGAATAGGAGAACAAAATGATGGAGACGATGAGATTACTCTCATCAATTTTCAGATCTAAGAAGAAAGAAGAAGGATGCATTGAAACTCCAAAAGGGTTTCAAGGAGAAGAGAGCTGCAGTGAGACCTCTAGAAGGTTTCAAGAGGAGGAAGAAGACCCGAGCACTTCCTATTGTCATAGAGGAAGTGGAGAGCAAGAAGACCACTTAGAACATGAGATCCTAAGTGGATATTTGGCAGAGTACAAGTGCCAACCTAGGGCTTCCAAAGAGACCCTAGATCTTCCTCAGCTTATCCAACTGAGAGAAGAAAGACGGCCATGCAGCAAAAAGATGATAAGGGGAAATATATTCCTATTGGATACCTTTGATGGATCACCCTTATGTATAGAAGAATCTTGGGTGATGAAGTTAGAAGCATTTTTCCTACTTCATCTAGTAGTGGAGAAAGAGGCTGTGGAGATCTAAGTGCTGCACTTGGAGGGCAAGGTAAGCACCTGGTGGTTTAGCCATGTGAGTCATGCAAGGGTTTCCACTTTTGCATATTTCACTCACCAGGTAATCAAAATATTTTACAATAGAAGGTCAGAGAAGGAGGAGTCCTCTTCTCCACTTGAGGAACCTTGTACCAGTGTTGTCACGATCATGGAGGGACAACCATCTGTAGCAGTAGTTGGATCAACCAACAAAATAGAGGAAGGAACTCTTGCAGCCATACAAGATGTTCCCAGGAATCATAAAGGTATGCATGGATTTCCATTTATTATTCTTTCAAGGAATCTTACGGAAAATCTTGGGGAGTTGTTTCCACATGGTCAAAGAACAAAACACATTGCTGATGTGGAGCCACAAGCTTGCATAGTGCTATGCAACTTTGGATTGATATAAGAGGGGATAAAAATTCATTCCTTTGCACCTTTATTGAGTTGCATGCAACATGAGGAGTTGGGGTGCAAGATTTTGGAGGGAATGTTGAGTGTTGTGAAACTTTCTGATGATGTTTTACCTTCAGCACACTTGGATTCTTTTGGATTCAAGAGGATTATTGATGAGAGGTCTTCTGTAGGAGATCTCCAAGGGGTTACATCTCAACTTCCCATGAGGTGTAAGGAGGAATATTTTCTTTGGGAGATTGGTAGTATTCATTGGAAAGATACCAAGGGGAAAAATGATTGGAGGCATCCACATTTGGATGAATGGAGATGGATGGAAGGCAAGAGGTTGGTGAACCACTTGCAGATCTATGACATAGGACAACAAGAATCAAAGCTGCATTGGCTACTGTTGAGAGAGTTTGGCCATCTTTAATCATACCCTTTCTCAAAAGGTATGGGGTGGACGGAGGCATGGCATGGCACCCATATGATAGAACAACAGAAAACTAGTTTGTATGGGGAATCATACAAGACAACCATCATGATCTTACTCTAAGGCTTGTATGAGGGAGAGATGAGGGAGCATCAAGAGTTTTTGTTCTTGTGGGGATGTCATGGAGTGACAAGAGCCTTGTTACTAAGGCCTACAATGCTGTCACTTGAGAGCATGTTTCTATTGATGGAGTGTTCCAAAGGGAGTATGCACCCTCTCTTCTTGCATATTTTTATGAGAAGATTCTCATGGGGGGACTCACTCATGGACCTCATCTTCAGCTCACACATGATGCATGGTAAGAAATACATTTATGTGCTTGTTGATTACTCTATTGATTATTTATATCTTCTCACCATATGTAAACAGTGCATTGCTTCACAAGAGAGCAAGATTATTTATGGGTTTCATGGTCACTTTAGGACCAAATCTTGTAATGATGATAACCCACTTCTACATGAATTTGGGCTAGTGTTTTATTGTTTTGATTGTATACATATGATATATATTGCTACTTACTACTTCACAGTAGATGAGCTAACATGCATAGCTGAAAATTATTTGGAGGACAACTTGCCACTTGATGCTCTGAATCAATAGTTGAAAATACTGCGCTATATCCACTAGAGAGACCATGTGTATCATCCAAACTTGCACATAACCTTCAGCCATTTTCTGATTTGGATGCCATATGGTGATGATGTGTCATTCATTTTGAATGGAATGATTTGGGCCAGCCGGATCAATGACTTTGGAGAGAGGATATTTGAAGATCCAATCTTTCTCTTGCCACTTGAGGGCAACCATGTGCAGCCCAAGATGAGCATGCACTCTACACTTATCACAAGTGGAGAGGTGGACAGTGTGGGATAGGCCCTCTTGCCTATCATGTTCATTTATTCAACCCACCTACACTTCAGGAGCCAAAGGTGGAGGGGATTGTGCATGAGTTGCCATGTTTGAGGGTAACTCATTTCATATGGATGATAGCTTGGGGATGGAGGTTTCACTTGGGAATGAGAATTTCCCATGAATTTCAAACTCCATGCCTTGAGAGGACCTCTAGACAACACATAGTTGTCTCCTTGAGTACTTTACTTTTGCATGATGATAGCCATTTGGGATGTATACCAAATGTTAACTTGTATGCTTGAGAGAGGCACTATGGATTTTCATTGTTGAGACAACATTTGATTCTTTTGGAGAGCACATCATATGAGGATGCTACAGGAGGAGAGGAGGAAACTTTAAAGTTTAGGACAAGCAACATTTGGGAGGGGAGGACTGTAATATTCCTAAAATTAGTCTGCAGCTAATGGGAATATTAAATTTTGTTTCTTGCACTTAGTAGGTGAATAAATGGGTGAAAGAGACCCATACTTGTCTTATGTTAGCATAAAATCCATCTTGGTGTGAAAAGGGGATAACTTAGTGGCTAGATTTTTCACTTCCCATGAGTGAACATGAAAAGAATCATGTTGATTCATTCAAGTTGACCAAGTCAACAACGCAGCATGGAGGAGCAGTCTTGATAGAGCTACAACGCAGTTTTGGAGGGAAAGTATTCACATGGTGTTGGAAACCCTAATGGGTGGGACCCAAGGTGAGGAGGCTCACAAAATTTATAAGGAGGAAGATAGCAAATATTTGAGGTTAGCTTATGGATGATGGATTTTGGTCTACTTAGACACTTGAGCATTCTTCAGCTGTTGAGTTGAGTATGCAGTGCTGTTCAGCACAATGCATTCTTGCTTAGGGATTCCTTCTCCTTCATTGAGTGATCACTTGGAGGAGTTATGTTCTTCATTTTCCCACATCTAGGCTGGAGGCCAAGCACCTCCTTCAACTACAACGTTATTCCTGTAGTAGGAATGTTGTGTTGCAGGGTGTTGCAGTGGGAGACTTACAACACCAGCTCCTGAGCTTATCTTTCAGAGGAGGGAGCTCCCCTTGCTTTGCAAGATCTGTACAAGAGATTCCAGGGCATATTTTACATCTTGGCATGTGACCAAATCATTTCTCATCCACTATAGCATATTTTACTGAAGAAACTATGTCATTTTCCAGTGTGCTGCATTAGCAGGGTTTGAACCCTTGCTTGTGAGCTTGTTCCTTGGAGAAAGGGCCAGCCCTTCTCTCGGAAAGCTCTGTACTTCATTATTCTTTTGTCATTGTTTATTTAAGCTACATTTATATAGTACTGGAGTAAGACTGCATTTTTCAGATCCATATCTGCAGATCTGCATTTTTATACATTGTACTCTCATGAACCCATTGCAGGGATATTCTTATTGTGTATAAAAAGGAAGGAATCTCCATTTTCCCAGCCATTGATCCAATGTATACTCTAGATATGTTTTGTCTCATCACTTTTTGCATAAACCATCACTAAAATTACGTTGTCATATGCTTCAATATTTTCTGTTGATGTCAGTCATGGGGTTTGGGCTTATTTGAGGTGATTTGACTTGGGGAGATCTGTTTAAGGTGGCTAGAGTTATTTGTTTCAACTCTAATTCTATATAGGGGTTTTATATTGTCCAAAATAAGGGAACCAAGTCCCGGTCCCCTCTTTTATTGCATTATTTTCTAAATACAGTTGTTTTATGCCCTATATTGCTGCATTTCCCCACTTGGGAAGGAGGATATAGACCATATGCTTGTTGAGGTTCTTTCATCTTCTGGTGAGACTTTATTTTACATCTAATGAGCTGATCTACATTTCCATGCTCCTGATTTGCTAAAGCTCCAACTTTGGAATATCTTCAGATATTCCATTTGTTGTAGAAAATCCCTATTTTGGGATATTACAAGTTGGTTGAGAACCCATTGATGAGGGCAGGTGAGCCTTTACTATCAAGTATAGTGAGATATTGGGATCTGGACCAAGAATCCTTTATGGTGCAGGGGCACATGATCAAGCTTATTATCCAGGACATTTACTTTTTTACCGGACTCCCACCACTAGGGGTGGTGGGAAACATACATCTAGTTTTACTAGGTGTACGAAACATATTAGAGTTAATGGAGCACCATTGTAGACCGGATGATCGTGCTAAGGGCATGACCATTCCAATCAGTGATCTAGAGCGGCTAGAGATACGGGCTATCGTCGCAGCGGTACTGCGGATCCTTGTCAACCAGGCGTTCCATCACATCACTAGGGGTATATGACGTTGGTAGAGAGTGTTTTGAGAGGGGCCTACTATGGGTAGGCCCAAATGATTTTTTCTTCAGTGAAATGACAGATGTCTCTATGCAAGTGACAAGTGAACCATGATTGAGGTTTCTGTATGGTATTGTGCTTGTTCTTCTTTGAGAAGATCCCCACGATCTGATCTCATGCGCAAATCTGGGATGGGGGCCCACAGAAGCCTAGGATGCGCCGTTGGGGGTAGCTACTATGGAGAAGAGGAGGGTGGGGGGGATTCAGACATGTGTTCCAACCCGATTTTTTTTCACACTTGGATCAGATGTTGATGTACATAGACAAATATCCATTCAATGGGATGAACTTTCAGGGGGACCCTGACTTGCCACTTCTGCCTGGTCAAGCATGGGGACCTGATGGTAAGTGAAAGTTTCTATATATTATGGTGCATTTAATTTTTTTAGAATATGTAGGTGGTACTGATTTGTGACTTTTGGTATGTAAATATAGCACCAGTGAAGACGACAGGGTATGTGGGATGATCTACGGCACTAGGGGTTGTGGGATATAGTGGAGAAAGAGTAGACGAGAGACCTGATTATGAGGTTCTGATGGAGGATGTCCATTGTAGGTGTGATATTTTTTTGACCGGTGTATCAGAGCTTGGGTGGCACTCTCTTGAGGACCAATACATTGAGGGATGTACAGGGATACCCTCAGAGTGGTGAGGGGTCATGCGACACATGGTGATGGCCAGGTAGGAAGTTCAAGATTTGTGAGCTAGTGGAGTGTAGACATTGGCTCAGGACCCCTAGATAGTGATTAGATATAGGGGCATGTGATGCCCCCAAATTTTTTTTTTGTAACATGTTATGCACATGTCATATGTATTTAGAGTAGTGGACTCTAAACATTTATGATTTTGTTGATACATAATATGGATATGTGTATTTTTATATATGAAGAGTATATGGTTCACCATTTGTTTTATTATTTTCTTGTGTTAAATGCATGTGATAAATTCCAATCTAGAATATTGTTTGCAATTCTATCTACATAGTGATTCTGAGCTCTAGGTACGTGACTGAATGTAATGGATTCGAATTCACACACTAAGAGCATCACTCGTAAATATTTTCTAAAAAGGGCATGGTTATTCACACGATATACACCATTTAATTGCATGGCAAGAAGCAACGAATCTAAATGAACATGAAGATGAAGGATGCGATGATCAAAGCCATCAACTAAAAATCCTATCAATGCATCATATTTGTCTTGGTTATTGGTGGTAGATCCAATGCATACGCCGTTGGAGAGGACTAATGAATGCAACAGGGTAAAAATGGCTGAATTTGTCGAGGCTAGATTCGAGGAGAAGAAACTTGCACTATTGGCCTGGCCAATATATGGTGTGGAGGACAGATCCATATGAAATTCACCATAAGACAATAAATGAGATGATAGTGGACAATGAAAGCTACCTAAATTCATGACAGAAAAACACGGATGTTAATGGGAGATGCTATGGGTAAATTTTATTGAGGTAAGGTGCATTGCAATGGTTAGGAAGGAGTTGGCCTTCAAAATCCTCTAGAAGGTATGCCCCCTTGCCCAAATCCTTACTAATGATGTAATGTCATAGCCATAATGAGTCAAACTTCCCATGACCAAGGACATCATAAGCCTTGTCCTACACTAGAACAAGATCACCTTTGTGGAAGGTATGAGGGTGGAATTTTCAGTCATACTGCGCTTTGGTGTGTTCCTTGGATGCATCAATGGTTTGCAATGCAAAACGATGGTCTTTAAAATCATGCTAAAGCATGATAAGTCTTTTTTCTAAAGGTTTGGTTCCAGGGAGAAGTTTGATGGCTACGTCAAGGGAGGGGATTTCACACTCGATAGGTAAGACTACCTCCTCACCAAAAAGAAGGTGGAAAGGAGTGAATCTAGTGGCAGTTTTAACAGAAGTTCTATAGGCCCAAAAACTAGGGAAGAGCATAAGGTTCCAGTTGGTTTTGTGCTTGTTCATCGTCTGTTGAAGCATATTTTTAAGGATTTTATTGACCTCTTCAAATTTTCCATTACCTTGGGGATTTTAAGACGATGAATATTGGTGTTCAAAGCCCAATAGAGAGGATAGCTCATTGTTATAGGTCAATTTGGGCACCATTCCCAATGACCTGGTTAACTGGACATCATATCGAGGACCAATGAATAGGGTCTATCATCCCCTATCATTTCAGTTGCTACATGCCCTAAGACAAAGACCAGGACAAATCATCCATGACTTCCATTACAAGGTTTCCAAGATTTTAAGTACATGATTAAATCACCTATGAGCTCACCAATGCAGTGTCTCAAGGGGATAAGTGCTTTGCATATGCAGGAAACCCCACTCAAGGGTGCTATGTGTTAGTGTCGGTATCTTCATCCCTTCGTCAGTGATCAAAATTATCTTGTTGCATTTCATATTAGGTGTCTCGCTCAGTCAGCTGCATTCCATTAGGATCATGGATCATCTTACGGTAGTGGCTTATTGTACATTTTCCCTCATGTCCTTTACCGGCTGGCCCATTTCCATTCATCAAGATCATCTGCAGTCACTTTTTGTCTTTAAATTTGCAAGAGTCATTTCTAGGGTTTCAGTTTTATTAGGCCTAGGGTTTCATCAAAAAGATCTTCAAAATGTCCAATAACGGTCACCAGGCGCATGAGGAGGTTGAATAAAGTTCCAGTACCAATAAATTTCATAATTGCATGCTCAGAAATGTATTTTTCCTCAAAACCCTGTTTTGAGGAAAAACAGAGTATTTTAGGTTTTTATGTATAAATTTCATGTAATTTTAGTTCTCTCATATGTAAATAACCTCAATGGAAACCCTGGTCACCTTTTCAAACTTCATCCGCTTCATCCCCTGCAAGAAAAACAAAAATCAAGTCATTCAGTTCATCAAAGGCACAAATAAAGTAAACTGCCCAAAACAGAGTTGATCAAAAGCTCTTGTATATAAACTCATTGATCATCATTACAGAGCTCATTTGCATTCAAAAGAGAAAGATTGAACAAGAGAAAGTCGTGTTGGAGAAAAGGAGCAAGTTTGAATGAAAACTGGGCAGAATTAAAGTGCGCGACACATTGGGTGAGAGGCGCGGTGCATACAAGTGGCGCGGCGCATAGAGCTGACCTCCACAGTGTAAAAAATACACTGGCACGACGCATTGAGTAGGCACGGCACGTTGGGTTTTTGGTGCAGTGCATAGAGCTGTAAGCCTGATTTCACCTATAAACTTTCTCAAATTTCCAAATTCACTCAATCTTATGGTGTGCAAGTAAGTCAAGCCTTTTTCCATTGCTAGTGAAAGAGTTTTTCTTAAAGCCTAAGATTTGTATTTGTGATTTTGCTACCAAGTCCACTCCCTCACTCTCTCACTTCTCCATTTATTTTCCAGTTTCATCCACTCATTCGCTATTCCCATATTCCTAAAAATCATTCACCCCTATCCCCAATTCCCATAATCCCAAACCCTAATTGCTATCCCATAGCCTAAAACCTGCCCCTAAAATCCTTCCATTCCCAAAAAACTTGTCCATATTATTCCCAAAACCCCTCATACCCTTTCCCTTCACAATCCCTCATACATTCTTACCCTTGCTGGAAGAAAACTAAAAACACCATAAACATATTCATACTCAACAAGAAAAATCACACATTAGCAAACATTGGAAAAGATGTTGGAGAAGGCCAACAATGAGAAAAATATGTTGAGGAACATGGCCAATCATTATTGGGCGAGAAATCATGTTTGCAAAGCAAGAATCAAGATCTTGAAGGCCAAGTTGAAGAAGGCATCGAGGAGGCGAAAAGAGCATGATAAAATTAAAATATTGGCTGATGCTTCCTTGGCCCAAAATAGCACTAGATGGAGAACACTCAGCCCAAATTTCAAAAAAAATTGGGACACTTTTTGCATTTTTGAAATTTTTGGCCTAAAAAACAGACTTTTCTGCTCCATGCGCCGCGCCACTTGGCGCACGCTTTTGATGGGAGACTCCTTTTGATAAAAACTCAGCATTTTTGGATTTTTGATGGAAAAATATGCATGCCTACCAATGGCCAAGAAATTTCGACAGGTTTTGGGTTTCCAAAAAGGTCAAAAACACCCCAAAAATGACCTTTCTGCCCCTTTTTTGACACACAAGAAGCAGTCTTGGGAGAACTTAGTTTTGGAGGGTAAAATGGAAGCCAAATTCAAAAAATATACTTGTGTTGGAAAGTAGATAGGCAGGCCTTTCCAACAAGCCCACTTGGAGAAAATTTGGACATCAGGGAGGCCTCCAAAATCCGCTGCAAATTGGCGCGATGCATAGAGAAATCAGGCGCGACGCATTGGAAGATTTTGCTCATTTTTGACTCAGTAACTCTGTTTTTCACCTAGTTTTTGACATTTTGAATTTATTACTTATAAATGTCAAACTCATGATGTAATTTGATGTAATTTGATGGATATTGATGTAATTTTTCTAAATTTTCACTCATACAAGTAGATTCATCCATCAAAAGGTGAATTGCAACTGAATGAATCAATTTCCTAGATTATAGAGGCAAGCTGTTCCACTGCTTACTTTCTAGTTCTCAGTTTAGATTTTGTTGGAACAACTCCTAAACTTGTGAGCTCGACCCCTAGAGGTTGGGATGAGTTATTTTTTGTCTATATCTTGTGGTTTTTCAGTCATTAGCATGGTTGGACTTTTGGGAATGCTTTGAGCATTATTGTACATTCATCTCTGCAGTTTGGCAAAGGAATAGACCAGGGTTTGCAGCACTCTATGAGATTCATGTGGCATTTTTCTTTGATAGTGTGTTTCTCTCTGTAAATGTAAGTTTACTGGTGTTTTATGTATTCCATTTTCTCTCTTATTTCTTCTTAACTAAAACAAACAAGGATAAAGGTAGAATCCATTGAAATTGCAGTGCTCTGCCTAGGGTTTGTTTAGTTATTTATGTTTTCAGCTATTTGAAGAGGATCCCTGAATGTTTCTTGCCCTCTTCAACTCCTTACCTATCTAAGCTCTCCATTTCATTCAAAATTGAAGTGTCAAATCAATTTCCTACCTTGCCCCATTCAGATCTCTGCAAAACTGAGCCTCATTCCCCAGACCCAAAATCTGCCTTTCCATTTGATCCAACAAAACACCCTTAAAATCAATCAAAATATTTTGCATACATACCTAGCCTAAAATCAGTCTTCATTCAAGTAATCTCAAGCCTCATTGATCATTTTTTTTTGCTGAGATTGACAAGGAGAGAGCCCTCTCCTGATTTGGTAGGGCTAGCTACCAGGTTAAGCATGGTTTGATGTTACCCTAGACTCTACCTTCCTCAGTCTGAGGTAGATTTAGGCCCTAACATAGTGGAGGCCATACTAGGGAAAGAAAAGTTTGTTGTTTTCTTTATAAACTATAGACGAAGCCTGAAGTTATCCAGGTAGCCTTCGAAATTCTCTTGCTTTGCATTAGCAAAAGTAGATGAATGCTGCTTTAGTCAATCTCCAGTCTAGTTTATGAACTGAACATCTGGTTTCCTCAGTAAGATCTAATCAAGTTTAGATCTGATTGTTGATGGTGGACAATGATCAGACACCGCAAGGCTGAAATCATTCACCTGGCGACTCTAAATCAGTTTTGAGATCAGATCCAAAGACTCCACTGGAGGATGAACCTAATCAGTAGAGACATGAAAGGACAATATGGAAAGATCAGGTATTCAAGTTGGAATTTCATCCAAGACATTTTGTTCTTTGTCATAAATTATTTCTTCTCTTTTCCTGAGAATGTCAAGAAGGCTTTGCAAAGTATATTGTATTTGAGAAAAGATCCTCGTCCTGCATTTGATTCCTTCCCTTTGAATATTGTGAATACCAAAGATTTTCATGCCTTTGATCTTGATCAAGACCTTTCTTCTGAATCTTGTGATGACCGTCTTCAAAATGATGAGCCTCAAGAGACCATGACTGATTCTATACCTTCTATACATAACCCTATACCTTGTAAAATTCCAGATCGATACAAGCCTCTGATTTTACCTCCTATATCCCATGCTTTCCCTAAAAATCATGACCTATATCTACCAAGATTTGATGGTGAATGCGACAACATCACTGTTGAGAGACATGTTCTAAATTTTGAGTCTTTCCTTGACCTTTTTGAAATTGATGAAGAGGATATTAGTATTAGGCTTTTTGCTCTTTCTTTGCAAGGCAATGTCAAGAGTTGGTTCAAAACCCTGCCTGATACTAGCATCTCAGATTTCCAGCAGTTCCTAAAGTTTTTCTTGACAGGTGGGTGATCAGACAGAACCCTTTCTTGATTATAGAAGAGTATAACCAACTAAAAAGACTGCCTTGGGAGACAGTACAACAGTTTTCTGCCAGATTTAACCAAGTTTATTATTCGATGCCAGTTAATATAAGACCTCCTCTTGGATCCGCTCTCTTGCACTACCCAGGTGCCTTTGATCCAGAAATGGAGTTTCAGCTAAGAGACGGGAACTTAGCAACACTTGAAGAGATACAGAACAGTGCAGTAGATGTAGAGGCTCATTTGTTGATCCAAAGGGAAAAGTTGAAGGAAGAAGAGATGAAAAACATAGATCCAGAGGATTCGACATCTCTAGAGGTAAAGCTTGACATTTTGGTAAGTGCAGTGGAAGAGATGATGTAGAGGATCATCACAAGGAATGAGTATAATGTTCAAGCCCATGGCTCGCTGATTGAAGAAGAACAAGTTGCTGATCCAAAACATTTTGTTTCTTATTCCAGTTGTCATAGTGATTGTTTTATAGATCATCTTGGAGAAAAGAGAGCTGTTTATGTGACATGTATGCTTGATGATGTGTTTTATACTGATGATTTACCTCAGTATGATTAGTATGATGATGATTATGTTATCCAAACAGAAGCTAATCTTGCAGACAAGTCAGCAGCTATTTTATGGAAGGAGGAAGTTCACTTTTAGCAGCTCAAGTACAGTGATCAACCTATGCATATCAGCTATGACAGTGACGAGGAAAGTGCGGAAAATTTTGAATTAAGTGAAGGATCTTTGCCTTTTTGTTTTGATTCGTTTTAGTTCATCAGAGATAACTTCTTGCAATCCGAAATCAACTATCGACAAGTCTTGATTTGGACCATCTTGAGGGAAATAAAAACCTTGTTCAGGACTTCTCATATCCAGATTTGTAGCCCCCGAATGCCATTGATTGTCAAGTTGCAGATGAATACTTGGAAGCTGGACCATATGATCCAATGATGCAAGATGATTCCGTACCTTTCTGTTTTGAATCATTTCAGTTTTTGAAGGGTAAATTGCATAGTACATCTTCAAATGAGTAGCCTGTAGGAAATCATGTAATCTCATCGGAACCAATAGAAAATGGGTTGCAGCAGTATTTTCAAGTTTTTCACGATCCAATAGCTGATGTGTTGGATGATGTATATAGTCAAAGTGTTTCTCCATTGACTATATGTAAGCTTGAAATGTGTACTGATACAAACTTGATCCGGCAGCCAATCTCTTTGTCATTTTTAGCAGGAGTCTCGTCACAAAGCTCAAAACAAAGTTTGCATTCATGGTATGAGGAGAAGAGAAGTAATCCATTGGATGAGCTAAGTCCTAGTGTGCATGAACTTCAAAATCCTTATGCAGTGTTTTTGGAGGTAGATAGAAAATCCATAGTATTCAACGGATCTGTTTCCAAGTTTCCATGGGAGTTGCCTCTCAGTAGTTCTCTCTTGTTGTTAATAAGCGAGCACTTGCGAAGAATTCAAACAACAGCCAGGATGCTTACATGGTTGCATTGGTTGTTCCATTTCACTTGATTTGGTGGTGAAATAGAACAATTAGATTAGGTTTTGATGAATAAGTTCAATTATGAGCTTCTTTTCTAGTCTGTCAATTTTGTTTTAGTTTTCAGTCTTAGTTTTGAGTCAGATTTCGGTCCTGAAATTGAGTCAAGAGTTTGGTTTTGGTTTGTCGAATTTATTGACTCCATAGCCCAATGGACAAAAGGCACTGCCTGCTTTCCTGGAGATCTGTAGTTCTTGGCACCTCCAAGGAGCTACCATCCCCATTATAGCCAATGTTAGTGTCGGTATCTTCATCCCTCTGTCAGTGATCAAAATTCTCTTGTTGCATTGCATATTAGGTGTCTCGCTTAGTCAGCTACATTCCATTAGGATCATGGATCATCTGGCGATAGTGGCTTGTTGTACATTTTCCCTCATGTCCTTTACCATCTGGCCCATTTCCATTCATCAAGATTGTCTGTAGTCACTTTTTGTCTTTAGATTTGCAAGAGTTATTTCTAGGGTTTCAGTTTTATTAGGTCTATGGTTTCATCAAAAAGATCTTCAAAATTTCCAATAATGGTCAGCAGGCACATGAGGAGGTTGATAAAATTTCCAGTACCAATAAATTTCATAATTGCATGTTCAGAAATGTATTTTTCCTCAAAACCCTGTTTTGAGGAAAAACAGAGTATTTTAGGTTTTTATGTATAAATTTCATGTAATTTCAGTTCTCTCATATGTAAATAACCTCAATGGAAACCCTGGTCACCTTGTCAAACTTCAACAGCTTCATCCCCTGCAAGACAAACAAAAATCAAGTCATTTAGTTCATCAAAGGCACAAATAAAGTAAACTACCCAAAACAGAGTTGATCAAAATATCTTGTATATAAACTTATTGATCATCATTACAGAGCTCATTTGCATTCAAAAGAGAAATATTGAACAAGAGAAAGTCCTGTTGGAGAAAAGGAGCAATTCTGAATGAAAACTAGGCAGAATTAAAGTGCGCGGCACATTGGGTGAGAGGCGCGGTACATACAAGTGGCACAGCGCATAGAGCCAGCCTCCACAGTGTAAAAAATACACTGGCACGGCGCATTGAGCAGGCGTGGCGCGTTGGGTTTATGGTGCGGCGCATAGAGCTGCAAGCCCAATTTCACCTATAAACTTTCTCAAATTTCCAAATTCGCTCAATCTTATGGCGTGCAAGTAAGTCAAGCCTTTTCCATTGCTATTGAAAGAGTTTTTCTTAAAGCCTAGGATTTGTATTTGTGTTTTTGCTACCAAGTCCACTCCCTCACTCTCTCACTTCTCCATTTATTTTCTAGTTTCATCCACTCATTCCCTATTCCCATATTCCTAAAAATCATTCACCCCCATCCCAAATTCCCATTATCCCAAACCCTAATTGCTATCCCATAGCCTAAAACCTGTCCCTAAAACCCTTCCATTCCCAAAAAACTTGTCCATATTATTCCCAAAACCCCTCATACCCTTTCCCTCCACAATCCCTCATACATTCTTACCCTTGGTGGCAGAAAACTAAAAACACCATAAACATCTTCATACTCATCAAGAAAACTCACACATTAGAAAACATTGGAAAGGATGTTGGAGAAGGCTAACAATGAGAAAAATATGTTGAGGAACATGGCCAATCATTATTGGGCAAGAAATCATGTTTGCAAAGCAAGAATCAAAATTTTGAAGGCCAAGTTGAAGAAGGCCTCAAAGCGTCGGAAAAGGCATGATAAGATTCAAATCTTGGCCGAAGCTTCCTTGGCCCAGCATATCACATAATGGAGGACACTCAACCCAAATTTCAAAAAATTAGGGATACTTTTTGCATTTTTGAAAATTTTGGGCCTAAAAACAGACTTTTCTGCTCTATGCGCCGCGCCACTTGGCGCGCTTATTATTATTGGGGGCTCCTTTTGATACAAACTTAACATTTTTGGATTTTTCATGGAAAAATATGCATGTCTACCTATGGACAAGAATTTTTGACAGGTTTTGGGCTTCCACAAGGGTCAAAAACACCCCAAAATGACTTTTCTGCCCCTTTTTTGGCACACAGGAAGCAGTGTTGGGAGAAATCAGTTTTGGAGGGGAAAATGAAGGCAAAATTAAAAAATTCCACTTGTGTTGGAAATTAGACAGGCAGACCTTTCCAGCAAGCCCACTTGGAGAAAATTTGGACACCGGGAAGGCTTCCAAAATCAGCTGCAAACTAGCGCGACGCATAGAGAAATCAGGCACGACGCATTGGAGGATTTTGCCTATTTTTGACTCAGTAACTCTGTTTTTCGCCTAGTTTTTGACAATTTGACTTTCTTACTTCTAAATGTCAAACTCATGATGTAATTTGATGGATCTTGATGTAATTTTTTTAAATTTTCACTCATGGAGATAGATTCATCCATCAAAAGGTGAATTGCAACTGAATGAATCAGTTTCCTAGTTTATAGAGGCAAGCTGTTCCACTGTCTACTTTCTAGTTCTCAGTTTAGAATTTGTTGGAATAGCTCCTAAACTTGTGAGCTCGACCCCTGGAGGCTGGGATGGGTGGTTTTTTGTCTATATTTTGTGGTTTTTCAGTCATTAGCAGGGTTGGAATTTTGGGAATGCTTTGAGCATCATTGTACATTCATATCTGCAGTTTGGCAAGGAATAGACCAGGGTTTGCAGCACTCTATGGGATTCTTGTGGTATTTTGGTTTGATAATGTGTTTCTCTCTGTAAATGTAAGTCAACTGGTGTTTTATGTATACCATTTTCCCTCTTATTTCTTCTTAAGTTAAAAAAACAAGGATAAAGGTAGAATTCATTAAAATTTGCAGTGCTCTACCTAGGGTTTGTTTAATTTTCTATGTTTTTAGCTGTTTGGAGAGGATCCTTGAAGGTTTCTTGCCCTCTTCAACTCTTCACCTTTCTCAAATCCATTTCCTTCAAATTGAAAGTGTCAAATCAAGTGCCTACCTTGCCCCATTTAGATCTCTGCAAAACTAGGCCTCATTCCCCAAAGCCTGCCTTCCCTTTGATCCAACAAAACACCCTTAAAAATCAAATAAAACTCTTTGCATATAACCTAGCCTAAAATCAGCCTTCATTCAAAGTCATCTCAAGCCTTACTGATCATTTTCTGCTGAGATTGACCAGGAGAGAGCCCTCTCCTGATCTGGTAGGGCTAGCTACCAGATTAAGTGTGGTTTGATGTTACCCTAGATTCTGCCTTTCTCAGCCTGAGGTAGATTTAGGCCATAACAAGCGGTATGGTGATCATGATATGTAGTTTTTGTTTTCAGTATTATGATATGATGTAAATGTTGCATTGAGTTGTGTTATAAAGCTCCATGGGAAACACATGTTTTTCTAGTTTATAAGTGTCATTAAACACTGAGGACAATGTTCCCCCAAGGGGGAGGGTTCTGTAACAACCCTGATTAAAAATCCATGTAATAAAGTTAATAAAGGAAAATATAAGACCTAGGTCATGGGACATGTTTTCCAAGATGTATGTTAGGAAAAAACATAGTGATCAGGATCATTGGTGATTAATTAATTGTTATAGAAATTTGCAAAGGCATTGGAAAAGGCTTGGAAAGACAAAATGGAATTTATTGGCATTTTTTTATATGAAAATAATGGAAAATACGAGAAAAGGAAGGTGAAATATCAAAAAATTGCATGTGAGGAAAATTGAACGAAATAAGAAGGAAAATACAACAAAATAGAGGCTTCAATAATAAAAATCCTTATGAGGATCAATTAAAAACATTTTGTAAGTTTTATCTTGGAGCTCTATTCTATTCTCTCTCTCTCACACACTCTTTCATACTTATAGAAATCTTGGAGCATTCTTGGAGCACATTGGCTTTGGAGAAATAAAGCAAAGGAAAGCAAGAAAGTGCAAGTGGACAACGAGATCAACAAATACAATTGGATTGCTTTGAAGGTACCGAGTTTAATGTATGATTTAATTGCTATTTTTGGCATGCATGGTGTATGCATGTGGTTATTTGGTTATGATATGTTATTGGTATAGAGGATTGCCTGGATTGATAGTGTTTTGTCCTAGCCTTTCCATTTCATGGATAGCCATGGTGTCACGGGTTTTCCCATTTTTTTTCTAATTGGTGCTCATGTTCCTTATGGTTTTGGGTGGAGTTATTATTTCTTGGAGCCTTGGTTGGAAAAACACTCTGGAAACCCTGAAACAACTTGGGTTGAGTTACTAGTCCTGGAAGCCTTGGTTAGATAAACGCTCTGGAGCCGTTGATGGGTTGAGTTACTAGTCCTGGAGACTTGGTTGGAAAAACACTTTGGAGCCCTGTGGCAACAATGGGTTGAGTTACTAGCCCTAGATCTAGGTTGGAACACCCTCTGGAGCCGTAGATAGCTTGGTTAGAGACCGATATGTTGATGTTAGTGATGTTGAACTATGAGGTGGAATCATTGGTTGAGGGTTGAGGTGGTTTGGCCTCTGGAAGTCCTGGTTTGGTTTTTATTGGTTTATTCCATGAGATCCAACATTCATGTTTGGAATATGGCACAAGAGTGATTAACAGAAAGAGAGATTTGGTTTCCCAATCTATGGTCAGGTGGTACGTGGAAGTCCCTGGCTTGGTTGGATTTTGCATATGTTAATAATAGCTATTTCTTCTTGTATTTTATGAGTAAATGTACTTTTTATTATGTGTATTTGATGGATTTTCTATCATTGTTATTATTCTGGTTATATGCTGGTTATAAGCGTGGTTTCATGAAAGATTCTAGTTAAGGCTATTATCATGTTTTGATTGGTAAATGATTGGTGATTGAATGCATGATATAATAAATGTTATGACAACTATATGAGAGGGAATTCGAGGTTTCTTGATTATTATCTAGTGATATTATTGAATTAGTAAACATATATGTATTATAACCTATAGGTACTATGGACCCAAACTGTTTATATAAATGAGTTATTGGTACCTGTAACTTCACAGGGCCATAACTTTGGCATACGATATCCGTTTGACTATAATAATACCTTGTTTCAAAAATCTCCTCTAGGATATCAAAAATGAATTTCAAAATTGTTATTTCACTTTTCTAGTCTCTTCGTTTTCCTTGAAAATTTTGTCTAAGCCCTCAAAGCAACGTCAAAATTTTAGAACCTGAAAAACTGCCAAAAATAGAAAGTTGTGTTAAATTTAAGGAAACGAAACTACAATGAAATAGTGGTTGGTCAAATTAGGCTGATATTGGTGTGATCACATGTCACTAAGTGTTTGTAGCCAGTTCTAGACACGTGGGCCCATTTTCCATAAGTGCATCTTGGAAGTTGAGTCTCACATAATAACTCTCATCTCATGTTTACCCTGACAAGCTTGTGGATTTGGGTAAATGTGGGAGGGGTGGTTATAGATTGGTATTAGAGCTCCCAGGTTAAACACTTGGACTAGATGGGCAGAATGTGTTTTTCATGCATGCATGATTTTTGTATACATGCTTGTCATGTATGCATGGTATTGGCCATTATTGCAGTTGAGTCGTCATGTATACGCTGATGATGTTGGTATGTATGGTATGTTGATTTCATCATATATATACATATGTTATGCTAATATAGACTTAGTGGTGTAGACGAGATAACCTCCCCTGAACTTCACTGAGGTACGTTTGATTTTGGTTATATTTGTTAATTGACATGGTACATTTGCAGGAAGTAGAGGATCAAATATGACAAGCAAGAAGGTAGATTTCAATGTTGAAGAATGTAACTAGGTTCAATATTCATTATATATTTTTCAAATTAATTTATTATTATTATTAAATTACTTATTAAAGCATGGGTTTCACGCTTATGTCATATTTAGATTAAGGTCCCAATTTTGGAGTTCTAGGTTAGTCATTACAGATTTATATTGATCCAATTTGGTCTTTTAAATAATATAATATTAGGTTGCTTATTATTTGGTCAAAAGGATCCTCCATCAAGTCATATTCTTTAAGGTCATCATCCTCGACAAAAATCTACTTTGAAGACAACTCTCAAGTCAACTTATCTCTATTGATACAAGTCATATAAACAACCTTAAAACTATCCTCAAGTCGACTCAAAAATAAGACACAACACTTCACAGTCATGTCGACTTATTTTATGGAGAAAAAACTATAAATACCCCACTGTAATTTCAAATTTCCACACTTAGAATTCATACTTCTCTCTACAATCAAGGTTCAAACTTTATTACAGGTTCAATGACGATACAGTGGTACGAAAGCTCGGTGAAGTTACAATACGATGGTTCGATGACATGATATTTATGCTTGGTGAAGGTACAATGGTTCGGTATCTATGCTTGGTATCTATGGCTCAGTATCTATGCTTGGTGAATGAACAATGGTATAGTGGCGTGGTAATATGATGCTATATGATGCTGTGACATATTCTTGGTGCTACGATACATAAATTGGTGCTACAAATACTCGCCGCTGTATTAGAAAAGTCGATGCTATCTCAACTTAGTGCTACAAATAGCTAATTGCTATCTTAGTCATGGTGTTTAGTGATATGATGTTATCTCGTTATGATGTTTGGTGATATGATATGATGCTCGGTGATGCTATCTCATGCTACAGAACTTGGTCAACAGAACGAGGGTGAATTTTTTGGTGCAAGCAAAGGAGATCTCAGTGTCTTTGAGATCTCAGTGCTAATACAATTAAGGGATGACTTGATGGAGGAAGCCTATAGTCTAGGCTCTTGGTCGTTTCATCTTGAACCTATTGAAGAAATAATTTTGACTGGGTTTTCCCCAAGAAATGTGCCTACATCTTGTGTCCTCTTCTATTTGTTTGGAATTAGTCGTGATGATAAGAAAGATAAAACACAAGAACACATAATAATAATCACAAGATAATGTAATCATAAGAATAATCCACACTATTTATTCAATGAGATCCGTAGAATTTTTATCCTTGTCCTAAGGAATAAGCACATTAGTTGGTTCAAAAGTCAACCAAATCCTAATGATGTGATTAATCCGAAAGACATTTATCTACTTTATGGATCAAAAAAGTCTTCGTTCTAACACAATGAAAAAATTCTCTAGTATGTGTATATAATATTGTTGAGAATTTATAGATGGATAATCTAGGGTTTACATCAAGCCCTAGTAGAATCTATTCATGATATGCTTTGATGGTCAATCTAAAATCTAGGGTTTGCAACTAAATCTAGTGGAAGTTGGTCATATTAATGACCAAGTTGTTGTTTACTTTGATTGATTCTATGATCCTTGTGGGAGGTCTAATATAAACTCTGAAAGATATTAGATACATATTCTTTCGATTTCTAAATTACATAACTAATATTCTGTCATATTGATTGAATTAATGATGTGATTTAAGGTATGTAACAAACCTGGGATAGAAGTTGAAGTAATACAATCTCTTGATTGATTATGTAAAGTCTAAATGATTTTGCTAATATAAATTTTTTGTTATAAATAACTTCATGCTTCAAAAAAATTGGTTGTACTTTCTAAGTTATGCAGGTACATCATATTGGTGAAGAAGTCCATAAGAGAAGTTGATATGATAAACATGATGAGAGGAATGGAAGTTGTTATCACTCCACTAGATCTCTAAGGCTGAAAAGGAGTCCAAACAGAGATAACCACAAACCAATATTTTAGCTTGGTAGCTAGCCCTACCAAACCGAAGAGGGCTCTCTCCACAAAGTCATAGCCAAGAGGGCTGTATGAATTAGGGTTTAAGGCTAGGTATGAGTACAGGGGTTTGTTTGTTTGATTTGGGTTGCTGGATGAGGATTAGGTCAAAGAGGCTAGGTCAGGGAAAATAAGATTAGGGTTGCAGAGATTCAATGGGGAAAGGTAGGTAGAAAACCTAACAATTTAGGGTTTTAGGGTGAGATGGATTAGACAGATGAGGAGATAGAAAGAGAAAGGCTAGGCATGAATTCTTTCTAAACTGAAGAAAATGAACAAACTATGAAGATTTTCCCAAAACAGAGCATGAGAGATGTATTCTGTTTATCAACTTGAAAATAAACATATCATAGAAATGAAATGAATCATGAAATAAAACATTCATACTTAATGATACATAATAAGAACTATGCAAAATTTCCATACCACAGGTATCCCAAAGAAATAGCTGCAATATTTTCATTAATTTCCTGCCAAATACTGATTACACTAGATTCTCTTATCAATACCACAAAATCCAACCTCTAAAATGAGTCAAAAATTACAAGATATAAACCACAAAACAACTTATCCCATCCTCATGGGTCAAATACCTGAGTGGAGAAGCAGTTCCACCAAAACCTGAACTGATACCTAGAGTGTAGGGAGGTCAAATTAACTCAGCCCTCACTTTTTGGAAACTGATTCATTACATCATCATCAAAAGTTTTCATCTAATGTATTTACCCTAGGTAAGTGTAAAAAATCCATAATTACATTTACATCATTGATTTACATTTGTAAAAACTCCATTTTCCAAGAGAAACTGGAAAAAATGAAAAATATGGAAATATCAACAAACTGAATTTTTTTGTCAAAAGTGCAGTGCCATTGCTATAAGTGCATTGCCTCTTCAGTAAGCACAGTGCCACTCTCTGAAAGCGCAACACCACAAAAATTTCGGCCTCTGACCCTGCAATTCAACTTTTCCAG
>JAXQQM020083758.1:0-202683 GCA_034641835.2 Pinus albicaulis | reverse complement strand
GGTGCGTCTACGGGGACCCTGAAGATATACATCTCCTGAAAATTTTGAAGTTGGACTCTTGAAGGTAGCAGGAGGTTAGAATCTGTTTGTTGTTGCAACTACATTGGTGAATCCATTGTTGAATAATTCAAAATTTCATAGATTCATGGTGATTCCACTGGACTTATGAAGAACTTGGATACTACCATTCTTGTTTCAAGGTATGCATGTATAGATTTTTCAAAAAATTATGGCTTCCCAAATCATTTTCCCAAAGATGCATATATTTTAAGGAATGGTCCAAAATTCAATGGGGAAGATTTGAGTTTGACCTTGAACTATATATCAGATCTCTATGACTTTACAGAGCTTCTTAGAGTTAGACATGAAGATATTTTCATCATATTTTTCTATGATTCATTTCAAGGGGAATGTAAACAATGGATTGAAAGCTTTCCTATTAGATCTATTAAGTCATTTGCTGAGTTTTGGCTTATTTTTGTGGAAGCATGGATGCAAAGAACAGAGTTGGTGGCAGACTCTCCTTACATTCAAGGTTTTAAACAATGGAATGATTATCACACTAATGAGGAAGTGGATGAAAATTTTTCTTTGTCTCTGTCTTCTTATTTAAAGTAATTTGAGTGCAAGTCAGAAGATGAGATTCACTTTTTGGATGAAGTTGCTAAGAACATTGAGAAAGACATTGAAGTTTTAGAAGACCAAATTCAATCCTATAGTCTTCATGATCAAGATTAGTCTTTTCAAAAAATTTTAATGCCAGAACACAAAGAGAGGGTTCTGCTACCTTTCTATTTTGAGATTGAGGAAGAATACCCTATTTTTGAAAATTAGTTTGATAGCACACAACTGAAATCTTGTGTTGCTAAGGAAAGCATTTATGAGTTGTCTAAAACTATAGAATGTATTGAGAATCATCAAAAAAACTATGTCTTATATGATCCTATAGCTGACTACATGGAAGAGTTCTACAGTCCATATTTCCAAATATATTTTCATTATGAATATCAGATACATTTTATGTTTCCTTGGTCATTTCAGTATCATGTTTACTTTTGGTTCAAGTGCAGTCAAGAGTTTCAAGTGTCAAATCAACTCATTGACTGGTTTTATTGGAGGTTTCATGTTGCTTGAATTAAAAATGGAGATTGCAGTTGTTAGGGTAGGTAGGACTGTGTGAATAAGCTCAAAGTTGGCTGAGAATCTTTTCAGTAGGTACATATTTGGTTCTTCAACAGTAATCATCCAACTTGAGCCCGAGGTGAAGGCCATAAGAGCTTGGCAAAGTCTTCATAAATTTTAGATTTTTTATTTCCAAGAAGATGGATGGCACTAGAACTATAGGTTCTTTGGTGTACCATAGGGGCACACCATCCTAAGTGGAGCCAATGTTATCACTCAGAAAAAAATGAAGCATCATTTGAAAAATTCCTAGAGGTTCATCTGTCAAAGTTAGGATTATAGGATTCATTTTTCATTACTTGGTCAAGGAAATTATTTTATTTTTCTTATTAAGCATATCCTAAGGTCTAAACCCACCTTCTGTCATATCCCATCATGTCACATCAATCATAATTTTCTGACATTTTTCATTTCCCAAGGCTTTAGCACTGAAAGGGTCATTTTAGCAAAGAAACCACACTTTCATAGTGAAATAACCAGAGAAATTGCACTTTTCGCTACGAAATTGCTAATACTTTCGTAGCAAAAATGCCCAGAAATACACTAAGAATGCTACGAAATTAAGGTTTTATGTTTGTCATGTCAAATTAGTTGTTAGGTGTCAGAAAATGGTTTGAGAAGGATAATTTAGATTCCATTTGAGTCAGTTAGGGTAAATATCAAGGTACATAGTTAGGGCTGAAGTCATCATCACCATTTTAAGCATGTATGAGTCATCATTCGGATATGAGTGGTCATTGAACTTCAAAATATTTCCAAATTGAGTCATTTTTCATTCTCCATTTCTTCTTTGGGTGTTTTTTATCTTTGGAGATCTATTTCATTGAGGCCAGGTTGTGGCTAGTTTCTTTCAAAGGATTGCAGATACCACTAATCAAGCGATGTAGAGAATTATCAAGCGAGGCAGAGAAGACTTTAAAGAGCCATGACTGCCAAAAGGAAGACAAATAAAGGTGGCCATTGTCTCAGATATGAGACATCAAATATGAACCTGATAAATGAAGACCCAACAGCTGTAGAAATCTTCACAAGGACAAGATGTTTACATTTTTGTGAAATATTACAAGGTTGCCAGGTTTCCAAATAATTTTCCCTAAACTTCAGTGGAACAACTACTAAAGTGGGGATGCTGAATCTCACTATTACACCAGAGATCATTGTAGCATCAACATGGATTCCAATAGGACAAGAAAAATGGTTCAAATGGTTCAAGTTCAACATGAAGGAGTGCAAAGAGTTTATCAAGCCCGAAAGCGATGAAGTTGACCTTACAAATGCCATTCCAAGGAGCTGCATGAAGGAAAATTTTTCCAAGCTGCTGCTCATTATCTAGAAATATTTCACATGTGAAGGAATATATCATAAATTTTATTCTTACCACTTCAAGCTTCTCCTTCACTTTGCTAGTAAGATATCTCTTCACCTTCATTTCTATTTACACAAAAGCCTAGCAAAAATGGAAGTTAAAGTTCAGGAAAATATGAGGGAAGTGAAACATCACTTTTTCATCATGGCTTAATAAAATTGTTGGTTTTAAATTAGTTACAAAGACTAGGCAGAGACTGGTCTTCATTTAGGTTTGTTAGTGGTTTTGAAATGGATACCCTTACCCATAAAAGAACTCCAAAACCTAGAGGGTTACCATCACCTTTAGTGGCAGAAAAAAGTGAACTAGTAGGGATAGAAAAAAGTGAACCAGCCATGATGGAAACATAAAATTTGCAGATATTTGATACACCCACTCTTCCACCTGCAAAAAAAAATTCAATAATGATCAAACCTACAAAACGAGAGCAATACGTGAGTAAACAAAGTGGAAAAAGAATAACAAGGAGCCCAATAGTGGCTAAAGGAAATTTAGAAGATATACTACATGCCATTGATATTGAAGAGACTCCTATAGTCCATGTTGAGGATATAGATGAAGGTGGACAGAAACACAAGAAAGCTAAATATGCAAAGAAGCTAGAGTTTGAAGGTGAGGATTCAGGTTTTATGTTTCAGGCTAGGAAGCCCATGAAAAGGCATGATAGAAAAATTTTGGAGAGCAGAAAAGAAGTTAATCCAGCCACTGACGCTACCCAGCCACCTCAAGACATTATTGATCTTTCATCACCTGTAGAAAAAGATCCAGTTAGCAACCCAAAGAAAGGAAAGGAGAAATTAATTGAAAAAACAGAGTTTGAACTCCTTGAAGAACAATTGATGTTAGCTAATCATCAAATTGAAGTTATGAAGAAGGAGGCAAGGAAAGATAATGTCCAAAAGGTTTAGTTTGAAAATATGAAAGGGGTTTGGGAAGAGCAAGTTGACACTCTATTAAAGACCCTAAACAACACACAACAGTTAATTAAATGGACAATGCCATTGAGAAAAGAGGTGAAACATGTCAGAAGAATGAACTTGCATTTGAAATCTACCAACAAAAAACTGAAATATCAAGTTAAAGACCTCTAGGAATAGCTAGAATTTATCCATGAGGAGATGGAGAATAAGGGCCTTAAAATGACAGTAGTTGAGGAGCCAATAGCTCAACTCATCATCAATGAGGAAGAAATACCTCAAGAATCTTAGTTTGGGTTGGTTTATATTTTGTAATGTAAATGACATGTTGAAAACCAAATTATTACAGCTAGAAGGTACACTTTTGAAGCTAGGCATAAATCTTGAATTTACAAAGTTTTCAGTAATTTTGTAGCGTTTCCTAGGCTTGAAGCCAGCAAAATGCTACGAAACCACCTGTAGCCTTCTTTTGGCATAAAAAACCACCTTTGGTAACTTTCAAGAGAAATAAATGATAAGAAGGATGTGTTATAACATGATGAATACCACGCAAGAGAAAAGAAGCAGAAATTATGATGGCAAAGGTCATTTTTTGTATGCTACGAAAGTACATTATGAAACTGTCATACTTTCGTAGCGTGTTGCTTTGAAGGTTTATAAGCAGGTTTTTGGGTTGTTTTGGACATGTGGATACTTTAAAAGGGTCAAGGGACTTTTCCAACAATCATCCAAGACTTTAAGACCATGAGATGAAGACAACACATGAGCCAAACCATTCGTTGAAGATAAGGACCTGTTTTCCTAAAAAATAGGGTTTGTTTCCAGATTTGGAGGAGGGGTAATCAAGATTTCAAGTAGTGCTGAGCTCCATAATAGCTCATTCAAACATGTGAATCATTATTTTTTAGATGTATAACTATTTCAAGAGATAAGGTAGTTGATGTAATAACTAGTTGTTTGAGTCCTGTTAGGAGAAGCACTATTTAATAGAATAACTGTAATTTTCTCATTAAAGTAGATGTTTTCTTGTTATGAAAGTCATCATTAGGAAAATGTTGATGAATCTAGCTAGGAGGTAGATCATTTCTCATGTAAAAATTCTTTTAAAAGGAAGATATTCGAATTTGAAAAGGGTTGGAGAATTTTTGGCAATACTGCAACTTTATGTAATTTGACTGTTTTCAGTAATACAGATGACTTTTACTTGACCAACCTAAGATTCTCATGGAGTTTTTAGTTATTATTTTATATATACTTTCTATGTGTACCATTTGCAGTGGTTTTCATCTTTAATACTCAGAATTCATAGGTGTATGCTCTGACTTCCTTTACTGATGAATTGGTTGTGTTATTCTATGTTTCATGTGTGATTTACCTCTGCTAAAAAATCCTACCTGCCTCATCTTCCATGTCAAGTGAAATTACCACTGAACTAATAAATTTTTTGACTCCATAAGCCTAATTATTGCAGACTTATACTCTTTTCAACCTACACACATCACAAGCAAGTTATTTTCCAAGTAGAGTTAGCCATCTAGTTTCATCATAATCAAATATCATTAACCCATTTTGAGAAAGCCCTCTCAGATTCAAAAGGATAAGCTTCAATTAAAAGTTTGTTTGAAATAGTTACATGAAGTTGTCTGATTAGCAACCAATCAAGTGCAATTTTTTGATAACATGAGGCATTTTAACTATTAAAATTGCAGGAAGGGAAAAATAATAGTGGGATATTACCAGATATTTGCTGATAGTTATTTGTAGATGGAAATAATGTATTTTTCCTTTGCTTGACTAGTTTCTTTTTCGGCTGTGGAAGCTTACTATGTCAGAAAAATTTCGAAAATGAGACAGAGTGAATGATTTGTGAGCAAATGGAGTGAAAACGGTGTGCAGAGGGGGTTTTATGGTAATGGCATAGTCTCGTTGGAGGTGTGGGGATGTTATTGAATTCAAATGGTTATCCAGGGAGACATTAATTGTGTAATAGACATGGCCAGGTGTTAGGATATGAGTGGAGGTGAGTGCACAAGAATTGCTGGTAGGAAAAGACGGGGGGTTGGCGATTTTTGGAGGGGGGTCTAGGTGGTAAGAGATATTTGAGGGGGGGTGCGAAATAGCATGGAGGTGACACGTAAGGGTGGGACCAGCGAGGAGGAAACTACTTTTCAGACCCTCCACCTGCTAATAAAGATAAGATGGGCAGGGGGGTGCAAAAATCACTATCGGTCGTTGATATGGGAAGGAGTTTATCGGGCTGCCGATTGGAGTGTGCACTTTAAGCATATAAAACAAAAACCTTTTTGTTGCTTGAGGACAATATAACATAGGCCCAACGCTTAGGATAAAAACATTTTCTCTCAAACTTAGGGTAAAAGCACAATTTATATAATGTTTCTCAAACTTAGGATAAAGCACAATTTATTGTAAATCATACATATCACCCTTTGAAACTTTTTATTGCAATTTTCTCCAAACCTAAGAGTAATTTTGATTGTCAAGGGTGCATTTAGATGTGCAGACCCTATTTTTTTTTTTTTTTTTGAAAGGGACAAACATCTAAAATAATCCTATCCTTTCATTCTTATTGATCCAAATTAAACAAATGGATCAACTTATTCATCTACCTAACTAGCATTGGCCAAGATTACACCATTTGGCTATTTTATTCTCTAATCTAATTAACAGAAATTTAAACTTGTTTGACCATGATTACACTGCATGATATAAACAATGACTCAAGGTTTTGGCATTTCAAAAAATCCACACACAACATTCAACTTATTCCTAAAGAATAAAACTCTCTATCAAGTAGTGGCATTTAGATTTGCATCACTTTTAGTTCTATTTTTTGTTTTTCATGGGGTTTTTCATCTTATTATTATTTTTTAATTTTTTAATTTTATTTTTAATTTTTTTTCAAATACCCTCTTTTCATTTTTTCTTTCTTTTTTATTTATATATTTTTTTTGAAATCATTTGCAAAATGCAATATTATTTACAATTTCATATGACTGAGACAAAATATTCAATCACCTTGTGATCCTATATATTTTAGGCCCCTAACAGTGGTTCCATTTGGGGATGACACTCTCTCTATGAGATGCTAAGTACCTTTTATGAGTAGCCTTGAATGTTCTTCTTTCAACACTTTTCTGCATATGATTTATTTTTTAGTTGTTGTAGTAGTTATGGTGGCACATTAATCCGGAGCTTAGGGCCTTCTCTACGAGCTTAAAATTCTGATAATAGGTCACCCAATCAAAAAAATTAAAGACAATGATATTTACAATAAATTTATCAAGAAACACTTCTATACCTGTGAAAAATAGCATTTCAACATCCTGCCATTCACAGGTCCACCATGTAGCTCTGTTCCATCCAATTTGTTGAGGAAAAATGCATTATGACCCCTATAGGCATGGATGATATAAGGTATTTTCCATAAGTTTTCAAAATTAATATGCTTACCTTTCTCTTATCTTCTTGAATCCCATTTTAAAACACCGTCCCCTAACTAGAAATCATCATCCTTGGTCCTTCTCTCATAAATTTTCTTGACATTTTCCTAGTTGACTTGTGTTTTGTTGTACACTTATTCCTTGGATTGCTGCAGTTGTATGGTCTGATTTATCCTTCTCTGAATATCATTGGATTCCACCTGTAACTCTTGGATCATTTTCATAAATAGGACACCTAAATAAGTTGGAAAAATAACATCCATTTCATAAACTAATTGGTATGGGGACATGTCAATTGATTTCTTGGTGGTGAGTTTGTCATCCCATAGTGGATTTTCCAACTTATTGTGCCATGACTTCTTTTTTTCTTCCAACATTTTTTTAATGATATTGACTAAAATCTTATTTGATGATTCATCTAACCCATGCTGTTGAGGTTAATAAGCAATTTAATGTCCTTGAGTCATCTGATACTTGCTGCATAACTCTACCATTTTCTTTTAATTAAAAGTTGTTGCATTGTCTGTGATAATTTTTCTAGGACATCCAAATATTGACAATATATTAGCTTCTAAAAATTTGATGATCACAACATCTATTGCTTTTCTTGAGGATATGGCTTCAATCCATTTAGTGAAATAGTCATTGGAGTGAGGATCCATTTGTGCTAGGATGAGGATGATGGATGGATTTATCCAATGAAATCCAAACCCCATTATTGGAAAGAAATTTCAACAGATATGGGTTTCAAGGGTATGTTGTGGTTCCTGTGTTCTGGCTAGATTAGAAAGAACAAAAGATAAGACAACATCATAACCACTTTGGGATCTCAATATCTAGCTCTCCTGGATCCAGAGAGGGATCTCTCTATAAATGTAAAGAATGGTATATCTTTAAGGTCAGTTTATGGTATTAGGGTAGGTATGAAGCAAGGGGTTTTGGTTTTTTGGTTTGGTTGGAGATCATTAACTAAGAAGGTTATGGAAGTGAAGAAGGAACTAAATAGAAGGATGTTTTAGCATGGGAAGATAAGTCAAAATAAGTGCCAATCCATTGGGCTATGGAGTCATAAAAGGGTTTACTTGCATAACAACTATCCAAGGGTTTCCATAGGGAAAGTCATATATACCAAAGGATCTCTTTTAGATATATGGTGGGATGGAATGCTAAGAAGTGAGGTGAAATAAAGAAACCAAAGTGCAACCTAAGATCAGGTAAGGACTTTTAACCTATCTTTCCTTTGACATACTTCAAAGGAAACTCTCGATAAAGACACAGAGGGTAGCTTAAGATCAAGTAAATACTTTTAACTTAGCCTGCTTTCAACATACTCTTAAGGAAAAAAATCTAGCAGTCCTGATAACCACTTTCAGACAGTAGAAAAAATTTAAGGTTAAACACAGAGTAAGGCCTAAGATCATAGAAATACTTTTTACCTTCTCTACTTTTGACACCAACTCACAGGGAAACTTTCAAGACAAACTGTTGGAGAAAGAACTAGAGGACAGGGCTAACCATAGACTTCCCTAGTTCAATCTTTACTTAGCATGAAATGAAAGTGACTTTCAAGGACAATGTTTCAAGTTGTACTTAGCAAGACATGGGCTCACCAACATTTCTTGACTTGTTATACTCTATAGAATTATCCTTAGAATACACAATCGGAGGAAAACATAAAGATAAATATTTATAGTGAGATTTAGGGTACTTACAATAGTATGTCCTAATCTATGCTTGTTGTTCTTTATCAGAGAATAATGGACAGTATGAAAAAACATGAAAGGAGACAATTACAGTAAGGAAAACATCATCAATAATATAGACCATGATCCTGTGAATATTCTTGTTCAATTGATGTGCAAAACCAGTCACATACTTTGAGTCCAATGGCTCTTTATAGTCCAAAATTCTCTTCCCATCCTACTATATTACAAACTACTCATCTACTTCCCTCAATAACAGTTCAAAAACTCAATCAAATCCCAACCCTTTACAATGAATTTTCAATGAATACTTATAGGTGAACGAAGAGGCGGAGTAGTATATATGAACTTAAATGATCCATTAATACAGAGGGGAGAAGTATTTGAATGTGCACTCTGCTTAATGGCTCTGCATTAACTGTTTGGAACCCTTCAGGTTAGTTTAGAAGTCTTTGTCAGGTTGACAATAACTTCGAGTATGTCTCTTGAAGTACTTTTCTAGCTGTAGTACTATGTTTTATCTTCTATGACAAGTAAGGTGAATATTTTGTCTTTTAGGTCTTCCATACTTCATAACCAATGCACTAACAATTCCAGGAGATTTCGTCAGAATAATAACTGTTCTGGGCTCGATGAGGCATAGAGAATGCTGTGGGAATTTTCCCTTCTTAAGAAAAAGAACATTCGGCTGATATTAAATCATTGATATGGCTTGATGTGTGCTATAGGCTTCATTAAGCCTCCTTGATCATCTTCAGTTATTTATTTGTGTCCTTTATCCTTTTAAACATTGGATTATAAGCATTAAGTCTTCAACATTACGCATTAATCCTTTAATTCTTCTTATGATACTCTTTGCTGCTTCTTCTGACCTGTGTTTGTGAATATATAGGCTACATAGGCACTGGAGGGTTTATGTCAGGGTTTAATAACTTAATCTTCAATAAAACATGTTTAAACCCTCTCAGGGATGTCTTCCTCTGCTATCTTTGGCTCTATGATAGTCTTTCTGCACTCTATATCACCATGACTATGACTGTGGAGACATAATGAATTCACCACTTTGTAAACCCTGAAAAACACGATAAACACATTATAAAAACCTGTGGGAGTGAGGATGGCTACTTCAGAGGCTTGTGGGGATGGAGGAGTAGTGAGGGGAAAAACTTGATTCAACAAAAAAATTGGCTTAAAATCATGGCAGAAGGAGAAAACAGGTCTGATGGGAGTTTGGGTGCGATGTTCATTGTGGAATATTAGATTAGAATAATCAACGGTGGAGATTTCTCGATGGAGTCATTGGGGGAACATATGAGCAACAATGAAATGATATCATGATATAACGTGGGGCGTTAGATCAGGATGATCTACGACTGTGATTTAAAGTGGAAATGATGTTGCGGGGAGGTGGGTGGTATGGCGGAAACCCGGAAGTGGTTTTCGCGCACAAAAAGGGGGGGAGGTGGTATAAAAAAAAATAACATGATTCCATACACATTTTGACACGCGTCCCTCCAAATACCACCCAATTCGCGTAATTTTTCAGTGTTAACTCTCGGGTGCAAAAATTATGCAAAACGCATTGGAAACTGTCGGATTGGAGACTACAGATCCAACGGTGTGGATCGCATGCGATGGGTGAAGAGCTGCACTGGCGGAAGAAGTGGTGGGGTTGAGTTAGGACCGTTAGATCTGTGGATCGGACGGTCAAGATTAAAAGAGAAAGCGGAGTTTTTGAACAAGAGGAAAATGGGGTAAGTGAATGAGCGAAAGATGGGAGCTGTCGGATCTGTAGGAATGGACGGCGGGGATCTAATAGGAAATCAGTGAAACAGTGAAAGGGAGAAAGGAAAATGCGAAGTGCGATGAAATCTTGGCCTTTGGTTCTTGTGTATTCAACGGTCGGGATAAAATCGGGTAATCAGGCCATCGGAGGAAAAGAAAAAATGGAAAACTGTGTTTGGGATATGCGATTAAGCGCTAGCCGTAGGATCGGAAGAGATCAATGGTAAGGATTAAATCGGTGAGGTGATGATGGAGGGTTATGGGCAGAGTGCGATGAGATCCCGGCCCTTCATTCTTGTGGATTCAACGGTCCAGATCAAATTGGCGGGCGCAGGTGATGGGCTCATGAGCGGAGCGCGATTGAATCTCAGCCGTCAGTTCTTGTGGATTCGACGATCGAGATTAGATCCGAAGATCGAAGGAGAGGGGCTTATCGCATCGGGGATTCAGGGAAAAAGAATAAAGGGAATGAGTTTTTTGCGATTGCGATTAGGCCTTAGCGCTTGGTCGTAGCACGGGTTATATGGAGAACATGGGCTAGGGCTAAGGCCGAAAGGCGCTTAAGGCCTTAATGTAAAAAATGGGTTTTTTAGGATTTTTGAAGGGTTTTTGGAGGAATTTGGAGTTTGCGATAGATGGAATGAGGGATTTTTTAAACCAAATAAAGGGAAATATAAGGTTTAAAAGGGGTTTAGGATGTGATGGAGGTTGCAATGCAGGTCTACAAAGAAATTTTTGTGAAGGGAATGAGGATGAAAAATGGGGAATTTTTTGAGAGTGAAATGGAGAAAATGGAGGCCTTTGAAAATAGTTTCTTTCATAAACAATAGGGTTCATTAAAGGAAACAGCAGTGAAGATAATTCTGAAGGATAGAAAACACATGGAGGCTTCAAGAATGATAGATTTACAAGGGAAATGTTTCTCTCGAAGGCTCAAAAACATATTTAGCCACTTGTCCACATGGGGACGACATCTTCTTCAAGCTGTCAAGAATCTCAAATATAATCTTTGGAAGTAGGCCAGATGCCTTGTACTTGACCATATTTTATTCTTTGATCAACTGTTTCATACATGATGTGCATTATATCAGCAAAAACATTTTCCCAACAACTACCTACCCATCCTACTGCCCTAACCTTTTTTCTTCAAGGTGCACTTAGACTTGCAGACCTTTCACATCATCATTTTTTTTTAAAGAAAAAACTAATCTAATTCTACCCTTATTCCTCCATGAGACCAGATTAAACAGTTGGACTCATAGCTTCTCTACCTAAACTACTATCTATCAGGATTAAACTGTCTGATAGGTTTTCATTCTCTACATTCTAAAACAGAAATTGAAACGCAGCTAAACTAGAATTAGACTTGTCTGATTTGCTGTGGATCCATGGTATAAATACAAGCTTCACATGGACTGAAATTTGCAGGAATTAAAAACAAAATTTGAAGGCTTCAGATATGAAAATCACCAAAATCCTTCCTTCTTCTTGTGACTCAGATTTTGAGCTTTCTAGAGTTACCTTCTTTCTTCTTTTCAGCTTTGGGTTTGGTCTTGTTAGAGATATTTCTTCTCCTTTTCTCTGTTGGTTCAAGTTTTGATCTTGTCTGAACCCTTCTCTTTCTATTTTTTTCTTTTTGAATTTTTTCTTCAAAGCAAAAATCAACAACTAAGTAAATGCTTACAGGCTGAGCTTATTGAGATTCCTACCTACCCTACTCTCACTTGAGATATTTACATGTCTAGCTGACAAAATCCCTTTTAGAATACATCCAGTCAATCAGATGATCCCATGACTGGTATTTTCTCATCTCTTTGAGCATGTTGGACAGTCAGGGCAACTCCCATTCTCTTTGTTTTTTAGCAGCAGCTTCTGAAATGCTTCTTGTTGTTTGTAACAAGCTGCTTTTGATGGCCTTTGATCCTTCTTCAAATTTTTGCAGGAAATTAGCATAAGGATATTGAAATGATACATGGTTGTGAGTATTTGGAAAGTAGGCTTCAACCAAGATTACTTCCTCTTCCAGTGGATCAAGGAACAGATTCTCTTGAGAAAGAAATTCTCCCTCATATTCATCCTTTTCTGAACTGGAGGACTCATCATATACTGCAGTTTTGTCCTCTTGTAGCTCTGAGATATTCTGATCTGGTGGGCTGAGCTATGTGAAAAGGTCACTAAATTCTTAAGTGGGGGTATGTTCCATCGCTTCCTCTTTTTCAAGAGAAGGCTCCTTGGTTTCAACCTGCTCAAAAATTTCTTCAATTTTCTCCTCCAGCTTTTAGGATGAAAGGCTGCTGATTTCCGATCACATGAAAACTGTTACTGATGATTTGAGATAAAATAGAGTGAAGATTCAATGAATCTTCATCTGCTACTATAATTTCATAACTTTCCTCATCAGTATCATAAATAGCCTGACTTGGCTCATTACTTTCTTGAAGTTGATGGACACGATCTTCCTTCCACAAATCTACTAATGATGGCCCTGCAAGGTCAACTTTTGTTTGGAGAACATCATCATTAGATAGATCAAAATTAGGAAAATCATTCGAGTAAGTAATGCTACCAATCAAACATATTGGATTATCAGCAGATATTTCTTCATTCATTTACAGGGGAGCTTTCTGAATCTGTACAACAAAGCTTAGTAGATGAATGTGCAAGAGTGTTTTCTTTATAAAATATTTCATAGGCATGCTACTTGTTTAATATTTGATCAACTTATTCTTCTGTCAAAAGAGGGATTCATTTTTCAGCATGGATAGAAGAACAACAGTCATGTTTCTCTTATGTTAACTGATTTGGAGGCTGGATGTCTTCTTGAGCCTCTTCTGGGGGATCTTCACTTGTGCTTGCAGGGAAACCTTGAGGATTTTATAATGTTTCCTCTTGTGGAGGTAAATTCCCTCTACGGACAGAGGCGATCCCTACTAGCCCAGATCGGGTCTAGCAACAATCGTAACATGCTATGGTGCAAGTTCCTAATTGCAATAAACCAAATTGTGAAGAAGGTCTACCTCAAGTCCAACGCTATCATTTGTAGAGGAGATGACGCTCCCATTTCCTTGCTCCGACAGATCACAATCCTTTCGCTCACCACGATTGAACACATGCACACACAAGAAACATGACAAACACAAGCGTAAAACCCAATGTATGCAATTATGTATCAGTCAGAGAAGACACAACTCATGATCATAATGAACAATACGAGTGGAACCATAACCAATAGTCGCTTATCATTAATTCAACAAAGGAAAATACAACCTGGCTCTGACGCTGAACCTTCTTTTGGTGGGTCATCAGTAGAATATGTCTCGGTAAAGCTTTTCAAGGATGGGGACAAGCCTCTCTCTTCGATCGTCAATCTCCTTGCTATGGATTTGGCACTATGAGGACTATCAAAGCTCTTGCAGCATTCTTTAGGCTATGAAGGCTCTTGGAGATTAGCTTGCAAAGGGAAATGGCAAGCTTATATAGATGGTGGAAGAGGAGTTGGGATCCCTACAATCATGGGATTTTCCCTATCCTCAAGGAAGCTTCCATGAGAGGTGGCAAACTACTTCCTCTACATGGAAATCTGGAGCCAAACGTCCCAACTCAATTTAGAGACGTGTTCAGGAGTTGGTCAAAGTTAATCTTCTGCCATTTATTTTTAAAAAACACCCTTTATTAAGCCTGGCGCCAGTGCAACTATGAGAAAGAGCGCCAATTGGCATGCCCTCTTTGAAGGATTTCCCCTATTGGCACGGGTATAACACAGGCTAGTCGCGCCAAGGGTGAAAAGGCTATTTTTAGGGTTTTTCACAAGGAGATGTCTTCAAGGGAATGGAAGTCCATGTCTAGGGGAATGCCATGAAAGTGTTTATAGGTTATGTAACTACTCACAGGTCATGGAATAAGCCCTCCAATGTGTGGGATGGGAAATTGCAGGGACGGTGAAAAATTTCTATGTAACAGATGCCCCCTAAAGCATTAGGCCCGAAAGAGAGAGAGGGGTGAAATGATTTATGAGAACGTGTCCAACTGAAAACACCGCTGTCGGAAAACCTGCATAGAGAAGTACAACTGATATCTCAGATACATGATATATGTGGTATGGGCGCAACCATCCATAACAGAGTATACAATAATCCAGATCCAAGGTATGGTCGCAGCCATCTAGTGAGGATCGATAAATAGACTCAGGTATGGTCGCAGCCATCCAGTGAATGAGTCATGTAACCAATCACAATAATCCACAAAATTGCAGCCCTGATTATAACAGACAGGAATCCAGGGTCTTGCACTCCATCTCGACCCGAACATAGTACAAGTTCAAGCATGTGAATATGTGAGCTAAATTTGAACACACAGGAACATCGTCTAATTACTAGCCAATGATGAAAGCTGTTAACAGACGCGAGAGGTACCACCAGTAATGAAAATGGTCCTCAAGGTACTATAGTTACAATCTATGGCATGTGAATCAATGAGCTGGCATCGAACACCCGTAGAATCACTCGATCGGAGGCCAGTGATGAAAGCCTCACATCGAACGTGAAGAACCTGCCATTGAGGCATGCAGGCTCCAAGGTACCAGAAGGGAGTCTCTAGATCAGCTTCTTGGATAATGAGCTGAAGTCGACAGGAAGTGACCATGATCGAAGGTGGGCCATAATTTTTCCCACATCATCGACACGAGACATAGGAACATAATGTCTTTGGCAGTATTTGACATCAAAAGATCATAGGTCATGATGATGAGGCAAAGAGCAGATGAGAGGCCAAAAGGGATCACCCAAACCCACGGAGGCAAGTGGAAAACAAGATGAGATGTCCCTAACCCGACACGAATGCAGACAAGTGCCATGTTCAAGAGTGGCATACTGCCGACATGACAATGATGCTGGTTCCATTTCCCCCCACCATTTCTGGCGAGTTTCCCAATTATTTTTGAAAACAAGCTTGAAGGGGATAACATATGCTTGTCATATAAGTTCTTCCTTCAGACGAATCCATCCTAGTACATTTAATGAGCCCTGGGAAGGAGGAACTCGAATATCATCATTACGACTGGGTCCGATGTCATCAGGGTTTTAATGAGTCTGTCAAAGGAAGAACTCGACGTCTTTTCATATTTAGAGAGTTTGAAAAGACAACAGAAAATTAAACTCCAACGGTCCCTTTTCGTAAATAGTTCCTCAGATCCGAAAAGGTAGAAAACTATGTTTGAGAAAACCTCCTAGTCGCGATAGGCTAGGGTGTTCCTTTTTCGTAAATAATCTATCCCAGCCCAAAAAAGGGGTAAATGTATACTGGGTAGATGTCGTTTCATGTCCACTTTAACAAGATAAAAAACGACAAGGGACTTGGCAATATTTTCATGTTTAGAGAGTTAGAAAAAAGCTGAAAGATGACTCCAAAATGACTTTTTCGTGTTTTTACCGAGTCCGAAAAAGTATAAAATACAACTCGTATCACTGCCCAAGTCACGTAAAAACCTGTTGCTGCACATAAAAGCAAGTGTAAAATCCATTTTCGAAAAAATATATTAAAATATTGAGAAAAACGACATTTAAAACCTAATTTTTATTCAAAAAGTTATAAATAGGCTTCAAATGGTAAAACAAATTTACTTTTACTTTTTACCTTACTTGGAGAGCAACAGTGGTCTGTTTGTGTGCAAACTTGTGGCAGTGATTGCGACTGATCCGAGACATCATTCAACTCCTCGTTTGTTCCAGGTAAAAGGCATTCCCTTAAGCTCCATTTTAATCCCTTTTTTATGAGTTTTCATTGCACAGTCGATCTCTGGAGGAGACATTTTAAAATTTTAGGGCTCCGCCATTAGCGTGGGTATCGGGCACGGACCTGCGCTAATGGAATTTTTCTCACAAAGGGGATTTTTCATCTCAGACTACCAAACAGTGAGGCATCCATCTGGATTTTCAAGCATGAAAGAGATCTAACAAGGTTTTTTGATCATGTTGATGCAGGTAACCAAGCACAATGGTTATTGAATGGAAGGAAAGGGAACATGGGGAGGAAGATGAAATGGCTATGGAGAACGAAGCCTATATGAATGCACTCAAGAACTGTGGACTCAAAAAATTCTTTCTTACTCCATGTTTACAAGCTCAACCTGAGCTGCTACAATACTTAGTCAGCATATGGGAAGAAAATGAGGAAGTATTTAAACTTCGGGACCAAGTGTTGGAACTTGAGGTTTCTAGTGTGTATTTCATCACCGGGCTGTCATGGAGAGGCCCAGTACCCATTCTGATGGGCAGCATACCTTACGGAGAAAAGATGGAGCAAGTAATGGCGAGGGTGTGCTCAGGGGCATGAACTGGATCGGGAAGCGGGAAGGTGGACATCCACACTATCCGTGATCTATCACTTAGAGAAGTGCTACACACCATTACACGAGCTGTAGGATCGCAAGCTCCACATGAGACGACCAAAGCCCAACTCATACTAGCCTTCAAGTCTATGAGCCCCACATTATTTGATTGGGCTACTACAGTGACGAGAAATATCAAGAGGGAGCTGACAAGATGCAAGCAAGTCAAACTAAAGCAGTTTGGATACGGTTCCATTTTGGTGTCGTTCATCCTGGAATGACTACCCATTTTCCAGGGCCAAGGGGCCATAGTTGTTGAGCCGGTACCAAGAGAGCCGAGGATGGCTCACTGGGCAGCACTTATGCCCAGGTCAAGAGGAGGCCAACAGATGTCTTGGAGGCCTGAATTATTTGGGTGGTTACGGTGACAGCTGATCGTGGTCGAGGAATGGCCCTATGCTGGGACTGATTTCACCGGAGATCCCGATCTTTCGCTCCCGGAGGGGGAGGATTGGGATGAGGAGTTGGGTATGATACTCTTTTTTATTTTTCGTATTTATGATTTTTTGGTAATACATGTTCATTCTAATAAAATTTTTATGTGTATGAAAATTTCGGCCCAGAGAGGCCCGCGGGCATGTCGCCCATTGCGCAGAGAGCCCATGCCGTAAATGACCCTCAGGCTGAGGGTGGTGAAGGTGGCGAACTGATCCAAAACTTGGAGGGCATCGCCCAGGGGATTCCAGACTATGCACGGTTAGCAGATGTTCTACTAGCATACCAGCGACACACTGTGGGGGTGCCTAGTCGCCTCCACCGACTACTGAGACGCTTAGTGCGCGCGGTGGCGTGCTACAACGAGCACCATGCAGATTAGACATCTAGGGTTTTTCCTGCATATTTTTTGAGAGACATGTCGTCTCCGGCTGTATTAAGACGAACATGTATATTTTTTATTTCATGTGATGCACACTATGTAAACATTTCAACACACACACACACACACACACATATATATACCTATTTATGGATGGATCTCTTTACATGTGATGATGTTTTTGTTTATAAATTGCGCAAATGTCTATCTAAAACCAAATTAGCTACTGCATCTGTTAATGTATTCATATGCCTGGGTATATGTTGATATGTGATATAATCAAAATTCCTTTCCAGTAAATGAATACGTAGATACAGACGTAAAATGGATGGGTTTCTAACTGAATAGTGACCATTAAGCTGTAATACTACAAGTTGTGAGTCTAGATACACAAGTAATTCACGAATGCCGAGGTCCACAACCTCGGTCAATAATTCCAATTCGGCACTTTATTCCGCGATATTATTTGTAGTAGGACCCAGACACACACCTTGCAGGTTAACCAACTCACCAGCAGGATTGTAGATTACCCAGGCTGCTGAGGACATATTCCTGGTACTGCAGGAGGCACCATCCGCAAAACCCACAAACGGAGTAATAGACATCTGCACAATCAGGGAGACCCGATTAGCAGAAAGATGCTTACATCGCACACCATACCACACATGCACACAAATGAATATACACACCTATGTACACACACCACACCAAAAGAAAACTTCAAGCGTAGTATTTTTTAAGGTACAACCCATTTCTAGGCTGCGCCAATGGAACTCCTTCGTAATCAATGAGCTCATATGCCCCATTTTTCAATACTCGTTTTACTATGTAGGTCCCATGCCACATGGGTTGGAACTTTCCTACTCCAAGTTTGTCGTGTGCTTGGTCGTATAGGAGGACAAGGTCCCATTCGACAAAGGAACATGGAGAGACTGATTGATCAAAGTGAGCTTTGACCCGATTCTTTTGTGCCTCAATGACTAAAGCAACCAAGCGGCAGGTTTCATCTAGCCATTCCAAATACAAGAGATGTTCTTCTTCAGGATAAGTATCAGACAAAAGTTCCACAGCCAACTTTAAGGAAGGAATTTCGCACTCAACCGGAAGAGTTGCTTCCAGACCATACACCAATTGGAATGGTGTGAATCCGGTCTCACTCTTTGCTGACGTCCGGTAGGCCCATAGAGCTGAGAAAAATTGGAGGTGCCAATTGCACTTATGAATACCAACTGTTAGTTGAAGCATTGTGACCAGAACTTTGTTCACAGCCTCAACCTGGCAATTTTCCTGGGGGTAATATGGCATTGAGCTATCATGTCATAAACGCAATCTTGATGTTAGCTCGGCCATCATGTAATCTTGAAAGTGAGTGCCATGATCGGTTACGATGGCCTGAGGGACACCGAAACGTGCAATAATGTGGTTGAAAATAAACTGGGCAGCTGTCTTACCATCGGCGGCTAGTGTAGCAATCGCTTCAACCCACTTAGTGAAGTAGTCGACAACAGTGATTATATATGTATGCCCCCTGGTCGAATGAGGGTTACACATCATAAATTCTATGCCCCATTTTGAAAAAGGGCCGATGGTAATGACAGGGTGCAGTGGAAGAGGTGGTGCACATATCTTGCGCTAAAAAACCTGACACGCATGACATTTGCTGACTGCAACAATACAGTCTTTGAATATCGATGGCCAGAAGTAACCTGCACGCAGAATATTCTGGGAAGTGGCATATCTAGACATGTGACCACCACAGGCGCCACTGTGACAGTAATTCAAGACTCTTTCAGCCTCTTCCAGGGTTAAGCACCAGCGGAGCACCAAATCTACTCCAACCCGGTATAAAGTATCTCCTACAATGTGGTAGGGTTGAGACTGATGCCGAATCTGATGTCGAGCATCTTTGGTTAACTCAGACTGGAATGTTGATGTTTGAAGATACACTATGATGTCGCCGTACCATGGGTCGCGAGTGCCGATAAGGAAGAGTGTTTCGTCCGGGATATGATCCTTGGAATGAGATGCGGTGGAGTCTGTCGGGAGGGAGAAAATGAGATCCGCAAAAACCAGTCATTTGGTTGACTTAGCAGTGGTAAAATCTAAGTCGAACTCCTTGTTAGAGTCGTTCTCTTCATCCCTCCGTCAGAGATCAAAATTTCTTTTGTTGCATTTCATTTTAGGTGTCTCATTCAGTCTAGTCAGCTGCATTCCATTAGGAGCATGGATCATCTGACATAAGGGTATTTTTTCTCATATCCCTCATGTCTTGTACCTACTCACTCAGGTCTGTTCATCAAATTCCATCAAAATCATTTCCAGTCAATTGCAGTCAATGTTTGGTCTTTTGGTGGGCAAAGAGTCTTTTTAGGGTTTTCAGTCTCATTAGGTTTATGGTTTCACAAATTTAGTCTTAAGAGTGTCCAATAATGCCAGCATGCACATGAGGGAGGTTCAAAATAAGTTTTCATTTCAAAAATTTCATCGTCATAATGTTAGATCATGATTCTTCTTCAAAACTCTGTTTTGAAGAAAAATTGTCAATTTCATCTTTTGTAATAAATGCCATGTAATTTTAAAAGTTTTTCAGTTATGAAGATCTTCAGGCACAACCCTGGTCTCCTTTTCCAAATCCAATGCCAGTCATCCCTGCAAAAATTGACAAAAGTTTCATCATTCAGCTCAAAAAATCAAAGGAAACAAGAAAAACATAGTTTATATTAAAAAATGTGAAAGTGCCAAAGTTCTGCAACATTACAAAAGTGGGTTACTAAATGAAAAAATCAAAATCCTTTTGATATATAAGATATTTTCCACATTCATCAATTCATTTGCACTAAGAGACATCATTAAGCCGAGTCAGATTGTGCAAGAGCGAAAACAGGGTTTTGGAGGACCGACTGTGGGTGAAAAGGCAGTCGCGGTGCATTGGTTGGAGGTCGCGACACACACAGTGGTCGTGACGCATACAAAAGTTTATCACTGTGCTATTTTGAACGTGTGCGACACACAAGGAAGGCGTGGTGCACTGGGTTTCGCGTGCGGCACACAGAGCCGACACCAATTTTTCTCATTGCCTTCAACAAAATTCCACATCTTTCGGTCCCATTTGCTTCAAGTAAGTTTGTGAGCCCTTTCAATTGCTTTTAAATAGTGTTTGGTGAGGTTAGAAGGGAAGAATATAAGAGTTTGAAGGTTGAAATTATAAACCCTCTCATTTGGTCAAAAATTGCTCCTTAGGGTTTGAATTTGAGTGTTAAAATTTGATTTTGGTGCCAAGTACTTCAAATATCATTACCCACCTATGGTTCCTTTCCTCTTCACTGTCACACTATCATTAATATCCCTCCCCTATTCCATTATATCCCATCTCATTTCCTCTCATTTTCCTTTTCCCATATTATTGGTGAAATTCCCAAAATCCAAAATTCCCCAAATAGTCAAGTGACTGTCTTCATACTTCAAATTTCACTAGATTGAACCATTTATTTTCCCACTGTCCATATTTCCCACAGTCCCTCTCCATTTGGCACATATTTTGGCAATTGAAACAAAGGCACCAAATTTTCATCATACAAGTCAAACATACACTTGGCATAGACTTGTAACACCATGGAGACAGACACTGAAACTTCATATGAACAAGACAGTGATTCTACCACTGAGCTACATGCATCGAGAAGGCCTCGTAAAGGTGGAAAACATGTGAGAGAAGAGCCCGCCTCATTGACTCAGTTGTAAGCCTGCCCACTTGCCATGGAATGTTTTAAAGAGCAGTCATGCTATCAATACTGTGAGATGATTGCTCATATTCAGCATCATCAGGAGTTGGCTCGGTTATTTGTTTTACATTTGCATGATGGTCAGGTAACTCTTGCTGGTGTTAATTTCACCTTGACACCAGAAACTATTTCTCAGGCAATAGGAATACCAAATGTGGGTGAAGATTGGAACAAGAGATAGCAGGTGGACAGAGTGCATTATGAACCATACATCAGGCCTAGCTATGTGAGACAGCTCAGCAGGGTATTCCCATTCCGGTTTCTGAAGGAATCCTATGCGCCTTTGATGAAACTCATTATCAGATACTTCAGTTGTGAGGGACGGTTTTCACGCCTCTATGCCTACCACATCAGATTATTGATGCATTTCAAGAGAGTGAGGATGATGAACATTCCATATTTCATGTGTTGAAACATCGAGAGAATGACCACTCTTGTGTAGAAGAAGACTCCCGAGCAGCAGTACAACAGTATTTATCACTATGCTCTCATCAAGATTGTTGTTGTACATCAGCTTGGATTGCAGGGCATTGCATGGGAAGATTTCATTTCCCGTGAATTATTCACAGCACCTCAGCCTCCTCCGGATATTGTTCATGAGCCAGGTGAACCTTCACATTAGTTTGAAGGTCACGAGACAGAGCCTATCAGTGTGCCAGTGTATGTCACTTATCAGAGAGGCACGAGAGTATTATTTGTAGCAGCCCGACGAGTACTATCTCCACCCGGGGTGGAAGGGGTCTCGTTGTCATCATCAGCAGCACAAGTACAAGTATAGGACAGAGGTAAGAGGCCCATGCAGGATGAGGGCCCTTCAGGAGGCCATGATACTAATTTCATATTGATTGATGAGGATTTGAGCTCTCCAAGCTCAAATTTGAGAGAGATCATTCAGGAGCAGAAAGATGAGATTGACACATTTACTGACAAGTTGCAGAGAGCTCAATGGATCATAAAATATCTGGAGCAACGTAACAAACAGTTTTAGGATCAGCAGACGATCATGGAGTTGCAAAACATTCGTGAGAACCGGCAAGCTCCCCGGAGAAGCCCAACCGAGATGACACCTATTGAGCGGGAGATCGAGGCTGATAGAGAGACTTGGCTTGAGAGGGTCAAAATTCATCTTGAGAAGCTATTGGAGAAGGAAAATAAGGATAAGAACATACTCAGGCACATGAAGAATCACTATTGGGCGCGCAATCATGTTTGCAAAGCAAAGATTAAAACCCCGAAGGCAAGGCTAAGGAGGGTACTAAAGCGTTGCAAAAGGCATGATAGGCTCCAAATTTTGGCCGAAGCTTATTTGGCTAAGCATAGCACTTTTTGTCAATTTTGAATTTTTTGGTCACAAAACAGATTTTCCTTCCCGACGCGTAGCGCCACTTGGCGCGCGCTTATAATTGGCAGCTCTTCAGGGGGAAAAATTTTCATTTCTGAATTTTTTATCAAAATTTATGCAATCTCACGGATTACCTAAGGATTTTATCAAGTTCTGGGTTGCCTAAAGGATAAAAAACACCCTAAAAATGGCCTTTCTGCCACTTTTTGCACACACAGGAAGCAGTGTTGGGAGATTGAACTTTTTGAGGGGCAAATGGAAACCAAATCCCAAAATTCCACTTGGGTTGGAAATTAGACAGGTATGGATTTCCAATGAGCTATCCTGTGCTCAATTTGGACTTCGGGAAGGGCCTCAAAATCAGCTCCAAACTTGTGCTATGCATAGAGATTCCAGGTGCGGCACATAGAGGAATTTGGCCTATTTTTCACTCAGCAGCTCAGAATTTCGCCTAGTTTTGGCCAGTTTCACTTTTTCATGTAAATCTTGATGTACCTTGATGTAATTTAATGACAATGATGTAAATTTGGCACATTTTTACTCATTATAGAAGATTCATTCACCAAAATGTGAAATGTAAGTGAATGGATCAGTTTCCTAGCATATAGAGGCAAGTTGTTTCATTGCCTATTTTCTAGTTCCTAGTTTAGATATGGTTGAAACAGCTCCTAGAATTATGAGCTCGACCCCTAGAGGCATGGGAATGGGTTAGGCTTTTCTATATGATGTATTTTCTCAGTCATTTTCAGGGTTGGACATTTAGGATTGCTTGGCACGTCATTGTACATTTCATCTCTGCACTTTTGGCAAAGGAATAGACCAGGGTTTGCAGCACTCTTTGGGATCCATGTGGCTCTGTGTTTTGATGGTGTTTTTATCTATGTAATTTTAAGTTCATTGATGTCTATTTGTATCATTTCCCTTTTTTTTTTTTTCTTAGATTAAAAAAATTAGTGTTAAAGGTGGAATTCATTGGATTTCTCTGCTCTGCCTTTAGTTTTGTTTAATTTTTCATGTTTTCATCTATTTGAGGAAGACTCTTGAGACCCTCTTTCCCTCTTCAACTCCTCATCGGTCTGATTCATCCATTCATTCAATCTAAAGCATCAAAATAATTTCCTTCCTTGCCCCAATCAGAACTCTGCAAAAACTAGGCCTTATCCCCGCACCCAAAACTGCCTTTCCCTTTGATCCAAAAAAAACCCCCCAAAACACAATAAAAATCCTTTACTTATATACCTAGCCTAAAATTAGCCTTTATTTCAACTCATCTCAATCCCTATTGATTATTTTTCTGAGATTGACTCGGAGAGAGCCCTCTCCTGTTCTGGTAGGGCTAGCTACCAGACTGACCATGGTTTGATGTTACCCTGAACTCTGCCTTCCTTCAGCCTGAGGTAGATTTATGCGATAACATAGTGGCGACCATACTGGGGAAGAAAATGGTTTGCTTGTTGGTGTTATTTGTTTTATAAGCTACAGACGGAGCCTGAAGTTATGCCAGGTAACCTTCGAAACGCTCTTGCTTTGCATTAGTGAAAGTAGATAAATGTTGCTTCAGTCAATCTCCGGTCTAGCTTTTGAACGTGACACTTGACTTGTAAATTTTCCCAGTACATCAAATAGTTCTAGACTTTTGGGTGATGAGTCTAGAATTTGATAGGTTGAACAAGTTGGTTTTGTCCCTTTGATTTTGAAATTAATCCAACACACTGGCTTCCAGAAGACATACTAGAGCAAATCCGGATCCTGATCCACCTCCACTGTATGAGAATCCCAATCTGATTTCAAGAATCCTTCGTGGAGAAAGTCCCGCGATTCCTCTTTTAAAATCTCATTCATGTCCCGATGTCTTTGAATACCTTGAATATATTGAATTTGACGAGAAATTTGAGTTTTTGTTGTTTGAAACTAAGTCTGAAAGCGTTATTTGTTCTACTGTCATAAATCCCTAGTTTATCAAGTATCTTGAAATTGAACAGGCTAATAGATCCATCGACAGTTACATTTTGAATATTCAAAACTCCATTGTGGCAACAAACATTTTTGAGTTTATAGAATCTGTATCTGAAACTCTTTGGCCATCAGCAGTTACTTCCGATTCACAAGTTCATACCCAGCCTCCTTTCATTCCTACCATTCCCATGCAACCATCTACTTCTGATAAAAAATCTGCAGTAGTATCGCCTCCATCCACACCACATACACCTCATACATCTACTGCTCCTACTCCACCTGTTTCTCCAAGGCAGATTATAAATCCACTAAGAGCAATGGCTGCTCGATTTGCACCCCTTGTCTTGCCTCAAAACTTGGATTCTATGCCCGCTGATTATCAAAGTAAGATCCCATTGTTTGATGGCACTCATCAAAGTGTTCCTCCTCATCAGAAAATTGATAGAATGGTGGAATTCTTTGATCTTCATGAAATTGATGAAGAAAATGTGACTATGAGATTGTTTGTGCAAAATTTTGGAGATGAGGTGAGAAAATGGTTCAGAGCTTTGCAGCCTAGAAGTATTGCTACATTGGTTAAGTTGTAGAGACAATTTTTAGATCATTGGGAATTAAAGAAATATCCTCTTCATATCACTTTTGAATATACCAGGATCAAACGCAACATAGGTGAGTCAATCCAAGACTATTGCATCAGATTCAATGTGATTTATAATGCAATTCCTGATGATTTAAGGCCATCTAAGAAGTCAAATTTTCTTAAATTTCTGGATGGTTTTGATCCGAACATGGCCTATTCATTACGAGAAAGAGATCCACCCACTTTGGAGGAGATGCAGAAAATTGCAATAAGTGTTGAAGCTAATCTGAATGACAAGAGAGCTAGATTGAGAGCAGAAAAGAAGGTTGCAATAAAGGAAGAAGCTTCTACTTAAAATCAGGTACTTCGCAAGCTGGAAAAGATGATTGAAATACTAACACTTGGCAAGCCTGAACCACAGATCAGAAATCCTAATTTCCGTGGACAGTAGCAACCACAATTCCGAATCAAACAACGAGAGCAACGAGCACAAGAACCGTCGGCACAACAGCAGGTAAAAACTCCTTTACAGCAAAATTTTGTTGGCTCGGAATTAAATGATGAAGATAATGTAATTGGAGAAGAAAATCACTTCTTTACACTTGATTATATGCCGACCTTTATCACTGAGGATGAGGAATATGCAGAAAATACAGCTGAACAAAAGGATGAGGATTTTATCTTGGAAAATGACATGGCTCTTGAAGAAGAGTTGGATGAGTATCAGAGAGGTTATATGAATGCTTTGTCCGCCCAACAGCGACAATATTCACTTAGAAACAGAGATGTGCCTATCAACCCAATCCAAAAGAGAAAATAAGTTTCAGCACCAAAGAATGATGCACCCATTGCACAGAAGAAGGGAAAAGATGTAGCTGATCCTACTACTAGCAAGTCTCCAGCGGCAAATGAAAGATATAATCATCCAATTGTATCGAAGGAGAAATTGAAAAGAAGGATGCTCTAGTCAAAGAGGTAGAAAAAACTTCAGCTTTTAGCTTAGAGAATGAGATTGGTAAGTTAAAAGTTTCCATTCCTTTGACTGAGTTGATGAGAAATAGCGGCTACAAGGGTCAAGTATCTAAAATTTTGAATTTCGATCCAATGTCTGATATGGTGAATGTGGAATATGATCAACCTAAGTTGATCTTTGGTCCAGCATTGGATGGTGACTCTCCCGATAGTGACGTACCTCCTTTTTATATCAGCCTTAGATTGCATGATTTTGTGTTGCATAATGCCATGTTTGATTCTGGAGATTCTCATAATCTCATGTCGAGGGAAATCATGGAGAAATTGGGATTGGACATCACTAGGAAATATCATGATCTTTATTCTTTCGATTCCAACAGAGTAAGATGCATCGGGCTCATCCAAGATTTGGTGGTTAGTTTAGATCAGATTCCAACTAAGAATGTTTTGATGGATGTGGTTGTGGTGGACATTCCTCCTAGATTTGGCATGCTTCTTTCCAGATCTTGGGGAGCGAAGTTGAAAGGAACATTACAGCTTGATTTCTCCTATGCTACCATTCCTGTGTTCGGTCACATGAGAAGATTATATCGGGAGAAAAAAATGAAGTATATGATCACCAACAAGGAGAAACCGATAAATCATCCGATTAATTATGTACATACAGATTTAGAGTCTTTTGTTTTGTATGCAGATAGTTTCAATGATGTGGATAGTCAATTAGTTGAAGCAGAGGACATTCCGGAGATCACAGAAAATTTCAGAGAATTTTTTATGAAAGGAAGGAAAGAACTTGAGAATTCCGCTGAGCAATCAACCTTCCAACAATAGCAGAAAGTTAACAGACAGCAAGCAGAAATAATAGAGCAAACTCAATTTCAGCACTTGGAAGACGATGAAGATGGTTTATGGACTATGGATTTTGATGGTGCAGTTGGGAGTGATGGTGCTGGAATTGGTATTTGGGTACGCAGCCCTTTTTCCGCCCGAAACAAGGTACCAAGTAATGTGAGGGTTTGTTCTTACAAATTAGATTTTGATTGTTCGAATAATGAAGCAGAATATGAAGCTTCGATTGCTGGTCTGAAAATACTTATAAAGTTTAATGCTAAGAGGATTGTGGTATATGGCGACTCCAAGTTGGTAATTCAGCAAGTGAAGGGTGAATTTCAAACTAAGCATCCTCGAATGCGGGCTTACCGAAATGCTGTTCTTGATATCTTGAAGTTGTTTTCAGACTATACTTTGACTTGTATCCCTCGTATTTAGAATGGTATTGCAGATGCACTTGCTAAGGCAGCAAGTAATTTGAAGATCCCAATGAAATCAAGTAGCAAGGTCGAAATCCACGTGAAACATCGTCCAATTGTCCCGGACAACCAAAGGCATTGGCAAGTATTCCAAGATGATGATGAGATTGATGAATTTCTGCAAAACAAAGGCAAATTCAAAGAGACTTCAATTGACATGGAACATGATGATGGTGAGGCTGATGTGCAAATAAATCAGATGGAAGTATTGCAGCTGAAGGATAATGTCATTCCTAAGGGTTTGATACCTTTAGAAGAAATTTTTGATCAAGATGACGTAGCTAGAAAACCAACCTTGCGGCCAACCGAAAAGGGAGTTGAAGATGTGAACATCGGATCTGTTGAGAATCCAAAGATGGTGAAGTTGTCCAAAGCATTGCCATCGGAGGTAAAAGCAAAATATGTTAGTTTTTTGTCTTCTTTCGCTGATGTATTTTCTTGGGACTATTCAGATTTAAAGATGTATGATACAAATATAATTCAGCACACTATTCCTATCAAGCCAAATCAAAAGCCCTTCCGGCAGATGTTGAGAAGGATAAATCAGAAGTTTCTGCCCTCAATTGAGAAGGAGGTGAATCAATTATACAAGGCTGGTATCATTGTTCCTATAATATTTTCCGATTGGATTTCCAATTTGGTGCCTGTGCGCAAGAAGACAGGTGAGATTCGTTTGCGCATTGATTTTAAGAATGTGAACAAGGTTTCTTTGAAAGACAATTATCCATTGCCCAAAATGGATCACATATTGTAGCAAGTAGTTGGAGCATCTCGTATGTCACTACTCGATGGTTATTCCGGGTATAACCAAATTCTGGTCCATGAGAATGATAGAGACAAAACAACGTTCACCACTCCATGGGGAACTTTCCATTACGCTAAAATGCCTTTCGGTTTGAAGAATGTTGGTGCGACATTTCAGCGTGCAATGGACATGGCATTTGCCAATGAGAAAGATGTGTTCCTAGTTGTGTATCTTGATGATTTGACAGTCTTTTCCAATTCTTATGAAGAGCACCTTTACCATCTGAAAATTTTTTTTCAGCGATGTAGAAAGTACGGTGTGTCACTCAATCCGAAGAAGAGTTTTTTTGCCATAGATGAGGGCAAACTTCTTGGTCACATTATCTCAAAATATGGCATCCGTATTGACCCAGCTCGAGTTGAAGCTATTCAGAAAATTGATCTTCCGCGGAATAAGAAGGAGATTCAATCTTTTAATGGTAAGATGAATTTTTTACGCCGCTTTGTGCCTAACCTTGCTGAACATTTAAGAGAGATTACAAACATGCTTAAGAAGAATAGCATATTGAAATGGTTTGAGGAGGTGGTAAAGTCTTTCAATCTAGTGAATTTGGTTCTTTCTTCAGCTCCTGTTTTGATCAGCCCGGATTACACTCATGATTTTATTTTGTTTTCAATTGTTTTGGAGCATACAATGGCAGCGGTATTAATGCAGAAAAGAGATGGGCATGAAAAACCAATTGCTTTTTTCAGCCGTACTATAAGAGATGCAGCCTTGAAATATAACATCATTGAAAAGCAAGCTCTTGCTCTTGTGAAGGTGTTGAAATATTTTCGAGTATATATTCTGCATTCTCATATTATTGCTTATGTTCCTAACGCTGCTGTTAAATATGTTTTAGTGCAAACAGATCCGGAAGGGAGACGAGGCAGATGGATTGCAGCCTTGTTGGAGTATGATGTGGAGATAAAGCCTACAAAGCTTATCAAAGGATAAGGGCTGGCTAAGCTAATGGCTGAATTTAATTTACATGCCTTGGACATCAATCTTATTGCTGCTATGTCCGAGGAGAATGAGGAAAGTTCATTAGTTTAGGTATCAGAAATATTTGTTCTTTCTCCTTGGTATTCAGATATTGTATATGTGCTTCAAAATTTGTCACCACTACCTGACATGGCTAGAAACAAAAGTAGAACTCTGAAGTTGAAAGCTGCTAAGTTTTGTGTTTTGAATAACTCACTCTATTGGAAAGATCCCGATGGTGTTTTGTTAAACTGTTTGGTGGAAGAAGAAGCAAAGTAGGTTATGGAGGATTTTCATAAGGGAGATTGCGGGGGTCACTTGTTATGGAAGACAACGGCCAATAATAATTTTAGAGCGGGATATTATTGGCCGACACTTTTTGCTGATGTGTATAAGACTGTCAAAAGCTGTCACGAAAGTTAGATTTTTGAAGGGAGGAAGAAATTGCAGCCTTTGCCGCTTAAGCCCATTGAGGTAAGTGCTCCTTCTCAGTAGTGGGGTTTGGATTTCATTGGCGAAATTCATCTTGATTCTTTAGGTCAGCATAGGTGGATCTTCACAGTGACAGATTATTTCACGAAATGGATTGAAGCAATTCCCACCAGGCAAGCTACAGATTTGGTAATAATTTCTTTCCTTGAGAATAACATTTTGTCTCGTTTTGGTTGCCCGAATAAGTTAATCACTGATAACACAACAGCTTTCAAATAAAAAACAATGATTGAGTTTTGTGACAATTATAAAATAATTTTGGGACACTCAACCGCTTATCATCCGCAAGGCAATGGATTGGCGAAGTCTTCCAACAAATCTTTGGTCAACATCATTAAAAATTTGCTGGAAATAAACAAGAAAAGTTGGCATAATAAGGTAGTCAATGCACTTTGGGCAGATGGATTGAGTCAGAAGAAATCCATTGGTATGTCCCCCTTTGAGATAGTTTATGGAGTTGATACAGTGTTTCCTACCTCTCTCGCAGTTCCGGTGGTCAAACTTCTACAGGAAGCTGGCAGTGAATATGATCATATGAAAAGAATAATAAATCAAATGATCCATTTGCAGCAGATGAGGGAAGAAGTTTTTCAAAACAAATTCAAGCTGCAGGAGAGAATTAAGAAAATCTATGACAGGAAAGAAAAGGCGGAAAAATTTCAATTGGAAGAAGTGGTGCTGAAATGGGATGCAAGAAATGATGAAAAGGGTAAGCACGGTAAGTTCGAAAATCTCTGGAAAGGACCCTTTAAAATTGCTGCATGTCTGGGTAAGAATGCTTTTCTTCTGAAGGAGATGAACGAGGAAGATTGTCCAGGAGGGCCGGTCAATGGTCGGCTGCTCAAGTGGTATCATTTCTGAGATGTTCTATGTTGTTTACATTGTCACTGTACATACCATTTCTTTCAGTTTCATTGCAAGTGTGCACTGTGATATTTTCTTCAGTTTGGGGCCCGAAGTGAAGGCTATAATTCTAAAGATTGATTACAGTTTTGGTTGGAGTTTGTCGAGTCACATTTTTCAGTCCTTTCAGTTTCAAAATTGATTTAGTTTGAGTCAAATTTTCAGTCAATAAATAAGTCAAGAGTCTTCTATTGATTTTTTGAAGTTATGGACTCCATAGCCCAATGGACGAAGGCACTGCCTACTCTCCCAGAAATCTATAGTTCTTGGCACCTCCAAGGAGCTACCATCCCCATTGGAGCCAATGTTAGAGTCGGTCTCTTCATCCCTCCGTCAGAAATCAAAATCTCTTTTGTTGCATTTCATTTTAGGTGTCTCATTCAGTCTAGTCCGCTGCATTCCATTAGGAGCATGGATCATCTGACGGAAGGGTCTTTTCACTCATATCCCTCATGTCTTGTACCTGCTAGCTCAGGTCTTTTCATCAAAGTCCACCAAAATTATTTCTAGTCAATTACAGTCAATGTTTGATCTTTTGGTGGGAAAAGAGTCTTTTTAGGGTTTTCAGTCTCATTAGGTTTAGGGTTTCCCAAATTTAGTCTTAAAAGTGTCCAATAATGCCAACAGGCACATGAGGCAGGTTCAAAATAAGTTTTCATTTCAAAAATTTCATCGTCATAATGTTAGATCTTGATTCTTCAATTTCATCTTTTGTAATAAATTCCATGTAATTTTCAAAGTTTTTCAGTTATGAAGATGTTCAGGCGTAGCCCTGGTCGCCTTTGCCAAATCCAATGCCAGTCATCCCTAGAAAAATTGACAAAAGTTTCGTCATTCAGCTCAAATAATCAAAGGAAACAAGCAAAACAGAGTTTATATTAAAAAATGTGAAAGTGCCAAAGTTCTGCAACATTACAAAATTGGGTTAGTAAATGAAAAAATCAAAATCCTTTTGATATATAAGATATTTTCCAGATTCATCAATTCATTTGCACCAAGAGACATCATTAAGCCGAGTCAGATTGTGGAAGAGCGAAAACCGGGTTTTGGAGGACCGACTGTGGGTCAAAAGGCAGTCGCGGTGCATTGGTTGGAGGTCATGGCGCACACAGTGGTCGCGACGCATACAAAAATTTATCGCCATGTTATTTTGAACATGCGCGGCACACTAGGTTTCGGGCGCAGCGCATAGAGTTGACACCAATTTTTATCATTGCCTTCAACAACATTCCACATCTTTCGGTCCCATTTGCTTGAAGTAAGTTTGTGAGCCCTTGCAATTTCTTTTAAACAGTGTTTGGTGTGGTTTGAAGGGAAGAATATAAGATTTTGAAGGTTGAAATTATAAACCCTCTCATTTGGTCAAAAACTGCTCCTTAGGGTTTGAATTTGAGTGTTAAAATTTGATTTTGGTGCCAAGTACTTCAAAGCTCATTACCCACCTGTGGTTACTTTCCTCTTCATTGTCACACTATCATTAATATCCCTCCCCTATTCCATTATATCCCATCTCATTTCCCCTCATTTTCATTTTCCCATATTATTGGTGAAATTCCCAAAATCCCAAATTCCCCAAACAGTCAAGTGACTATCTTCATACTTCAAATTTCACTGGATTGAACCATTTTTTTTCCCACTGTCCATATTTCCCACAGTCCCTCTCCATTTGGCACATATTTTGGCAATTGAAACAAAGGCACCAAATTTTCATCATACACGTCAAACATACACTTGGCATAGACTTGTAACACCATGGAGACAGACACTGAAACTTCATATGAACAAGATAGTGATTCTACCACTAAGCTACATGCACCGAGAAGGCCTCGTAATGGTGGAAAACATGTGAGAGAAGAGCCCACCTCATTGACTCAGTTGCAGGCCTACCCACTTGCCATGGCATTTTTTCGAGAGCAGTCATGCTATCAATACTGTGAGATGATTGCTCGGATTTAGCATCATCAGGATTTGGCTCAGTTATTTTTTTTACATTTGCATGATGGTCAGGTAACTCTTGTTGGTGTTAATTTCACCCTGACACCGTGTTGAAGCCTAGAAAATCTCTGCTTCAAACATCAGGGAAAACCACCCGGTCGGGACCTTAAGACAGTTCCTTTTCCATTTGGTGTGGTGGCTCTGACTGGATTTAAAGGACCAGTTTCCTTGTAACTAAATGGATTGGATTGGATGGGTGGAAATGGGACTAAACTAACTGAAATAAAACTATCTAATTTAAGCTAAATACTGATAAAGAAATTCTAACATTAACCCGGGTAACTATATATGAATACAACTTAAGATTGTTTCAATTCAACAATAACCATGAAAATGTATTATTAATTAAATTGAAATATGCAGAAAAAAATAAAGATAACTCTGTTTAAGAAATTAAATAGAGTTATATAAACATATTGCATTCATCATTGTATACCATTTACATGTAACTATGAAAAATAACGTTTCAATTATACTCAGAAATGATATATAAAAGTAAGCGTTGTGAAAAACAATATACATATAAATGATAGCAATTTTAAAACGAATATCATAAAACAAAAGAGATCAACAGTGAACAGATAGAAATACCTTGTTCATCTTGAAGATTTTCAAATGCAATCTGATACTCTATCCAGTAACTATAATGCAAAACCAAATTCCAAGGTACAGAAATGCAACACTTCAAAGATAATTCCACATGAAAATCACCAGATGTGATCCTTTTCAAAAAATATATAAGACAATGGAGTACAGAAATGCAATCTCCAAGTCCAAAAATATTAAGATCCAGGACCCCTCTCTAAATGCATGAGAGGGGTTTAAATACTTCTTAACTAACTCTAAAAATAGTTTATTACAAAAATTAAGGATTCGGTTTAATGACCGTCCTTTTCCTAGGCTAAAATACAGTGAAATTAAAACTAAATCTATCTATCTATTAACTTGATCTTTTAGCTTGCAGGCATTCAGCATAGTTTTGAGAAGATGCGGTTGACCGACTTCAGAATTCAACTATCCTGAAAAGACAGAGTCGGCAAGCGTAGGAGCAATCTTCTCCGTAGCATTGATGATACAATTGAGTGCACTGTGCTGACTGTGTGACTTTACCAAGTACATCCAGTATGAGTCCCAATTCAATATTGTCAGCCCTTGGATGGATTTTGCTCTTTCTTCTGCCTTTTGCCTCCATTCTGTATGTAGTTGATTTGCCTGTGGGAGATATCTTGGAACAGTTTCAGAAATCAATTTAGCTTTGTGTAAATTGTCATTTACACAATCAGTCAGAGTGTTTGCCGCTGTAGATGCCTCCTCTGCTGCCCTTTCTGCCCTTCTGATTTGTGCATCCCAATTATTAAACATTATTTCTTTATGGTTCTCGTTAATGATGGGTGCACCAGCTTTTCTGCCTTCTTCTGTCTTTTGCCATGCTAGATAATCATTGATCCTTTCATTAATCAAATCATAATCATTTCGTAAATCTAAGACATGATTTGTGATTTTATTGCTTTCTTGGAACAAAGAATTCCATTGCAATATTTTTTTGCAGAAAACTTCCTCTTGTTGGAGTAGTTGATTGTTCAAAGAGATGGTTTCTGAAATGAATTCTGGAAGCTTAGGATCATCCTTATGTTGTTCTTGGATTTCTTGAAGTTGTTGTTGTAACTCTTCAAGTTTTAATTGTGCTTCCTTATTGGCCTGTACCTGTTGCAATTGCTATTGCAGAGCCTTTATCTGTTCTTCTTTTTCATCCAACAAAAGTTGTATCTCAACTTCTTTATCAATTGTTGCAGAAGCATAAGCTCCTGTTATTTGAGATAACTTAGTGAGATTATGAGTAGGCTCTGTGGCAGGATCATTCCACAAAACATCTACTTGTTCTGGTTCAGTAGCAATTGCACTTTCTATTTTTCTCTTTTTCCTTTGTCTCTTTACTACTTCTTTGTATTTTGGGCTATAAAATACATTCAGAGGAGGAATGTCCTCTACATTAAGTACAATTTCAGAGGAGGGTGTGATTGGTATGTGCTTTGTTACTGTGGTTGTGTTGCTTTTTCCTGCGTTCAAAACTTTGGTTGTCTGGACAGGGGTCTGTACATTCTGTCCTTCTACATTAATCAATTGATTAAAAGTTTCCCATTCTTTATCTAACTCAATGGTGACTGGCTGTTGCTGTACATTGGGTGGAGGAGGATTTGTTTGTTGAGTAAGCTTTTTAGATTGTGCAGAATCTTTAATGGATTCTTCCATTTTATCTTCCTTTTCTTTAGACTTATTGGAGTGTTCAAAATCTCTGTCAGATTTTGATTTGGATTTACCTGTACTTGAACTGCCATTAAGACTAACACTAGGAGTTTGCTCTCTTGCGGGCTCTAAGCGTAGATTATCCAAAGGAATAGGAATTAGTCTCCTATCTCTGTACAGCTTGAATTCCTGAAAATCCTCTGGAGATAGATGTGCTTTAGCTGAATTCAAAACCTCTTTGAATGAATTTCTTGCTTGGAACATATCATCAAAAAGATCTTGCTCCCCGACAAATTCCCTTACTTTGATTGCATTGGTAAAATTCTTAACAATATCATTTTGGTCAAATAACCTTCTTGAGAATTTGAATAGCTGTAGGCATGTAACGTTGCCTATCTCGTGAAATGCATGACCAATATCCAATAGTGAAAATGTTCTACATTTTATGGGAAATTGTGGCCAAATGCCTTTTTTCTTGTCTTTTAAATCTTTTGTTATACCTCCCTGGCCACAGGTTTGATAAGCAATTTCTCGAGCTACAAGTCTATCTGGAACATATAAGGGTAAAACATGGGGAGAAGCATAACTTCCAAAAACCCTAATATAGGTGAACAATTCTTCTCCAAACCATCTTGTGACGGGGAGAATATCAACCTTTGTTTCTGGGGATAACCTCGGGGCATCCTTATTATACAATGTCCTGTACAATGGCAGCATTATTCCATGACAAATTTGGTAAAAATGGGGAACAAACTCAGACTCCCATAGTTCTTTATGGTACACATGAATGGGCAAAGGATCGTGGATAGTCCATTTCCAGCCCATCACAGGAAATTTAGAGACATAGCAGATGGCGTCCATGACATAAGCAGATAAATAAAAAGGCGGATAAACCTACTGGGAAACATTTCGTTTAGACCGGTAATGAAAAATAGCAGTGGTGAGATTATCAGATAGGATTTTGGCCCAATCTACAATTGTAGAATTAACAGCCGCATTCAACAAAGGAAGCCATTCGGGTAAGATCATATTTATGTCAGGCTTTCCAAAAAGCCTGCATAACATGGCAGCAGTAAAACAATAAGGAGAGGCAAGTGAACCCGTGTTGTACATACCTTGTTTGTTCTTCTTCAATGGTTCACTTCTTTTGGTCCACTCCTTTGTGCATTCTGCCAAATTTGAGTGTTCTTTGGCAAACTCTTCCATAAATTTCTTGTTGAAAGTTGCCTGAGGTTCTGGCATCTTATACATTAATCTCAGATCTTCTATGGTGAATGACCCAATTAGCTCTTCAGATGGAGTTCTAAACTGTCTGTCCGAAATATTTGTGCTATCCAGCACCCATCTCACCATGTCTGTATATGGGAGAATCCTTGGCCTTGCTGCTATTCTATGTAGAAATGAGCAAGCCAAGTCTCTAAGGGTTGCTTCAGACGTATCCTTTGAACTTGCTGTAGCTGCAACTTTTATCACCACAGGGTTTTCATCTTCTAACAGTTTATACATTCCCTCCCAAGTGGATATACCGGCGTCTTTGTTACAGGCGGTGTCTGCGTATAGCGAAGCCATTTCTTTGTTCTCAGAACTTGAGCTCTTCTCCTTCTTACCCATAGTGTTTAGCGAAAGCTTTGTATAGTGGTCTGCTCCTTCGTGCCTGCGTTTTACGAATAAATGAGAGTAATGATATAAGAAAGGTGATGAAACTGTTTTGAATGTGAAAGCGGATGAAATATAATATTTAAATTGTGAAACGGCTTTCAATCGAAACACAATCTCTTTTCACGTTAATAATCAATCCAATCATTTAATATAATCATTAAAGCGCATAACGGATTTGACATATGGGAAGATTGCCTTGGGATAGCGCACCTACATGAATCTGTGACATTGCGATCTGTGATTTGCTGCGCAATATCACAATATCACAATGTCGCAATATCGCAAAATGAAGTCATCGCAGTCATAAAAATAGCGCAAAAGTGGAAATTGCGCAATAGCGCATATCGCAAACGTGCAATAGCGCAAAATCGCAAAAGCGCAGAATCACAAAAAGCGCACAATCGCAAAAGCGCAAAATCGCAAAAGCGCAGAAGATATTTATTAATCATTTCTGTTTTCTGCGCTATGCGATCTGCGATAAATGCATTTCATATATACTATTTTGTTATGGATGCGCTATCTTGTTTCAAGGGCAATTTTATTATAATCTATCATAAACTTAAGTGTTTCTAAATATTCTTTCTAAGGGATTTCTATAAGTTTATGATAGAAAGTTTTATTTGAAAGGCAAACAAATCCTAATTGATTTTTTTTGGATTTTTAACTAAGGGTCCCCATTTATTTAGTATTATTACTAATAATAAATAAAAGGGGGGTTGTTGCTGGTCACAACAATTGGCGATTCACTGAAAGAAACAGTTATCTCTGAAAAAATAAAATGAACATTCTATCTTTAGTAAGTAAAGTTTTTTAAAGATAATGAAAACTATCTTAGGATAATTCAAATAAAATGTTGCTATGAAAAAGAAAAATAAAAATCATTTCATAATTTCTGTCTAATTCCTTAAGAAATAAAAACATTTTGGGTTATATCAAGCTTTAATTGGTGTTAATAATGAAGTAAATGGATCTCTCCAAGTTTTGGTTTTATAATATACTCTATTGCCATAGGTATTGCCTCTGCTGCCAGCAAACGTTCATAGTCTCGACAGGGTTACCTTTAAACCATTAACCATTCATTGTCCCATCCAATTAAAATTATGACTTTTTAAAAGATAAATTCATAAGACCTATTATCTCATGTTTTTGTCTTTTATTTTATTTTTATTCTTAAGAGCCATTGTTCTAGTTTGGCAGCCAGTTAATAACAATGTCATTCACTAGTTATAATTAAACTGAACAAGCTGGCTCGTGATGAGACCCCTTGTCTTATATTTATAAGCCATTACCCTGTTTTGGTATGCAGTATTGGTAATGTCAGTTTTATTACTCCTTATGAACATAGTAAGTCGGCTCATAATGAGACCTCTTATCTCTTAAAATTTTCGTATAATTTCTTAGAATTACATTCTAAAAATCACAACTTAAATGGATGGGGTGAAATAGTTTTATCCTTAAGAATCAATGGATGACAATTTTTAGAGTTTTTTGAATTCCAAAACTTTGAAAAAATCTATACTTTGATAGATAACCTTTCTCTGCTTAATAAACTTTATAATGCTTTACATTTTCTTCAAGTTTTCAAAAGATCATGTAAATGATTGAAATAATCTTTTCAAAGTTTAACATCTTATTTTAAACTATTCAAAAACTGTAATCATTACTTTAAAAATTCTTATTTACACAAAATAAATATTTATAATATTTTTTCGAAGAAATTTTCTCAAATAGTAAACAGTCAATCAGAGACTCATAAACAACCTTTATTTTGTAAAAACAAAAATAATCAAAAACTTTTGCAGAAAGAAATATGTACAGTTTAAGAAGGGGTTACCTCCTTATGAAAAGAATTTCTTCAAAATAAGCCCATTTACAGGAAGAGACTCTCTCTTACCTGTTAAATCTTGGAGAATGAATGTATTTGAGCTTATCTTCTCAACGATCTGAAATGGTCCAAGCCACATTTTCTGAAATTTGGTATGTTTACCTTTTTCTTCGTGTGCTTTATCCCATTTCAAAACGAGATCACCAATTGACAAATTTTTTGAGCCGGTAGAGCTTGCATCAAAAGAAGATTTTACAAGTTGTTGATGTTTTTCATGAGTAATTTTTGCTTTATCCCTATCTTCTTCTAGTTTAAGGATTTGATCATATCTCAATTGAATGGATGATGAAGGATTTTCTTCAATAAACTGCACTAGGGCTAATGATGGAAGTGTTAAGTTTGATGGTATCACAGCTTCTTTTCCATAAACCAGATTGAAAGGTGAAGTCCCTATTGAAGTTTTTTCAGTGATACGATCAGCCCATAACGCAAAGATTAAAGATTTGTGCCAATTCTTTTGATTTTGATCAATGGTCCTTTTAATGATGTTGATAAGGTTTTTATTAGTGGATTCAGCCAAACCATTACCTTGTGGATAATAATTTGCTGAATATTTTAATTTGAAACCTCTTTTGACTGCAAATTCAATTAAACTATTTCCAGAGAAGTAAGATGCATTATCAAAGACAAGAGATTGAGGTACACCAAACCTGGTTATGATGAATTGATCTATGAAATCAATAATTGCATCAGAATTGGCTACCTTCAATGGGATTGCCTCTACCCATTTTGTAAAGTAATCAGTTGTAGTAAGGATGTACTTGTGCTGTTTGGAAGAATGAGGTACAATCTCACCAATAATGTCAAGCCCCCATTGTTCGAATGGTTGCTCAATAGTTACTGGTTGCAAAGGAAAAGTTGGTTTCCTTTGTCTTCCACTTGCAGTTTGAAAATTTTGGCACTTCCTTACGTAATCATGTGTATCTTTAAAAAGGGTAGGCCAGTAATAACCAGCGCGAATTATTTTGTGAGCTATGGTATCACCTCCAAAATGACCTCCTGCTGGTCCATCATGCAATTCCTGCAAAACCTTTTCAGCTTCAGTCTTTTCCAAACATCTTAATAAAATTGAATCATAATTTTTTCTAAATAACACATTATCAATGATCTGGTATTTAATAGCCTTTAACCTTAAAGCGCGTTTACTCTTATAGCTGAGATTAGAAGGAGCATACCCATTTTTCAATTAATAGATAAGATCAGCATACTGAGATCCGGAATTTGTAACACTTATCTGACTTACTTGAATATCTTGATTTGGATCTTGATTTTCTGGTATGTTATGAGCTCCTGCCAATAATCTGCAAAAACCTTGTCCTCTAACAATCTTAGTTGGTTTAATATCAATATCATATTCTTGCAAGGTTGTTACCCAGTTAGCTCTCTTTTCCCCTACTTCTTTTTGAATTAATAATTGCCTCAATGCAGAGAATGGGACAATGATTTTTGTATGTGTTTTCAAGAGAAAAGGTCTGAAATGTTTGATTGATTTAAACACAGCAAAGGCTTGTTTTTCAACATCGGAATAATTAAGCTCAGCTCCTTGCAGATTTGAGCTAAAGAAAGAAATAGGTGCTTCGATTTCTTGATCATTGAGTTGTGTTAAAATGGCTGCATAGGATGTTTCAGTGGCCAGAGTATACAAAGTAAAATCTTTAGAAAAATCTGGGGTATTCAATGTTGGTGCATTAATGATTGCTTGTTTGATTGAATCAAAAGCTTCTTTTTCTTTATGCGTCCATTTGAATATTGAATTCTTCTTGATCATATTTTTCATAGGTAAAACAATTAAAGAAAAATCAAGAATAAATCTTTTAACAAAATTTATCTGTCCAAGAAAAGATTGCATGGATTTTTTGTTATGTGGTAAAGAAATATCAGAAATTTCTTTCACTCTATCTGGATCAATATATATACCATATTTTGACACAACAAATCCTAAAAGTTTTCCTTCATCTAAAGCAAAGAAAGATTTCTTGGGATTTAAGGAGATACCAAACTTTCTACATCTTTCAAATATTTGTTTTAAATCATGTAGATGATTGGTTCTCTTTTTTGAAAATACTGTTATGTCATCAAGATAAAAAACAACTGATTTATTGATCAGACCTTTGAATGCTATGTCCATGGATCTTTGAAAAGTTGCTCTTGCATTTATTAGACCAAAAGGCATTTTCTGATAAGCATAAGTTCCCCATTTTGTTCTGAAAGTTGTTTTCAATCTGTCATCTGGATGAACTAAAACTTGATTATAGGCCGAAAATCCATCGAGAAAAGACATAAGTTCGGAACCAGCTACCTTTTGAAGTATCTGTTCCATGGTTGGCAATGGGAAATTGTCTTTTAAACATGCCTTGTTTAAATTCCTGAAATCAATACAGATTCTTATATCTCCATTCTTCTTCCTTACAGGTACCATATTGGAAACCCAATTAGAGTGCCTGATTGGAAAAATGATTTTGTCTTTCAAAAGTTTATTAAGTTCTGATTTGATTTGACTTTCGAGATTTGGATGAATCTTTCTCAACTTCTGTTGAACAGGTTTAATATCAGGAAGAATTGGAATTGTATGTTGAATAATCGAAGTATCATATGTTTTTAAATCATCATAATTCCAAGCAAAAACGTTTTTATACTTGTTCAGTAATTTAATGAACACATTCCTTTCCTCTGGTGTTAAATTGAGTCCTAAGTTAACGTTTTGAGGTTTATAATCAGAACCAAGATTTACTAATTCAAACTTCAAAGTGGAACTTTGGAGTTTTTTATTAACAACTTTCTTGAATCTGTCTCTAATGTCATATAAATCCTCTAATTTAACAACAGATTTTGGAATCGGGTTTTCATTACCTTTTGAAGCAATTTGTAAATCATGATCATCTTCGTCAATAATTTTCTCATCATATGATTTCTCTGAAGTCATGAAATTTAGAATATCTTGATCATGATAGAATACTCTCCAATTTGTAACATTATCCGGGATAGATGGACGAAAAATCAATTCTACAGAAAACCTATCAGGACTGCAATCTTTAGCAGGTAAGAGTTTAGATGAAACATTAGCTAACAAGTCAGCTGATGTATTCTGATTCCTAGGAATAGGAGAAATATTGAATGTTAAAAAATGAGTGGTGAGGTCTTGTACTAGGGTTTGATAGTGTTTAAGATGTCCTGAAAGGCAATGAATAGTATTCCTAACTTGTTTAATGACAATTTCGGAATCACCAAAAACTTTCAAGTATTTAACATCTAACCCTATAGCTTTATAAAGTCCTTGAACCAAGGCTTCATATTCTGCGGTATTGTTAGTACACTCAAATTCTGATCTACATGTCAGCATGGTTTTCTCCCCATTTGGATCAATTAGGATGCATCCAGCTCCAGCTCCATCACTAGACTTCGATCCATCAAAATATAATGACCAAAATAAAGACTTATCTATTGGCTTATCTACAATTACATCAGAAATATTTACAATTCTAGAAGAATCAGATTGTGAAAAATTTTCTATCTGAGAAACAAAAGTATTTACAGAAAAAGGTGATTGAGGAGCTTTGAAATTTCCAAGGAATGATTCAGCAGAATAGCCTCCAAGAATATTGTTGTTGAATGCTACAGGTTCATTAGGTTGTTCAAATTCAGTGACAGTGTGCATCATATGTTTTTCTCGTTCAATTTTGATTTGATTTGGTTTCCATTTGTAGGGAAGCCACATGTGTGAATAATCGGTTGAGATATAACCGTTAAGTTTAGCAGACCAGTCCCTGCTCAAGATTAATCCATAGAATTCAGGAATATAAACAATTAGAATATCAATTCTTTGGACAATCCTAGGATCCGAGGCTAATCTGATAGTAACTAAATTGATTTCTCCTACCTCTTGGACTTTAGAGCGATCCAACTGAACGATATGAACTGCTGATTTCTGTGGTTCAATATTCAATTTAACACAGACAGAAGTAGGCATTATATTGGAGGAAGCTCCGGAATCAATCAAACAATTTTGCAGATTTTTATTGTACATCTCATAAGTCAAAAGAAAAGGAGTTTGAGAATTTGACTTTTCCCCAATGAGCACAGTATCAGTAGCATCTACCTTATCTGGTGGCTTACCAGTTCCTCCTGCTGCTTTTGCAACTACACCGCTTGGTAAATGAGCAATTGGTGTAGCGTTTAATTCTTTCAATAGCAACTTTTGCTGGTGTTTCAGTTTGCTGAGTTCATGTAAGGAAATGTTGGCTTTGATATTTTTCATGTTTTCAACAATATTGTATTCCATAGGATCTGACACTACTAAAGTTTTCGTTGTTGATGTGAGAGGATTAGAAGAAGATGGCTGATTTTGAGTAGGTAATGGAGAAGTTTTCTTTACAGTGGGTTTGTCTTTGGTACTTGGAGTTGTAATTTTCTTTTTCGGAACTGTTTGCAATGGTTCTGCTGTAGATTTACTCCTAGTACTTACAGGCATAGCTTCTTCACTATCATAATTAGGGAGAATAAAATCCCACATTCCATTTAATTCAGCTATTTCTTCATTTTCTTATTCTTGATCTGATACTATAGATGTATCTTCTTCTTCTTCTTCTTCTTCTGACTCTGCATTAGAGATTACATTAGGAGGTTTAGATTCAACTTGGTTTCTTCTGAAATTTCGGAATGGTTTCTTGGTAGAAGTTTCAGCCACTTGTTTTTTAATTTCAACCATTTCATTTGACATGGTTTTAAGAACTTTCTGTAAACCTTCCATGTCATATGGATCTTTGGTATTTTTCTTTGAATCATCTCTGAAGCTGACCTTCTTTGATTTCCTTTCTTCAATAGCATTTTTCTTTTCCAGAGAAGTGATACGTTTTTCTACTGCAATAGCTTCTTTCATATTCTCATCCAATGTAGGCTTTGTAGCTCTGTCTATGAAAATTGCTATGTTTGAGGGTAAGGCAGTTATATACCATTCAATTCTAACTTGTTCACTGGGTTGTGAATCTGTATGAATTTTGTTCAAAATTTTGTTGAATCTAGCATTGATTTCTTTTATAGGTTCCTTGGGTTCTATTTTTAAATTTGAGAGATCATTGAGTAAAGTTGCAATTGATCGATCATCTCCAAATTTGGTCAAAAAATGATCTGCAAAAATGTCCCAACTTGTTATAGATCCTGATGGTAATGAAAAATACCATGATCCTGCTACTCCCTGAAGAGTATATGGGAATAATCTAACTACAACATCTTCATGTATGACTCCATTCAAATTAATAGCCAGCATAAAATTATTGATATGTTCTTCAGCTTGAATGTTAATATTTGGGCTAAACTTTGGAAGCCATTTTCCAGGATTGTCTGGTAAATCATGTAAAGGTGCAGCCATGTTGACTGCTCCTGGAGTAGACCATGGTCTCTGTGCCATTATTGGGATGATTATTGGAGGAATACCAGAAACTGGTGGTATTTGAATTGAAGTGGTTGGAATTGATGATGTTGAGATTGATGAGGATTGAGTAGAAGATGTTTGTGATGATGAAACAACTGCACTTTGTTGAGTTGTGCTTTTGGAAACAGGTGATTGAATATGAGATGATGAACTTGTATCACTTTCTGTTTCTGATTGAATTCTTTTTGTTTTGCCCTTACTAGGTAAAGGAAATTCTTTCGGAGGAATACCAATTTTTTCACTTTGCAATCTAGTAAGAGGTTTTGAAGGAATAAATTTTGAGCTTACACTACCTTCAGATATTTCAGACTCTTCTAAAGATAATGAGAATCCTTTCAATTTATGAATTAGATCTTGAACTTCAGGAGACTCGGGATGTTGTTTGTCTGAATTTTTTGAGATTTTGGTAGTGGGTGTCTGAATATTTTCTGCAATTTCTTCTCTTGGATTCTGAATTTCAGAAGAAATTGAAGAAGTTAATGAGGGTGTTTTGCTCTCAGAATAGCTTGTGGATAAATATTTACTTGCCATTCATAGCTCATGCCCTCCTTCTAGTGCCAAAAATGTTGAAGCCTAGAAAATCTCTGCTTCAAACATCGGGGAAAACCACCCGGTCGGGACCTTAAGACAACTCCTTTTCCGTTTGGTGTGGTGGCTCCGATTGGATTTAAAGGACCAGTTTCCTTGTAACTAAATGGATTGGATTAGATGGGTGGAAATGGGACTAAACTAACTGAAATAAAACTATCTAATTTAAGCTAAATACTGATAAAGAAACTCTAATACTAACCCGGGTAGCTATATGTGAATACAACTTAAGATTGTTTCAATTCAACAATAACCATGAAAATGTATTATTAATTAAATTGAAATATGCAGAAACAATAAAGATAACTCTGTTTAAGAAATTAAACAGAGTTATATAAACATATTGCATTCATCATTGATCAGGAGCTCAGGACCAAGTGTTGTAAAATGGTCAAAAATGAAGGTGCTCAGAACTAGTTTGAACCTGAACGAATGGATAGAGCTTGTCTTCCTGATTCCGGCGCCGTGAACGGTTTGAAAAATGGTCGCCGTATGCAAAAGTTATTCAAGTTCAAAGTTTTCTCAATTTCCATTAAAAAATGGCAAATTTGACTTTGGGAAAATTTTATTAAAAAAAGAATATTCCACAGAATATTCTGGGAATATTCCGTGGAATATTCCGCAGAATATTCTGAGGAATATTCCATTTGGCAGCCAATCAGGAGGCGCCACGTGGCTAGCCCGGAGGCCGCCACGTGGGCCCCAAAGGTCGAATTGGAAATGCGTTTTAAAAGTTTTGTGGGTCGGCCGGAATTGAACCCGCGACCAGTCGCATATAATCCACAAGTCTTACCGTTGGGCCACACGTTTGGTGCTTGTTATATGGTGCGGACGCGTTATTGTTAAGGTTTGTTGAAGGTTGGGCGGGGCCCGAAAGGGGGCCAGCCCCGAAGGGCCAGCCCCCTTCCTAAATGACCACGCAGCGGAACCACAGTCCCAGGCTCGGCGCGCTATCAAACGGCGGATTTTATAAACTTTGGTTAAGTCAGTTGGCGGATATATTAAACTTTGGATAAGTTATATAACGTGGGTTTTTAAACGTTGGTTTATATTTATTGTAAACCGTTTTCATAACCGCCACCGATATATGTGAACGCGGTTTCACATAACAATAAAATTTATTGCCAACAGTTAACCTTGGCGGATAGTTGGCGGCCTCCGCCTATTTTGGTGCCTTCCCCTCATTTAGCGCTCTTATCTGCAGTCTCTCCACATTTAGTGGAGGTTGTTTAGGGAAACAGGCAGTTTACTAAAGAGGCCATAACTTCTGCTAGGAGAGGCTTTTGAAGACGAATTTTTTTTTGATTTTGGGTCTCTTCGACCTTCTGAAGCCATTGGCACAGGTTTCACAGCCATCTGAGGCCGTTTGCAGGTGATTTTGCTCCGTGGAAGTTCCAGGAGTCACTATGGCCAAATCAGTTTGGGAGCTGCATTAGGAATTGTGCAGCCAGTGAATGTGGAACGAAGGTCATTCCTGAAGGTTTTCAGCATTCTGAATCCATTTCTACAGCTCATTTTTCCTTTTGAGGAATTATTCTCACTGTTTAGCTTCAGGGAAGCTTTCAGGGCCACCAGGGCCATTTCAGTGTTGGAGCTGTTTGGGGGCTATGTTCATCCATTTTTGGTGATTCAAAAGCCTATTTCTGCTATTTTCGACCTTCTGAGTCTAATGGCAGAGGTTTCAGAACCAGTTGAGGTCATCTTCACCTCGAAATTCTCCATGCAAGTCTAAAGGGCCACCAGGGCCAATTGGGGAAAAGTACTGTATCAGGTACAATTTCATTGTTTAGTGTTTGGGAAAGAGCATGTTTAGCTAATTCCTATCTTCTGATTCTGTATTTACAGTCAGATCTGTCTTTCGAGACACTCTTATTCTTGTATTAGCCTTTGTAGCATTTTTAATACAAGAGGACAAGCCTAGTTTGAGAGGCATGGTCCAGCAGATGTAGCCCAGAGGAGGGGGTGAACTGCTTTATCATTTTGATGTCTTTATTTGCTGAAGATGATATGCTAAACAAAACTGATATAAAGTGTTAAACAGCAAATATACATAACTTGCATACACACATAATCACCTACTCAGCTACAGAAAGTTATTTGTCTTATTCCGCAAGACATCAAACTTCAAGTATGTGTATGTCAAAGACTTCTAAGTGTTAACTTCATTATTTCTTTAGGCAGAGTCTGTAGAGGGCCAGGTAGCCTCTGGAACTCATCCTCTCTTTAGAGGTGACATGTCCAGTGAATGCCCCTACAGTCTATCTCTGTATAAGAAATAAGAAGTTTTCACATTTTCAGAGGTCAATTGGAGTGTATAGCTCAATTTGAAATTATGGAAAATGGATACCTTGCACCCTTAAACAAGTACATTCCATTTTCAGATCAGATGGTATCAAAGCTCCAGGTTTGCTTGACTGACATCACTAGCTTGATTGTGTAGCTGGAAAGGTGTCTTAAGCAGTGTTGAAGATTGACTGCTTTATTATTCTGCAAACTACTTGTTGTTTGAGTTTGCTGAAGCTCTTTTGTTCATTTTTATAATGACAACTTCCATAAGTGGATCTATGGAGTCCATTATTGATGTGGAAAGGGAAGTTTCACATGAGGAAAATTTGCAGCAGCAAAAGTCGCCATGGAATTGGCTTGGTGAGAAGTGGATGGACTTCTTATTGCAGTAAGTCATTACTCATTTTGTACATGCAAATTTCAGATTGGTATGCATGTATTTCAGTTGAAAAGTTGATGCAAGATTGCATGTTTAGGAAGTTTCAGCTGAAGGAATTTCTTAGTTGTTGCAAAATTTCGCCATGGAGGTGTAAAAGATGAGTATGATACTCACTTATGTTGCAACAATGTCTTTTGGTTCAGCTCTTTTTCATCCACATGTTTTTGGGATGATGTACTTGTGGGTATTTGAAAAGAAGAGTTGAAGTTGCACATGTACATAGAGGTTGTATGTGTAATTAGCGAACTGTATATAGTTCATTGTACATGATACATACACATGTTTGTCAAGATGTATCTTGTTGTTTATCGACTTGTGTCAGTTGTGTGCACACTTGTTACAGATTTTGTGTGTCATTGGTATAGCACATCTCATTGTCAACTGGGTGTTGATGTCATATGTTGCACAAGATGCTTTTGGTGTCGTTTGGTGCAGAGAACGAAGTGTCAGTGCAAAGCAGTGCAAGATTCCATGAGTTGGAAAGGCATGCAAGCAAAGAGGGCACAAAGTTCAACAAGTGTCATTGCTGGTTTCAGTATGGCAGATTGGTATGGCAAGAAAACTTGGTCGGGATTCGGCACAAGTACATGGCTCATTCAGCAAAATTCGCCATGTGAACAGTTGGCAATTCAGGAAATTCTTTTGGAGGCTGAAGAGAAGAGGATGTTTTTATTCTCTCATTTTCTGTTCCACAGTTCAGTTTCAGAATTTCAGTAAGCTTTTGGGGACCAAAATCCTTCTCATTTGGGAGGTGTGATCAGGAGCTCAGGACCAAGTGTCGTAAAATGGTCAAAAATGAAGTTGCTCAGAATTGCTCCGAAACTGAATGACTGGATAGAGCTCGTCTTCCTGATTCCGGCGCCGCGAACGGTTCGAAAAATGGTCTCCGTATGCAAAAGTTATTCAAGTTCAAAGTTTTGTCAATTTTATTAAAAAAATGGCAAATTGGACTTTGGGAAAATTTTTTATTAAAAAAAAGAATATTCCACAGAATATTCTGGGAATATTCCATTTTCAGCCAATGGGAAGGTGCCACGTGGCTAGCCTGGAGGCCGCCACGTGGACCCCAAAGGTCGAATTGGAAATGCGTTTTAAAAGTTTTGTGGGTCGGCCGGATTTGAACCCGCGACCAGTTGCATATAATCCACAAGTCTTACCGTTGGGCCACACGTTTGGTGCTTGTTATATGGTGCGGATGCGTTGTTGTTAAGGTTTGTTGAATGTTGGGCGGGGCCCGAAAGGGGGCCAGCCCCGAAGGGCCAGCCCCCTTCCCAAATGACCACGCAGCGGAACCACAGTCCCAGGCTCGGCACGCTATCAAATGGCGGATATTTAAACTTTGGATAAGTTATATAACGTGGGTTTTTAAACGTTGGTTTATATTTATTGTAAACCGTTTTCATAACCGCCGCCGATATATGTGAACGCGGTTTCACATAACAATAAAATTTATTGCCAAGTTTAACCGTGCGGCCACGTTTGGCAATTTTTTCGGCGGTTGTTCCAATTTTGGCGCCTATTCCTAATTTGTCTGCCTTATCTCCAGTCTTTCCACATTTAGTGGAGATTTTTTTTAGCCCAAACTGGCAGTTCAGTAAAGGGGGCATAACTTCTGCTAGGAGAGGCCTTTGAAGACGAATTTTTTTTTGATTTTGGGTCTCTTCGACCTTCTGAAGCCATTGGCATAGGTTTCACAGCCATCTGAGGTCGTTTGCAGGTGATTTTTCTCCGTGGAAGTTCCAGGAGTCACTAGGGCCAAATCAGTTTGGGAGCTGCATTGGAAATTGTGCAGCCAGTTTATGTGGAACGAAAGTCATTCCTGAAGTTTTTCAGCATTTTGAATCCATTTCTACAGCTCGTTTTTCCTTTTGAGGAATTCTTCTCACTGTTTAGCTTCAGGGAAGCTTTCAGGGCCACCAGGGCCATTTCAGTGTTGGAGCTGTTTGGGGGCTATGTTCTTCCATTTTTGGTGATTCAAAAGCCTGTTTCTGCTATTTTCGACATTCTGAGTCTAATGGCAGAGGTTTCAGAACCAATTGAGGTCATCTTCACCTCGAAATTCTCCATGCAAGTCTAAAGGGCCACCAGGGACAATTGGGGAAAAGTACTGTAGCAGGTACAATTTTCACTGTTTAGTGTTTGGGAAAGAGCATGTTTAGCTAATTCCTATCTTCTGATTCTGTATTTACAGTCAGATCTGTCTTTCGAGAGACTCTTATTCTTGTATTAGCCTTTGTAGCATTTTTAATACAAGAGGACAAGCCTAGTTTGAGAGGCTTGGTCCAGCAGATGTAGCCCAGAGGAGGGGGTGAACTGCTTTATCATTTTGATGTCTTTATTTTCTGAAGATGATATGCTAAAAAAAACTGATATAAAGTGTTAAACAACAAATATACATAACTTGCATACACACATAATCACCTACTCAGCTGCAGAAAGTTATTTGTCTTATTCCGCAAGACATCAAACTTCAAGTATGTGTATGTCAAAGACTTCTAAGTGTTAACTTCATTATTTCTTTAGGCAGAGCCTGTAGAGGGCTAGGTAGCCTCTGGAACTCATCCTCTCTTTAGAGGTGACATGTCCAGTGAATGCCCCTACAGTCTATCTCTGTATAAGAAATAAGAAGTTTTCACATTTTCAGAGGTCAATTGGAGTGTATAGCTCAATTTGAAATTATGGAAAATGGATACCTTGCACCCTTAAACAAGTACATTCCATTTTCAGATCAATCATTGTATACCATTTACATGTAACTATGAAAAATAACATTTCAATTATACTCAGAAATGATATATAAAAGGAAGCGTTGTGAAAACCAATATACATATAAATGATAGCAATTTTAAAACGAATATCATAAAACAAAAGAGATCAACCGTGAACAGATAGAAATACCTTGTTCATCTTGAAGAGTTTCAAATGCAATCTGATACTCTATCCAGTAACTATGATGCAAAACCAAATTCCAAGGTACAGAAATGCAACACTTCAAAGATAATTCCACATGAAAATCACCAGATGTGATCCTTTTCAAAAAAAATATAAGACAATGGAGTACAGAAAAGAAATCTCCAAGTCCAAAAATATTAAGATCCAGGACCCCTCTCTAAATGCATGAGAGGGGTTTAAATACTACTTAACTAACTCTAAAAATAGTTTATTACAAAAATTAAGGATTCGGTTTAATGACCGTCCTTTTCCTAGGCTAAAATAAAGTGAAATTAAAACTAAATCTATCTATCTATTAACTTGATCTTTTAGCTTGCAGGCATTCAGCATAGTTTTGAGAAGATGCAGTTGACCGACTTCAGAATTCAACTGTCCTGAAAAGACAGAGTCGGCAAGCGTAGGAGCAATCTTCTCTGTAGCATTGATGATACAATTGAGCGCACTGTGCTGACTGTGTGACTTTACAAAGTACATCCAGTATGAGTCCCAATTCAATCTTGTTAGCCCTTGGATGGATTTTGCTCTTTCTTCTGCCTTTTGCCTCCATTCTGTATGCAGTTGATTTTCCTGTGGGAGATATCCTGGAACAGTTTCAGAAATCAAGTTAGCTTTGTGTAAATTGTCATTTACACAATCAGTGAGAGTGTTTTCCGTTGTAGATGCCTCCTCTGCTGCCATTTCTGCCCTTCTGATTTGTGCATCCCAATTATTAAACAGTATTCCTTTATGGTTCTCGTTAATGATGGGTGCACCAACTTTTTTTCCTTCTTCTGTCTTTTTCCATGCTATATAATCATTGATCTTTTCATTAATCAAATCATAATCATTTCATAAATCTACGACATGATTTGTGATTTTATCACTTTCTTGGCACAAAGAATTCCATTGCAATATTTTTTGGCAGAAAACTTCCTCTTGTTGCAGTAGTTGATTGTTCAAAGAGATGGTTTCTGAAATGAATTCTGGAAGCTTAGGATCATCCTTATGTTGTTCTTGGATTTCTTGAAGTTGTTGTTGTAACTCTTCAAGTTTTAATTGTGCTTCCTGATTGGCCTGTACCTGTTGCAATTGCTATTGCAGAGCCTTTATCTGTTCTTCTTTTTCATCCAACAAAAGTTGTATCTCAACTGCTTTATCAATTGTTGCAGAAGCACAAGCTTCTGTTATTTGAGATAACTTAGTGAGATTATGAGTAGGCTCTGTGGCAGGATCTTTCCACAAAACATCTACCTGTTCTGGTTCGGTAGCAATTGCACTTTCTATTTTCCTCTTTTTCCTTTGTCTCTTTACTACTGCTTTGTACTTTGGGCTATAAAATACATCCAGAGGAGGAATGTCCTCTACATTAAGTACAATTTCAGAGGAAGGTGTGATTGGTATGTGCTTTGTTACTGCGGCTGTGCTGCTTGTTCCCGCGTTCAAAACTTTGGTTGTTTGGACAGGGGTCTGTACATTCTGTCCTTCTACATTAATCAATTGATTAAAGGTTTCCCATTCTTTATCTAACTCAATGGTGACTGGCTGTTGCTGTACATTGGGTGGAGGAGGATTTGTTTGTTGAGTAAGCTCTTTAGATTGTGCAGAATCTTTAATGGATTCTTCCATTTTATCTTCCTTTTCTTTAGACTTATTGGAGTGTTCAGAATCTCTGTCAGATTTTGATTTGGATTTACCTGTACTTGAACTGCCATTAAGACTAACACTAGAAGTTTGCTCTCTTGTGGGCTCTAAGCGTAGATTATCCAAAGGAATAGGAATTAGTCTCCTTTCTCTGTACAGCTTAAATTCCTGAAAATCCTCTGGAGATAGCTGTGCTTTAGCTGAATTCAAAACCTCTTTGAATGAATTTCTTGCTTGGAAAATATCATCAAAAATAATTTTCTCCCCGACAAATTCCCTTACTTTGATTGCATTGGTAAAATTCTTAACAATATCATTTTGGTCAAATAACCTTCTTGAGAATTTGAATAGTTGTAGGCATGTAACGTTGCCTATCTCGTGAAATGCATGACCAATATCCAATAGTGAAAATGTTCCACATTTTATGGGAAATTGTGGCCAAATGCCCTTTTTCTTGTCTTTTAAATCTTTTGTTATACCTCCCTGGCCACAGGTCTGATAGGCAATTTCCCGAGCTACAAGTCTATCTGGAACATATAAGGGTAAAACATGGGGAGAAGCATAACTTCAAAAAACCCTAATATAGGTGAACAATTCTTCTCCAAACCATCTTGCGACGGGGAGAATATCAACCTCTGTTTCTGAGGATAACCTCGGGCATCCTTATTATACAATGTTCTGTACAATGGCAGCATTATTCCATGACAAATTTGATAAAAATGGGGGATAAACTCAGACTCCCATAGTTCTTTATGGTACACATGAATGGGCAAAGGATCGTGGATAGTCCATTTCCAGCCCATCACAGGGAATTTAGAGACATAGCAAATGGCGTCCATGACATAAGCAGATAAATAAAAAGGCGGATAAACCCGCTGGGAAACATTTCGTTTAGACCGGTAATGAAAAATAGCAGTGGTGAGATTATCAGATAGGATTTTGACCCAATCTACTATTGTAGAATTAACAGCCGCATTCAACAAAGGAAGCCATTCGGGTAAGATCATATTTATGTCAGGCTTTCCAAAAAGCCTGCATAACATGGCAGCAGTAAAACAATAAGGAGAAGTAAGTGAACCCGTGTTGTACATACCTTGTTTGTTCTTCTTCAATGGTTCACTTCTTTTGGTCCACTCCTTTGTGCATTCTGCCAAATTTGAGTGTTCTTTGGAAAACTCTTCCATAAATTGCTTGTTGAAAGTTGCCTGAGGTTCTGGCAGCTTATACATTAATCTCAGATCTTCTATGGTGAATGACCCAATTAGCTCTTCAGATGGAGTTCTGAACTGTCTGTCCAAAATATCTGTGCTATCCAACACCCATCTCACCATGTTTGTATATGGGAGAATCCTTTGCCTTGCTGCTATTCTATGTAGAAATGAGCAAGCCAAGTCTCTAAGGGTTGCTTCAGACGTATCCTTTGAACTTGCTGTAGCTGCAATTTTTATCACCACAGGGTTTTCATCTTCTAACAGTTTATACATTCCCTCCCAAGTGGATATACCAGCGTCTTTGTTACAGGCGGTGTCTGCGTATAGCGAAGCCATTTCTTTGTTCTCAGAACTTGAGCTCTTCTCCTTCTTACCCATAGTGTTTAGCGGAAGCTTTGTATAGTGGTCTGCTCCTTCGTGCTTGCATTTTACGAATAAATGAGAGTAATGATATAAGAAAGGTGATGAGAGTGTTTTGAATGTGAAAGCGGATGAGATATAATATTTATATTGTGAAACGACTTTCAATCTAAACACAATCTCTTTTCACATTAATAATCAATCCAATCATTTAATATAATCATTAAAGTGCATAACGGATTTGACATATGGGAAGATTACCTTGGGATAGCGCGCCTACATGAATCTACGACATTGCGATCTGCGATTTGCTGTGCAATATCGCAATATCGCAATGTCGCAATATCACAAAATGAAGTCATCGCAGTCATAAAAATAGCGCAAAAGTGGAAATTGCGCAATAGCGCAAAAGTGCATATCGCAAACGCGCAATAGCGCAAAATTGCAAAAGCGCAGAATCACAAAAAGCGCACAATCGCAAAAGCGCACAATCGCAAAAGCGCAAAATCGCAAAAGCGCAGAAGATATTTATTAATCATTTCTGTTTTCTGCGCTATGCGATCTGCGATCAATGCGTTTCATATATACTATTTTGTTATGGATGCGCTATCTTGTTTCAAGGGCAATTTTATTATAATCTATCATAAACTTAAGTGTTTCTAAATATTCTTTCTAAGGGATTTCTATAAGTTTATGATGGAAATTTTATTTGAAAGGCAAACAAATCCTAATTGATTTTTTTTTTGGATTTTTAACTAAGGGTCCCCATTTATTTAGTATTATTACTAATAATAAATAAAAGGGGGGTTGTTGCTGGTCACAACACACCGGAAACCATTTCTCAGGCAACAGAAATACCGAATGTGGGTGAAGAGTGGAACAAGAGACAACAGGTGGAAAAAGTGCATTATGAACCATACATCAGGCCTAGCTATGTCAGACAGCTCAGCAGGGTATTCCCATTCCGGTTTCTGAAGGAATCCTTTGCGCCTTTGATGAGACTCATTATCATATACTTCAGTTGTGAGGGCCGGTTTTCACGCCTCTATTCCTACCACATCATATTATTGATGCATTTCACGAGAGTGAGGATGATGAACATTCCATATTTCATGTGTCGAAACATCGAGAGAATGACCACTCTTGCACAGAAGAAGATTCCCAAGCAGCAGTACAACAACATTTATCACTATGCTCTCATCAAGATTGTTGTTGTACATCAGCTTGGATTGCACGGAATTGCATGGAAAGATTTCATTTACCGTGACTTATTCACAGCCCCTCAGCCTCCTTTGGAGATTTTTCATTAGCTAGGTGAACCTTCACATTAGTTTGAAGGTCACAAGACAGAGCCTATCAGTGTGCCAGTGTATGTCACTTATCAGAGAGGCACGAGAGTATTATTTGTAGCAGCCCGACGAGTACTATCTCCACCCGGGGTGGAAGGGGTCTTGTTACCATCATCAGCAGCACAAGTACAAGTATAGGACAGAGGTAAGAGGCCCATGCAGGATGAGGGCCCTTCAGGAGGCCATGATACTGATTTCATATTGATTGATGAGGATTTGAGCTCTCCAAGCTCAAAGTTGAGAGAGATCATTCAGGAGCAGAAAGCTGAGATCGACACATTTACCGACAAGTTGCACAGAGCTAAATGGAGCATAAAATATTTGGAGCAGTGCAACAAACAGTTGCAGGATCAGCAGACGATCATGGAGTTGCAAAACATCTGTGAGAACCGGCAAGCTGCCTGGAGAAGCCCAACCGAGATGACACCTATGGAGCGAGAGATCGAGGCTGATAGAGAGACTTGGCTTGAGAGGGTCAACATTCATCTTGAGAAGCTATTGGAGAAGGAAAATAAGGATAAGAACATACTCAGGCACATGAAGAACCACTATTGGGCGCGCAATCATGTTTGCAAAGCAAAGATTAAAATCCTGAAGGCAAGGCTAAGGAGGGCACTAAAGCATCGCAAAAGGAATGATAGGCTCCAAATTTTGGCCGAAGCTTCTTTGGCTAAGCATAGCACTTGATCAGGGACATTTAGCCCAAATTTCAAGAAATTTGGGAAATTTTTTGTCAATTTTGAATTTTTTGGTCACAAAACAGAGTTTCCTTCCCGACGCGTAGCGCCACTTGGCGCGTGCTTATAATTCGAAGCTCTTCAGGGGGAAAAATTTTCATTTCTCGATTTTTTATAAAAATTTATGCATGCTCATGGATTACCTAAGGATTTCATCAAGTTCTGGGTTGCCTAAAGGGTCAAAAACACCCTAAAAATGGACTTTCTGCCACTTTTTGCACACACAGGAAGCAGTGTTGGGAGATTGAAATTTTGGAGGAAAAATGGTAACAAAATACCGAAATTCCAATTTGGCTGGAATGTAGACAGGCAGGGCTTTCCAACAAGCTATCCTATTCTCCTGTTCTGGTAGGGCTAGCTACCAGACTGAGCGTGGTTTGATGTTACCCTGAACTCTGCCTTCCTTCAGCCTGAGGTAGATTTAGGCAATAACATAGTGGCGACCATACTGGGGAAGAAAATGGTTTGCTTGTTGGTGTTATTTGTTTTATAAGCTACAGACAGAGCTTGAAGTTATGCCAGGTAGCCTTCGAAACGCTCTTGCTTTGCATTAGCGAAAGTAGATAAACACTGCTTCAGTCAATCTCTGGTCTAGCTTGTGAATGTGACACTTGACTTGTAAATTGTCCCAGTACATCAAATCGTTCTGGACTTTTGGGTGATGAGTCTAGAATTTGATAGGCTGAACAAGTTGGTTTTGTCCCTTTGATTTTGAAATTATTCCAACACACTAGCTTCCAGAAGACATACTAGAGCAAATCAGGATCCCGATCCACCTCCAGTGTATGAGAATCCCAATCTGATTTCAAGAATCCTTCGTAGAGAAATTCCCGTGATTCCTCTTTTAAAATCTCATTCATGTCCCGCTGTCTTTGAATACCTTGAAGATATTGAATTTGACGAGCAATTTGAGTTTTCGTTGTTTGAAACTAAGTCTGAAAGCGCTATTGGTTCTACTGTCATAAATCCCGAGTTTATCAAGTATCTTGAAATTGAACAGGCTAATAGATCCATCGACAGTTACATTTTGAATATTCAAAACTCCATTGTGGCAACAAACATTTCTGAGTTTATAGAATCTGCATCTGAAACTCTTGGGCCATTAGCAGTTACTTCTGATTCACAAGTTCATACCCAACCTCCTTTCATTCCTACCATTCCCGTGCAACCATCTACTTCTGATCAAAAATCTGCAGTAGTATCACCTCCATCCACACCACATACACCTCATACATCTACTGCTCCTACTCCACCTATTTCTCCAAGGCAGATTATAAATCCACCAAGAGAAATGGCTGCTCGATTCGCACCCCTTGTCTTGCCTCAAAACATGGATGCTATGCCCGTTGATTATCAAAGTAAGATCCCATTTTTATATGGCACTCCTCAAAGTGTTCCTGCTCAGCAACAAATTGATAGAATGGCAGACTTCTTTGATCTTCATGAAATTGATGAAGAAAATGTGACTGTGAGATTGTTTGTGCAAACTTTTGGAGATGAGGTGAGAAAATGGTTCAGAGCTTTGCAGCCTAGAAGTATTGCTACATTGGCTGAGCTACAGAGACAATTTTTAGATCGGTGGGAAGTAAAGAAAGATCCTCTTCATATCACTTCTGAATATACCAAGATCAAACGCAACATCGGTGAGTCAGTCCAAGACTATTGCATCAGATTCAATGTGGTTTATAATGCAATTCCTGATGATTTAAGGCCATCTACGAAGTCAAATTTTCTTAAATTTCTGGATGGTTTTGATCTGGACATGGCCTATTCATTACAAGAAAGAGATCCACCCACTTTGGATGAGATGCAAAAAATTTCAGTAAGTGTTGAAGCTAATCTGAATGACAAGAGAGCTAGATTGAGAGCAGAAAAGAAGGTCGCAATAAAGGAAGAAGCTTCTACTTCAGATCAGATACTTCGCAAGGTGGAAAAGATGATTGAAAGACTGACACTTGGTAAGCCTGAACCACAGATCAGAAATCCTAATTTCTATGGACAGCAGAAACCACAATTCCAGATCAAACAACGAGAGCAGCGAGCACAAGAACCGCCAGCACAACAGCAGGTAAAAACTCCTTTACAACAGAATTTTGTTGGCCCTGAATTAGATGATGAAGATAATGTAATTGGAGAAGAAAATCACTTCTTTACACCTGATGATATGCCGACCTTTATCACTGAGGATGAGGAATATGCAGAAAATTCAGCTGAACAAAAGGATAAGGATTTTATCTTGGCAAATGATATGGCTCTTGAAGAAGAGTCGGATGAGTATTAGAGAGGTTATATGAATGATTTGTCCACCTAGCAGTGAAAATATTCAATTAGAAATAGAGATGTGCCTATCAACCCAATCCAAAAGAGAAAATAAGTTTCAGCACCAAAAAATGATGCACCCATTACACAGAAGAAGGGAAAAGATGTAGCTGATCCTACTACTAGCAAGTCTCCAGTGGCAAATGAAAGATCTAATCAGCCAATTGTATCGAAGGAGAAAGTTGAAAAGAAGGATTCTCCAGTCAAAGAGGTAGAAAAAAATTTAGCTTTTAGCTTAGAGAATGAGATTGCTAAGTTTAAAGTTTCCATTCCTTTGACTAAGTTGATGAGAAATAGCAGCTACAAGGGTCAAGTATCTAAAATTTTGAATTTCGATCCAATGTCTGATATGGTGAATGTGGAAGATGATCAACCTAAGTTGATCCTTGGTCTAGCATTGGATGGTGACTCTCCCGATAGTGACGTACCTACTTTTTATATCAGCCTTAGATTGCATGATTTTGTGTTGCATAATGCCATGTTTGATTCTGGAGCTTCTCATAATCTCATGCCAAGGGAAATCATGGAGAAATTGGGATTGGACATCACTAGGAAATATCATGATCTTTATTCTTTCGATTCCAGCAGAGTAAGATGCATCAGGCTCATCAAAGATTTGGTGGTTAGTTTATATCAGATTCCAACTGAGAATTTTTTGATGGATGTGGTTGTGGCGGACATTCCTCCTAGATTTGGCATGCTTCTTTCCAGATCTTTGGGAGTGAAGTTGAAAGGAACATTACAGCTTGATTTCTCCTATGCTACCATTCCTGTGTTCGGTCAGATGAGAAGATTATATCGGGAGCAAAAAATGAAGTATATGATCACTAGCAAGGAGAAACCTGTAAATCATCTGATTAATTATGTACATACAGATTTAGAGTCTTTTGTTTTGTATTCAGATAGTTTCAATGATGTAGATAGTCAGTTAGTTGAAGCAGAGGACATTCCGGAGATCACAGAAAATTTCAGAGAATTTTTGATGAAAGAAAGGCAAGAACTTGATACTTCCGCTGAGCAATCAGCCTTCCAACAATGGCAGAAAGTTGACGGACGACAAGGAGAAATAATAGAGCAAACTCAATTTCAGCACTTGGAAGAAGATGAAGATGGTTTATGGAATATGGATTTTGATGGTGCAGTTTCGAGTGATGGTGTTGGAATTGGTATTTGGGTACGCAGCCCTTTTTCCACCCCAAACAAGGTACCAAGTAATGTGAGGGTTTTTTCTTACAAATTAGCTTTTGATTGTTCGAATAATGAAGCAGAAAATGAAGCTTTGATTGCTGGTCTGAAAATACTTAGAAAGTTGAATGCTAAGAGGATTGTGGTATATGGCGACTCCGAGTTGGTAATTAAGCAAGTGAAGGGTGAATTTCAAGCTAAGCATCCTCGAATGTGGGCTTACCGAAATGTTGTTCTTGATATATTGAAGTTGTTTTTAGACTATACTTTGACTTGTATCCCTCGTATTTAGAATGGTATTGAAGATGCACTTGCTAAGGAAGCAAGTAATTTGAAGATCCCAATGAACTCAAGTAACAAGTTCGAAATCCACGTGAAACATCGTCTAATTGTCCCGGACAACCAAAGGCATTGGAAAGTATTCCAAGATGATGATGAGATTGATGAATTTCTGCAAAACAAAGGCAAATTCAAAGAGACTTCAATTGACATGGAACATGATGCTGGTGAGGTTGATGTGCAAATAAATCAGATGGAAGTATTGTAGCTGAAGGATAATGTCATTCCTAAGGGTTTGATACCTTTAGAAGAACTTTTTGATCAATATGACGTAGCTAGAAAACCAACCTTGCGGCCAACCAAAAAGGGATTTGAAGACGTGAACATCGGATCTGTTGAGAATCAAAAGATGGTGAAGTTGTCCAAAGCATTGCCATCGGAGGTAAAAGAAAAATATGTTAGTTTGTTGTCTTCTTTCGTTGATGTATTTTCTTGGGACTATTCATATTTAAAGACGTATGATACAAATATAATTCAACACACTATTCCTATCAAGCCAAATCAAAAGCCCTTCCGGCAGATGTTGAGAAGGATAAATCAGAAGTTGCTGCCCTCAATTGAGAAGGAGGTGAATCAATTATACAAGGCTGGTATCATTGTTCCTATAAGATTTTCCGATTGGATTTCCAATTTGGTGCCCGTGCACAAGAAGACAGGTGAGATTCGTTTGTGCATTGATTTTAGGAATGTGAACAAGGTTTTTTTGAAAGACAATTATCCATTTCCCAAAATGGATCACATATTGCAGCGAGTAGTTGGAGCATCTCGTATGTCACTACTCGATGGTTATTCTGGGTATAACCAAATTCTGGTCCATGAGGATGATAGAGACAAAACAACGTTCACCACTCCGTGGGGAACTTTCCATTACGCTAAAATGCCTTTCGGTTTGAAGAATGCTGGTGCGACATTTCAGCGTGCAATGGACATGGCATTTGCAAATGAGAAAGATGTGTTCCTAGTTGTGTATCTTGATGATTTGACAGTCTTTTCCAATTCTTATGAAGAGCACCTTTACCATCTAAAAATTGTTTTTCGGCGATGTAGAAAGTACGGTGTGTCACTCAATGCGAAGAAGAGTTTGTTTGCCATGGATGAGGGAAAAATTCTTGGTCACATTATCTCAAAAGAAGGCATCTGTATTGACCCAGATCGAGTTGAAGCTATTCAGAAAATTGATCTTCCCCGGAATAAGAAGGAGATTCAATATTTTAATGGTAAGATGAATTTTTTACGCCGCTTTGTGCCTAACCTTGCTGAACATTTAAGAGAGATTACAGACATGCTTAAGAAGGATAGCGTAGTGAAATGGTCTGAGGAGGTGGTAAAGTCTTTCAATCTAGTGAAGTTGGTTCTTTCTTCAGCTCCTGTTTTGATCAGCCCAGATTACACTCATGATTTTATTTTGTTTTCATTTGCTTCGGAGCATACAATGGTAGCGGTATTAATGCAGAAAAGAGATGGGCATGAAAAACCAATTGCTTTTTTCAGCCGTACCATAAGAGATGTAGCCTTGAAATATAACATCATTGAAAAGCAAGATCTTGCTCTTGTGAAGGTGTTGAAATATTTTCGAGTATATATTCTGCATTCTCATATTATTGCTTATGTTCCTAACGCTACTGTTAAATATGTTTTAGTGAAAACAGATCCGGAAGGGAGACGGGGCAGATGGATTACAGCCTTGTTGGAGTATGATGTGGAGATAAAGCCTACAAATCTTATCAAAGGACAAGGGCTGGCTAAGCTAATGGATGAATTGAATTTACATGCCTTGGACATCAATCTTATTGCTGCTATGTCCGAGGAGAATGAGGAAAGTTCATTAGTTTAGGTATCAGAAATATTTGTGCTTTCTCCTTGGTATTCATATATTGTATATGTGCTTCAAAATTTGTCACCACTGCCGAGCATGGCTAGAAACAAAAGTAGAACTCTGAAGTTGAAAGCTGCTAATTTTTGTGTTTTGAATAACTCACTCTATTGGAAAGATCCCGGTGGTGTTTTGTTAAACTGTTTGGTGGAAGAAGAAGCAAAGCAGGTTATGGAGGATTTTCATAAGGGAGATTGCGGGGGTCACCTCTTATAGAAGAAAATGGCCAATAAGATTCTGAGAGCGGGATATTATTGGCTGAAACGTTTTGCTGATGTGTATAAGACTGTCAAAAGCTGTCACGAAAGTCAGATTTTTGAAGGGAGGCAGAAATTGCAGCCTTTGCCACTTAAGCCCATTGAGGTAAGTGCTCCTTTTTAGTAGTGGGGTTTGGATTTCATTGGAAAAATTCATCCCGCTTCTTCAGGTCAGCATAGGTGGATCCTCACAGCGACAGATTATTTCACGAAATGGATTGAAGCAATTCCCACCAGGCAAGCTACAGATTCGGTAATAATTTATTTCCTTGAGAATAACATTTTGTCTCGTTTTGGTTGCCCGAATAAGTTAATCACTGATAACACAACAGCTTTCAAATCAAAAAGGATGATTGAGTTTTGTGACAATTATAAAATAATTTTGGGACAATCAACCGCTTATCATCCACAAGGCAATGAATTGGCAAAGTCTTCCAACAAATCTTTGGTCAACATCATTAAAAAGTTGCTGGAAATAAACAAGAAAAGTTGGCATAATAAGGTAGTCAATGCACTTTGGGCATATTGATTGAGTCAGAAGAAATCCATTGGTATGTCCCCCTTTGAGTTAGTTTATGGAGTTGATACAGTGTTTCCTACCTCTCTCGCAGTTCCGGTGGTCAAACTTCTACAGGAAGCTAGCAGTGAAGATGATAATATGAAAAGAAGAATAAATCAAATGATCCATTTGCAGCATATGAGGGAAGAAGTTTTTCAAAACAAATTCAAGCTACAGGAGAGAATTAAGAAAATCTATGACAGGAAAGAAAAGGCGGAAAAATTTCAATTGGAAGAAGTGGTGCTGAGATGGGATGTAAGAAATGAAGAAAAGGGTAAGGACGGTAAGTTCGAAAATCTCTGGAAAGGACCCTTTAAAATTGCTGCATATCGAGGTAAGAATGCTTTTCTTCTGAAGGAGATGAACAGGGAATATTTTCCAAGAAGGCCAGTCAATGGTCGGCTGCTCAAGCGGTATCATTTCTGAGATGTTCTCTATTGTTTACATTGTCATCGTACATACCATTTATTTCAGTTTCATTGCAAGTGTGCGTTGTGATATTTTCTTCAGTTTGGGGCCCGAAGTGAAGATTATAATTCTGAAGATTGATTATAGTTTTGTTTGGAGTTTTTTGAGTCACATTTTTCATTCCTTTCAGTTTCAAAATTGAGTCAGTTTGAGTCAAATTTTCAGTCAATAAATCAGTCAAGAGTCTTCTGTTGATTTTTCGAAGTTATGGACTCCATAGCCCAATGGACGAAGGCACTGCCTACTCTCCCAGAAATCTGTAGTTCTTGGCACCTCCAAGGAGCTACCATCCCCATTGGAGCCAATGTTAGAGTCGGTCTCTTCATCCCTCCATCAGAGATCAAAATCTCTTTTGTTGCATTTCATTTTAGGTGTCTCATTCAGTCTAGTCAGCTACATTCCATTAGGAGCATGGATCATCTGAAAGTGCCAAAGTTCTACAACATTACAAAAGTGGGTTACTAAATGAAAAAATCAAAATCCTTTTGATATATAAGATATTTTCCACATTCATCAATTCATTTGCACCAAGAGACATCATTAAGTCGAGTCAGATTGTGGAAGAGCGAAAACAGGGTTTTGGAGGACCGACTGTGGGTGAAAAGGCAGTCGCGGCACATTCATTAGAGGTCGTGGCGGACATAGTGGTTGCGACGCATACAAACATTTATCACCGTGCTATTTTGAACGTGCGCGGCGCACAAAGAAGGCACGACACACTAGGTTTCGAGTGCGGCACACAGAGCCGACACCAATTTTTCTCATTGCCTGCAACAAAATTCCACATATTTCGGTCCCATTTGCTTCAAGTAAGTTTTTGAGCCCTTGAAATGTATTTTAAACAGTGTTTGGTGTGGTTCGAAGTGAAGAATATAAGAGTTTGAAGGTTGAAATTATAAACCCTCTCATTTGGTCAAAAACTGCTCCTTAGGGTTTGAATTTGAGTGTTAAAATTTAATTTTGGTGCCAAGTACTTCAAAGCTCATTACCCACCTATGGTTCCTTTCCTTTTCACTGTCACACTATCATTAATATCCCTCCCCTATTCCATTATAGCCCATCTCATTTCCTCTCATTTTCCTTTTCCCATATTATTGGTGAAATTCCCAAAATCCCAAATTCCCCAAACAGTCAAGTGACTGTCTTCATACTTCAAATTTCATTGGATTGAACCATTTTTTTTCCCACTATCCATATTTCCCACAGTCCCTCTCCATTTGGCACATATTTTGGCAATTGAAACAAAGGCACCAAATTTTAATCATACAAGTCAAACATACACTTGGCATAGACTTGTAACACCATGGAGACAGACACTGAAACTTCATATGAACAAGACAATGATTCTACCACTGAGCTACATGCACCGAGAAGGCCTCGTAAAGGTGGAAAACATGTGAGAGAAGAGCCTGCCTCATTGACTCAGTTGCAGGCCTGCCCACTTGCCATGGCATGTTTTCGAGAGCAGTCATGCTATCAATATTGTGAGATGATTGCTCAGATTCAACATTATCAGGAGTTGGATCAGTTATTTGTTTTACATTTGTATGATGGTCAGGTAACTCTTGTTGGTGTTAATTTCACCTTGACAGCGGAAACCATTTCTCAAGCAACAGGAATACCGAATGTGGGTGAAGAGTGGAACAAGAGACAACAGGTGGACAGAGTGCATTATGAACCATACATCAGGCCTAGCTATGTGAGATAGCTCAGCAGGGTATTCCCATTCCGGTTTCTGAAGGAATCCTATGCGCCTTTGATGAGACTCATTATCAGATACTTCAGTTGTGAGGACCGGTTTTCACGCCTCTATGCCTACCACATCAGATTATTGATGCATTTCACGAGAGTGAGGATGATGAAAATTCTGTATTTCATGTGCTGAAACATCGAGAGAATGACCACTCTTGTGTAGAAGAAGACTCCCGAGCAGTAATACAACAGTATTTATCACTATGCTCTCATCAAGATTGTTCTTGTACATCATCTTGGACTGCAGGGCATTGCATGGGAAGATTTCATTTCCTGTGACTTCTTCATAGCCCCTCAGCCTCCTTTGGGGATTGTTCATGAGCCAGGTGAACCTTCACATTAGTTTGAAGGTCACGAGACAGAGCCTATCTGTTGTGCCAGTGTATGTCACTTATCAGAGAGGCACGAGAGTATTATTTGCAGCAGCCCGATAAGTACTATCTCCACCTAGGGTGGAAGGGGTCTCGTTACCATCATCAGCAGCACAAGTACAATTACATGACAAAGGTAAGAGGCCCATGCAGGATGACGGCCCTTTAGGAGGCCATGATACTGATTTCATATTGATTGATGAGGATTTGAGCTCTCCAAGCTCAAAGTTGAGAGAGATCATTCAGGAGCAGAAAGCTGAGATCGATACATTTACCGACAAGTTGCAGAGAGCTCAATGGAGAAGAAACTATCTGGATCAGCGCAACAAACTGTTGCAAGATTAGCAGATGATCATGGAGTTGCAAAACATCCATGATGTTAGCCATCAATATTTTTTACATGTTAGTGATGACTATATCTACAGCTGCGTTTTCTAGAAACTGATTTCCTTATGTGAATATGTCATCTAGAAAACCCTCATAAAACTTTTTTCGCCCTTTCTACTTTTCAGTCCACCCATGTCAAAATCAAAACCTCATTATCACTATCCTATCTAGCTTCAGCCCTATTTGTCTGCCCATCAGCTCCAAAAGGAAAAGGCCAAGTCTGTTTCAAAAGCCTCCCCTATGTTACGAAGTGGCGCTTTAAGACATTTCACCCTTGGCAATCGTCAAAAAGCCAAAAAGCCTCCATCTGCTACAGACCTACCATGACTGACCTCCCACTCTACAAATAAAATTGACAAACAGCTCTAATTCGCGCCACTTACACCCCTAGGTCTCAGCACTGCACAAACCACAGTCTCAAGCTGACTATTAGGTGTTTCACAGTGTTTTATGGATTCTACAGAGGCAGGAAATATAACTTCATCTCAGGAGGAAATGCTTGAGTATACAGTTAGAAGAACAACTGCTTCTAAATGTAACATGAGCCTGAGATATATCTGCAAAATAGAGAGCCACTCATCAAGACCTTACAGCTCTTTCCATCATGAAAATCACAGTAAGATAAAGACACCACTGTCACAGCAAACTGGTAATTTGTGATGGCCCAGAACCTCCTTCATTTACAAGCAGAGGGTTAGGGCGCCTCCTTCATCTACAAGAAGAGGGCGCTGGCCAGTATTGACTTAAAGGAAATGCAGAAACCCAAGTTTGCTTTTGACTGAACAAGTGAAACAGAGACTCCAGGTTTTCTGAGTGTGAGTGATGATCATAATAGGGATAGAGTCTGAAGTATGCAAGTTCAAAGGAAAACAGAGTTTGGTCTTGTAAAGGAAGTCATGAGAAGTTTTCAAATCATGTGAAATGATGAAACTTTAGAGAGGCATATCATTGGTAAAAACCATTCTGATCATAAGCAACCTGCTTTTCCACAAGACTAAATTGAAGAGATGCTGACAAATCATGTCATCACACAGGTAGAAGAAAAGGTGTTTTGTTTTTCAAAGAGCGCTGACCTCCATAGTCACAGAAACTATCTTTCAAATAATTTTTCATAAGATGACCAAAGCAAATGATGACATCTCAGTTCTCCTCAGAGCAGTACAGTGAGATAGTGACACTTTGACTAGGGTTGTTCTGAAGCATAGTGGTGATTGCAAGCAGAGGTGCCAGTATTGATGTTCTTTTTAAGTTGGTTGCTTACCATCATAATCCAAGCAAACCCTTGTCATGCAGCATTATTAAATAATCTTCAGATACTTTGCTCAGTGAAAGGCCTCCTCCATTTATGAGCAGATGGCCAAAGCATTGGATGTTGTTGAAGACTGATTGGTCAAAAGGTGCAGTGGAAGGATACAAAGAAGGAAAATAGAAGTCATTACACAGGTAAAATATGGTGTTTATGTTTCAAAATATATTGCTTTTCCTATCCATAGGAAAATGTCTGTCAAACTATGCCTATAGTGGACAGGAGACAATATTGACTATGCAGGCCATTGATACAAAAAGGGTAGTTTCCTTAGGGAAAGAGGCCACACAGTCACCTCACTGTCACATGCCAAGAATTCTAAAGGGAACTCCTCTTAAGTAAACAGAGAAATATAGTTTGAATGGATGCAACCAAAAGATGGCACTTACAATCCAAAGAGAAGCCTATAAATCACCTGGAAGCAGAAATTATCAAACAAATTGGAAGAAGACAAACCATCTCCTTTTAAAATGACAAAATAGCTTTCAAAGCTCTTCAACAGATCTTGTGTGGTTTTTTCTTTTAAAATATCACCAAGAAAGTAAAACAGTGGACAGAGTTGAGCTTTGGAATGGTTCTATTACAAAAGATCAATGCACTATTCAAAAGAAATGATAACTATGTTTCCAAGAGACCTATTTTTTCTGGTTCATAAAAGTTCCCCTTTCAGAATATACATCACAAATGATGGGAGGCATTTCAGGTTTTGTTCCCAAAAGACATACAAGTTTATGAATAGGCAAGGAGGTTATTTTCATAGACTGTCTTTTTTTAGGTGATTTAAAACAAGCACAGTTTTTCTTTATTCCAAAGAACAAATATATCATAAATGATACACCTACAGGCAAGAAAGTATGTTGAAACAATGAGCTTTTCTTAGATCAAAGGTCCAAGAAGACCAGTAAACTTGGCACCCGCAGTAGCTAAAGGTCTGAAGAAGTAAATGAACACCAAGGCTGTCAAAGCAAATTGACAAGGCAAAACCTACCCTTTCGGAAACTAAGCAGTTCTCAGGTATTTTCTTGACAGTTTTAAAAGGGGGGTTACTCTACATCATAAATATCACCAGCATCATTAAACACGGTGACAGAGATGGTATAAAGGTTATTGAGTTATTTTTCAAAGTTTGAAGTTCGGTCGCCTGTGATTCCGAGTTGAAATTACGCCGAGGAGTATTGTTAAGAAAGGTCAAAAAGACTGTTTTCACCTTACAAAACCCAACCGAGAGTTCATGTTACATGTAAAATTATTGACCGTTGGGAGTTTGTTATGTCGAGGGAGTAAGGTTGAAAAGTGCATTCCCATTTTCAAATCGAGCAAGGTCTTTTTATTACGCTCGGCATCAAGCAAAGAAAGTTCCAGGTGAAATTGTAGAAATTTGCATCAGTTTACATTGCGCGACGTGCTTGCCAATTCGCGCGACGCGCCTGGGAATGATTTTACACAGGCGGCCAGTGTACGCGTGACGCACCTATACAATCGCGCGACGCGCCTGTACACGGTGCCCGACACCCGACCCGACAAGGCCACCCGTTGGTAAACTGCGCGCCTTTCTTTCCCTGAAGAGTGCCGCGCAGGCCTAAGGACCTCCAGAACTACCTCCAGCGCTCCACAAGAGTTGTGCTTCGTGTCTTGAGGTATTTACACACTTTGCCCCTAAAAATTTGTGACTGTTTGATGGTATTTGGAGCCAAGAATAAGGTTTGAAACAAGTAAAGTTGAATGTTTACGTTCAAAAGGAATAAAGTTTTTCTGAGTTTGGGATAGCTCATATTCACCAACAGAAGGCTTATCCAAACAGGCCACTCCTTCTGTGTGTTTCAAAACCTAGTAGTTATCCTCAAAAACAGTCAATTTTTAGCAAAAGCAGTGTTATCTAGGTGGGGGTGTTTTAGTCAGAACCCTATTTTGAGACAATTAAAGGCAAAATTCAAATTGACTAATATGCACATATTGGGGAGCTGCATATGAGGGGGATTGATGTGTTGATCCAAGGAGAGCTTATTCACTACTAAACTGCTGCAAACTTTCACAACACTGCATTCAAAACTTTCGAACTTTGTCACCATAGCTGAAGAAATAGTGTTTTCTGTGTGAGTTTTCAAGGTGTAAAGTTGTAATAAAATGCTGGCTGTGTCATTTAAAAGCACCTACATGAGATAATTTGTTTTGAAACTAAGAGCAGTATGATTTCACTTTAATTAATCAAAGGACCAGGGATCCTATACTTTCACAGCATCAAAGGATGGAGGTTAAATCCATAAACTACAGAAAGGGCAGTTTACTCCTGAGTTTTTTAACTTGACTGTTTTTAATCTTCAAGCTTATTTCAAAACAAGTTGATATTCAGATAGGACAGAGGTTTTTTCTACAAAGAACAGGGTTTACATATTTAACAGGAGTTTGGATTATGGGGAAGAAATAAGCTGCTACATCCCTTATTTAAACTATAGAGCTTGTTTTAATGACTGTCACCATTGTTCCATAACAGTGAGTTTGGATGTATGCCCACACTGAAGGTTAAATTTGTATGTGTATGATCCTGTTTGGTGGAGTGACATATATATAGAGAACAGTGAAGTATAGTAGGAGAAAGGGTTCTTGATAAAACAGAAATTTATAGGTTGAAGCTACAGGGGAAGGTTGTTCACACTTCTCACAAAGGGACAGTATTCACTATGTTTGCCACTTGTTTGCCTTTTGATTCTCCAGCTCGTATTGATGAATGGATGTGCTTATAGAGTAAATTTTTTTTTTTGCCAAAGCCAGAGGGTTACATTTATAAAGAGCCATTGATTGTTTTGAGAGGAGAAAACTCACATAGCTTCTGCCTAAAAACTTTTGGAGTCTTTTCAAACTCTGTCATCTTTGCTCAGGACTGTGATATTGACTGTCTAAACATACTTATGGTTGTTTGCAATATATGCAAGTTTTTTGACTGTTGGCACACTTAGACAAGGCGGGTTTTGGAATAATTGAGAAGTACACTATTGATCCAAGATACAAAGGTGTGTTGTTAACTTCCAAAGATCACCAAGCAGGGAAATTTTGACACTGTATACATCCTTCTTCATATAGTCTGTCCTTCATTCCACTATATTATATCATATTGAAAGGTTGTTGACTGAGATATTTTCAAGGTGGAAGGCCAATTTCTAAAAGAGCGGGTTTTTAATGATTGGGAATTTTATCTTGAAGACACAGATATAAGTGTGTTGATTGACCTCTAAGAAATTCACAAGAAAAAGTGATTTCTTAAACACCATGCACAGGAAATTTACCCAGCAGTCTGCCTCCTTTTTACTATATGGTGTCCTATTGAGAAATCTGCCTGGCTGAGGTACATTCAAGGTAGAAGGTCATTTTCTAAAGAGAGCAGAGGTTGTGTATTATAAAAACTTGTTGCAAACCATCCAAATCACATTTTTTCTCTGTCAAAGCAGTACATTGACACAATTCGACTCCAACAGGGCAGTTTACACACAGTAAGGCAGTTTGTCTTTTCCAAAGCACATTTAGGTCAAAATGCCTCCAAGGAAAGACAACAGGAGCAGCATGACAGTGATAAATATGAGCAGTGGCACGAAAAGAGGGGAAAAGCATATCAGCCCTTGATATTTTGGCCTCAGCTTCGGAGCATGTTGCTATGGACCCCTGAGGGTCATATGTGCCAAGTTTGGGCCCATTTCGACAACTTTTTGTTTTTTGGCATTTTTTGGGTTTTTGGTCGAAAACTCATAAATTCGCCATTTCAGTTTGAAGATGTTTCAAAGGAGAAGGATGATACCAATGGATGCCATAATTATATGATCAGGTCCCCAGCGATTTTCAGAGCATTTGGAGATCATTCGCCCCCTCAAATTGGCGAAAAATGCTCTCTTTCTGCACATTCTGCCCGCCATATCAGCAGTCTGCTATTTCCTGGTTTTTTGCACACAGGTACAATTTTGGGGAACTTCCAGGAATTAGATTGAGATGATTTTAGTTGCGCTGGAAAGTAGACACAGTGATCTTTCCAACGAGCTATCATGAGCCTCGTTTCGACATCGGAAAGGCTGCTAATTGCCTCCAGCAAGTCAAGGGACCTTTTTCAGATATAAATATGAAGTATTTTTGTAATTTTTGAACCTCAAAAATCTGCTTTTCCCAAATGTGCGTTTAGCTATTTTTACACTTGGGAAATGATGTAAAGTCAATATAATTTCCGTTTTTAGCATTTTTTAGATATTTTATGGGATATTTTGTGCCTTGGGCTTTGCAAAGCCTCAAGGACAAGTTTAGATATTTTGATTAGGCCAATGGGATAGCTAGTTGCTCCATGAGGTTTTCCTCACTCAAGCCTATTTATTCCACAAGGCTTCATTGTAAAACAAGGCCGAACTTGAGAGAAGAATCAATATATTGGTCATATGAGCTTTGAAGAACATACTTGTGTTATGATTTTTGGACTGCCTCTTGGATGCTTTTGATGAATGATGGAGGATTGTTGATGGATTCCATGACATGGTAGAATGGTATAGTGTTTCTTGCTTTGTTTTTGTCTTCTAGTTTTCACTCATAATACATGCTTCTTGCTGCTATAGATCAGTAGAGATTAAGTTTGAGATATGCCCATGGAGGCACCTCAAAGTTCCTGAATCTTCATAGCTTTATGTTTTCTTCTTCCTTAGTTATACTAAAGAATTCTTAACTTCTCTTTAGTAACTTAAGGATACTGTTTGCTAGTTTTATTTACAAGTTCTATGCATGTTGAGTAGGATGTATGGTGTGCCCTGCTTACCTATAAGCTGTCCATAGTTCTGTCCATGAAGCTATCTCTTTGACTGATTAGTTTATCATCTTGTTGAACCAAGGAGGCCTAGTCCCGATCTAGCCCTTTGCCTAAAACTATGAAAGCTTGTTTTTCCAAGTGCCCAATAACTTAGAGACTATGTTTAGGCATTCCCGCATAGTTTTCTGAGTTGTTAGTCCATCTTATGTGTTTTCCCCAAAGTCTGATAGCCATTTCCCGAAGTTAGAAGGTCTTATACTTCTATGCATGGCTGGAATGTTTGATTTCTATGTATTAATTAGCTCATAGTTACATTTAGCATGATTAATGGTTTGCTATAACATGTTTATGTCTGCTATCAACTAGTTACACTTGAAATCCCTCGTCTTTCACAAACTTGATGTCCATTTACTCCATTTTGCCCAAAGATCCCTTCTACCGTGAATCAAATCGGCCCTACAGCAGCCTTACATCATCATCTCATAGCTTCCTTGACCCGTTTGACCCCATAGCCCAATTGATCTGACTTCTTGTTATCCATTTTTATATCTTTGATCAGTTTTATCCCTCACAAACTAAAAACCAAAAATCAAAAAACTCACTTCATAACTAGCCTAATATCAGAACACCATAAGCAAACACACCGATATCCTTTACACAAATAGAGAGAGCCCTCTCTGAGTCCAGGAAGGCTAGGTCCTTGGGCTCCAAAGCTTGGTTTGATGTTACATCGTCATTTGGCTTACCAATCAGCCAAATCATGGGACCCTAACATAATGGCGATCACGGTGGGACTTACTGAGTACATGACAGTCTAGCGAACTCTTATAGACTCTTTAGTCCTTCAATCCTAAACTCAGACCATCAGCCTTTAGAATCATTTAGTGTAAACTCTCTATTTCACCATCTTAGCAAAGTGATGAATCAGGTTTATAACACTCTTACATCCTAGGCTGCACATAAAACTCAGAAAAAACCACAAAAACTCCCTTAGATTGGTTTTTGATAGTATTGGTGGTGGACCATACAAATATACCTCAAAACAAATAAAAATCCACCTGGCGACTCCACTAGCCTCCAGTAGGCCTTACTACCTTGCTAAATTTTAGAATTCCATCCGATTTAGCCACCTCATCGCCAACCTAACGTAATGGCTATCACGGTGGGACTATAAGTAACAAAAAACATAGATTCCCTAGACCTTAAGAGACCTTAAAGAATACTATCTGATTGACTTATCCCACTGCTCACTAACATAGTGACACTCACAGTAGGACCTTCCGAGTTAGTGACAATCTAAGTACACCTTAGTAACTCCTGAAGTCTCAATCAAGCTTAGTAAACTTAGATATTGTCTGAAGAGTAGAAAATAGCTCCTTCACCATCTTAGCAAAATGATGAGTCAGTTATAGAAAATTCTTCCAAACCTTGTAGGCACATAAAACTCAAAAAACCCCAAAACACTCCCTTAGATTGGCTTTTGACAGTACTGGTGGTGGACCATACAAGTATATCTCAAAACAAACTGATAATCCACCTGGCGACTCCACTCACCTCTAGTAGACCTTACTATTTTACCAAACTCTAGGCTACTATCCGATAGACCTATCCCATCACTCACTAACATAGCGGGAGATGGTGGGACACTGAGTACATAATAGTCCAGCAAACTCTTATAGACTCTTTTGGTCTTTTAGATACCATAAATAAGTAAGTAGTCCATAGACCCATTTTTAAGAGTAAACTCTTTTTGTTCTCATCACCCTAGCAAAGTGTTGAAACAAGTCTAGGATACTTTAACAAATCATAGGCTGCACATAAAACTCAGAAAATCCAAAAAAATTTCCAGATTAGTTACCGGTGGTGGACCATAGCTATCTTCACAAAAACAACCCAGTTCCACCTGGCGACTCCACTAATCCATCCCTTTTATTTTTTGACCATCCTTCACCTTAGTAAAGCTTTAGAAAAACCACTCATCCAGAACATTCACCAATACCATTCTCTCTAAACTCTGGATCTAAAATCTGGCTTCACGAAGAATCAACACCAGATCCCATCCAGACCCAAATCCCCCTATCATAGTAGATGACCCAGAGAAGATTCTGTGGCAAGCTTTCGAAACTGACCATCTAGCTACTGGTAGATCCATCCGTAGAACAAGATCAGTTCCTAAACATCGCACTATCCTACTAGATTCACCTTTTGAACTAGAGTCATCACAAACTCTTCCCAGAAGCAAATCATATAGTAAGATAAACTTTGACGATCTTGAACCCCTAAGCCCACCACAGAGTCCTATTAGAGAAGCTCCACCTACCACTCCTCCTGACTTCCAGCTTCTCTATCAGTTTGGCTCCTACCATCCCAGTTCTGCTCAAAACCAGATCACTTGTCCAAGTTCATCCGCCACACCTGGTCAAACCACCACTGTTCAAAACACCTCATCTCAGCCTACTAGTCCTCATCTTGTACATCATCCATTAGCTCTCGTCATGGCAGCCTGGTACGCACCTTTGGTGTTGCCACCGCCCTTGGCTCCTCTCCCAAATAAATATCAAGACAAGATCCCACACTTTACCGGAGAAGACACCACCACACCTCAACAGCATATAAGTACGATGACTGATGCTTATGAATACCTGGAGGTACAAGACGAGACTGTCAGAATGAGAATATTTGCCCAAAGTCTTGGTGGTGAACCCAAAGCATGGTTCAAAAGCTTAACTCCAAACAGTATCCATGATATCCCAGAACTACATCAAGTCTTCAGAAATAGGTGGGAAATCCGAAGAAACCCCATTCAAATCCCGTTAGAATATAACAACCTAAAACGGGAAAATGGGGAAAGTGTCCAAGCTTACTGTACTAGGTTCAACAGTGTATATAACTCCCTCCCACCTCATTTCAAACCCCCACTTGGTTTAGCCTTGGCAAAATTCCCTGAGGGTTTCGATTCGGACATGACATATCATCTGAGAGACAAGGATCCCCCTACCTTAGAGGAAATGCAACAAATAGCCATAAAAGCAGATGCCAACTTAGCTGAAAAAAGAGCTAGGACTAGAGCGGAAAGAAAGGTCACATATAAAGATGAGGTCTCCACTTCATCACCTTCCCTAGATCCCAGAATAGATGACTTAGTCAAATCCATGGCCAAAATGTGGGAAAGGATAAATGAAAAAGCTCCTGTTAGGGACAACTAGCCAAACCCTCCAAACAGAAACCGAAACCAAAACTTTAGGAGGGAGCAGCCACAAAACAGACCAAGGGAGAATGACCAGCAGATCAGGCCACCATTCAATGAAAATTATGTGGAAGAAGATGACAGGGATACATAAAATCTTGATGAAAGTCATCTAAATCTCGTAGGGTCTGATAATGAAAGTGAGGTATACCTCACAACTGAAGAACAAGAGTTATGTTCTCCTAATCAAGATGAGACCAACTATGAAGATCTCGACGATCCTGCCATAGACTTTCAAAATGCCATAATAGAGGCTCACCGGCAATATAATCTTAGAAGCAGAAAAAACCAAAACCATTCCAAAAAGAGTAGTCCTGACAACACCAAAATCTCTGATAACATCTTAAATGAGACCATGGATAGTAGCAAAATTGGGGCCAAAAGGACTGACCAAAACAAAGGTAAGGCCATTCAGACAAGTACTAGCCCAGACACTCCTAGTACCTCTAAAGAAACCCCAAAGTTTACTGTATCAAATGAAGTCCCAAGCCAAAGTCAGCAAATTAAGAACATAGAAAAGGTTATGGCTGAGAAAGCTGAAACAAATCTGCCCAAGCTACCTACTCCTTTTAGCTTCGAAGGGGAAATTTCCAAAATAAAAATTACCATACCCCTTACAGAACTAATAACTGTAGATAGGTATAGATCTTAAATCTTCAAAGTCTTTGACCTAGAGAGCAAGGCAGATACCTTGAATCTAACTGACGACAAACCCGAGCTTTTATTTGGCCCTAAAGTAGAAGGTGAATATCAAGAAGGAACTATTTCTCCTTTCTATGTAAGCTTAAACATACGGGACAAAATATTACATAATGCCATGTTAGATGCTGGTGCTTCCCATAACCTCATGCCTAAAGCAGTCATGGAAAACCTAGGACTAGAAGTGACTCAACCTTACAAAAACCTGTATTCTTTCGACTCGAGTCAGGTCAAATGTTTAGGTCTGATAAAAAATCTAGATTTTTCCCTAACACAGCTACCAGCCAAAAACTTAGTCATGGATGTAGTAGTGGCCGATATCACACCCAAGTATGGAATGCTACTATCAAGAGCATGGGCTACCAAAATACAAGGTAGCCTTCAAATGGATATGTCATTCGCTACTATCCCAGTTTTCAACCAAACTAGGAGGTTATACCGAGAAACTCGCATGAAATACATGGTTAGCAACATAGATAAGCCAAACAATACCCCCATCTATTCCATTCATTCCAATTTAGATTCTTTTATCTTATACAATGAAGGTGGTATAAACAAGCAGATAAAAGAAAATGAAGACATGTCCAAACCATTACTGAATGAAGAAATTGATAACCAAAGTCCCAAGAAACCTGAGAAACAGCTTAGTATCATGTATGAAAAGGAAACTCTTTGGAGTATAAGCTTTGATGGTTCTTGTGGCAAGACAGGTTCAGGAGCAGGCATCTGGATACACAATACTAAAGAAGGTCATTCTTTTAGATTAGAATTCCAATGTACTAATAACATTGCGGAATATGAAGCCCTTCTCATCGGTCTGCACATGCTTAGGGACTTGGGCGCCAATAGAATATCAGCCCAAGGAGACTCATAGCTTGTAATCAGGAAAATCAAAGGTGAATATTCGGCAAAGAGCCCAAGACTGAGAGAATATAGGAATGCAACTTTAGATATCCTTAAAAATTTTGAAAAATATGAGCTCACCTATATCCCTAGGATTCAAAACAGTCTGGCAAATGAGCTCGCCTTTGCTGCAAGCAATAGCCAAATACCATGTATGAATGAGCAATATGACATTCAAGTGAAACACCGCCCTACTGTACCAGATAATCTTGACCATTGGAAAATATTCCAAGATGCTGATCAAATTGATGATTTCCTACAATCTAGGAATGAGTTTGAAATAACCAAAACCGACTCAGGAGATGAAGAAAGGAAACCCAGCCAAAGTCAAGACCAAGAGCTAAATCCACCTTTGTGGACCAATCTAAACCTGGTAGACCATCCATGTGACAGGGAGATGGAAGAAGACATTGACCAAAGGGAACTCGAAGTTTTACACTGCGAGAATGACACCATACCCAGAGGGCTCGCACCTTTAGAAGAATTGTTTGACTTTAACGATGTGGCCAAAAAGCCTAAAATGGAATCTACAGAGGATGACATAGAGGAATACAACGTAGGAAGCCCAGAAGAGCCAAAAAACATTAAACTATCCAAAACCCTCCCACCTAACATAAAACAAAGGTACATAAATCTATTCAAAGAATTTAAAGATGTGTTTGCATGGGGGTACCAAGATTTGAAATCATATGACACCAGCATCATCCAACATAAAATTCCCCTCAAGGAAAACCAAAAACCTTTTAAACAGAAGTTAAGAAGGATAAACCCAGTATTGCTACCGTTGGTTGAAAAGGAAATTAAAAAGATGTATGATGCCGGGATAATAGTATCTCTCCGATACTCCGAGTGGGTCTCAAATCTAGTATCAGTTAGGAAAAATACTGGTGAAATCAGACTCTGCATAGATTTCTGAAACCTGAATAGGGCATGTCTGAAAGATAACTATCCTTTGCCCAAAATGGACCACATACTTCAGAAGGTAGTAGGTGCTAAAAGAATCTCATTGCTTGATGGTTTTTCTTGTTATAACCAAGTATTGGTTTATCCTACCGATCAACATAAGACAGCTTTCACCACCCCTTGGGGCACTTTTATGTACGTTAAAATGCCTTTTGGACTGATGAATGTTGGCGCCACATTTCAAAGAGCCATGGACATAGCCTTCTCAGAAGACATAGGTGTTTTCATAGTCATATATCTCGACGATATAACAGTATATTCTAAATCAGATGAAGAACACCTAGCACACTTAAGAAAAGTCTTCAACAAATGCAGAAAGTATGGTTTGTCCCTAAACCCCAAGAAAACACTTTTTGGTCTAGAGGAAGGAAAAATCCTAGGTCACATTATTTCGGAAGAAGGAATTAAAATAGACCCCCAGAGAATCGAAGGTATTTTACAGATAAGTCACCCCAGAAACATAAAGGAGTTACAGTCCTTTATCGGCAAGATAAATTTCTTAAGAAGATTCATCCCAAACCTTGCTGAGCTCCTGAAAGATATCACAAATATGTTAAGAAAGGAGGTCGGGGTTAAATGGACTATAGAAGCCAAAAAATATTTTGAACTAATTAAAAGGGCCTTAACTGAAACACCAGTATTGATAAGCCCTGACTTCACCAAAGATTTTTACATTTTTTCATTTTCCTCAGAACATACAATAGCTGCGGTGTTGTTGCAAAAAAATGCAGCTGGGCAGGAGCAACCCATTGCCTTTTAAAGCAAATTCCTGAGAGATGCTCCCTTGAAATATAACATCATGGAAAAATAGGCATTCGCATTGGTAAAAGCACTGAAATATTTCCGAGTTTACATCTTGCATTCTCATGTCATAGCTTTTGTCCCTAATACTGTCGTCAAGGACATTCTGAACCAAGATCCTGATGGTAAAAGGGGAAAGTGGATTGCTATCATCCTAGAGTATGACTTAGAAATCCGGCCTACCAAACTAGTTAAAGGACAAGGACTTGCGAGACTAACGGCTGAAACCAACCTCCAAGCTTTAGATATAAATTTTGTCGATGCCTTAGAAGAACAGGAAGAGTGCACACTCCCCCCTATCGATCAAACATTTTTGGATTCACCTTGGTATGCAGACATTCTTAATGTATTAACTTATATGAATGCTCCTCCGAATTTATCAAAAACAAAAGCAAGATTCCTTAAACAAAAATCTTTAAAGTTTTTCATTATAGATAGTTTTCTGTATTGGAAAAATCCCACTGGTATGCTTCTTAAATGTTTGCTTGAGTCTGATGCAGAGAAAATTATGCACGAAATGCACGAAGGGGAATGTGGGGGCCATCTCTACTAGAAAACCACTGCAAACAAAATCCTTAGAGCCGGTTATTATTGGCCTACCTTATTCCCTGATACTCAAAAACTAGTTATGACATGCCATAAATGTCAAATTTTTGATGGCAAGAAAAAGCTTTTACCTTTGCCCTTACATCCCATTATAGTTGAAGGACCTTTCCAGCAATGGGGTTTAGATTTCATTGGAGAAATTCACCCTTCCTCATCCGCTCAACATAAATGGATCCTGACAGCCACTGATTACTTTACCAAATGGATAGAAGCCATACCTTCCAGGAACGCTACTGATTCAGTCATCATTTCGTTCCTAGAAACCAATATCCTATCCAGATTTGGCTGTCCCAGAAAAATCATTACAGATAACGCCGTTGCCTTCTCCTCCAAGAAAATGATAGACTTATGTCACAAATATCATATTTCATTAGGACATTCCATAGCCTATTACCCTCAAGGTAATGGTTTAGCCGAGTCCTCTAACAAAAGCCTAGTCAACATTATCAAAAAACTTCTTGAACAAAATCAAAAGGCATGGCATGGGAAACTGGTACACGCCTTATGGGCTGATAGATTAACCACCAAGAAATCCATAGGTATGTCTCCTTACCAGCTAGTTTATGGTCTAGATGCCATTTTCCCAACATCTCTAGGGGTTCCAGTAATGAAACTATTACAAGAAGTCCAAATAGAAGAAAATGACATGCAAAAGAGAGTAAATCAGACTATCCATTTACAACAAACCAAAGAAGAAGTTTACTAAAGGGCGCAGTCAGCACAAGACAAAATAAAACAGATTTTTGACAGGAGAACTAAGGAAAATGATTTCCAGATTGGAGATAAATTTTTAAAATGGGATTCTAGAAGGGAAGATAAGGGTAAACATGGCAAGTTCGAAAATTTATGGAAAGGGCCTTACATCATCAGCTCAGTCAGTGGAAACAATGCTTTCTTCTTACAAGAACCTGATGGGACTGAAATTTTTGGGGGTCCTGTGAATGGCAGGACATTAAAGCATTATTTTTGTCAGGAGCTCCATTTTTGAGTTTGGAACACTTTCAGTCATTGTACATACCATTGTTTGAAATATTGAAAAAATAGAAAAGTCAAAAACAGTAAAAGATAGGAAAGTCAAAAACAATAAAAACAGAAAAGAGGGCGAGTAGATAGGACAAAGGCCCCATGTTCCAAAAAATAGTCCTTCGGAAGGCGAGCAAGTCTAAATGCCGCTACTAGTGCTTCAATGTTCTGTTAAGCTATCTAGCCTAATCATAGCTGAGCATGTTTAAATTTATTTGCTGATAAGTTAGTGAGTGCCAAGATAGTCAACATTGTGTAAGATTGACTTATCACAGAGCTTAGATTAGGGAGAGACTCTGGTTCCACATGCTTAAAACAGAACCAAAGAGAGAAGCGAGGGATGAAAAAACACATTGTACATCTTAGCCCCGCTTGTCTAGTTTCCTTTTATTGCAGAATAACATTTGTGTGCAGCTTGTCTTTTATGCCACAAATGCATGACAAATCAGACTGCCTAATCCTGATTTGATCATTTTTTAATTTCATGTTGTAGATTAGAGAATGAAATCCTGTCAAACTGCTTAATCTTGACAGTCGATCTAGTTTAGGTAGAGAAATGAAGGAGTTCATCAGCTTAATCTGAACTCCCGGCAGATATAAGAGTAGAAATAGATAGTTTCATTTTTGCAAAAAGAAAAATATGCATTTTCAAAAGGCTGCTAGTTCAAATGCGCCAAACAGAAGAAAAAATGTTAGGAAAGGTAGTGGGGTAGGTAGAAGTATCATTGATGTTAAACATGCTGACACTTTTCAGAAATAACATCAAGAGAAGGGTAAATTTTGCGCCAATGGATAAGGCATTGGTCTTCATAAGCCAAAAATCTGAATTCTGGACACCTCCTGACGAGGAGCTGCCCTCCCCAAATGGAGCCACTGTTAGCCATCAGTATTTTTTACATTGTTAGTGATGACTATATCTACAGCTGAGTTTTCTAGAAACTGGTTTCCTTATGTCAATATGTCATCCAGAAAACCCTCCCAAAACTTTTTTTGCCCTTCTACCTATTCAATCCACCCCTGGCGAAATCAAAACCTCATTATCTTCATCTATCTAGCTTCAGCCCTACTGGTCTGCCCATCAGCTTTAAAAGGCAAATCCAAATCTGTTTCAAAAGTCTCCCCTATGTTAGGAAGTGGCGCTTTAAGGCATTTTACCCTTGGCAATCATCAAAAAGCCAAAAGGCCTCCATCTGCTACAGACCTACCATGACTGACCTCCCACTTTGCAAATGAAATTGAAAAACATCTCTAAGTCACGCCACCCACACCCCCTAGGTCTCAGCACTGCATAAACCCCAATCTCAAGCTGATTATTAGGTGTTTTAAGTGTTTTATGGATTCTACTGATATAACTGCATCTGGAATGGCAGGTATACGTTAAAACAGCGCTTCTAAATGTAACATGAGCCTGAGATATATCTGAAAAACAGAGAGCCACTCATCAAGACCTTATAGCTCTTTCCAGCATGAAAATCACAGTAAGAGAAAGACACCACTGTCACAGAAAACTGGTAATTTGTGATGGCCCAAAACCTCCTTCATTTACAAGCAGAGGGTTAGGGCGCCTCCTTCATCTACAAGCAGAGGGCGCTGGCCAGTATTGACTTAAAGGAAATGAAGAAACCCAGGTTTTCTTTTGACTGAACAAGTGAAACAGAGACTCCAGGTTTTCTGAGTGTGAGTGATGATCATAACAGGGATAGAGTCTGAAGTATGCAAGTTCAAAGGAAAACAGAGTTTGGTCTTGTAAAGGAAGTCATGAGAAGTTTTCAAATCATGTGAAATGATGAAACTTTAGAGAGGCATATCATTGGTAAAAACCATTCTGATCATAAGCAACCTGCTTTTCCACAAGAATAAATTGAAGAGATGCTGGCAAATCATGTCATCACACAGGCAGAAGAAAAGGTGTTTTGTTTTTCAAAGAGCGCTGACCTCCATAGTCACAAAGACTATCTTTCAAATAATTTGTCATAAGATGACCAAAGCAAATGATGACATCTCAGTTCCCCTCAGAGCAATATAGTGAGATAGTGACACTTTGACTAGGGTTGTTCTGAAGCATAGTGGTGATTGCAAGCAGAGGTGCCAATATTGATGTTATTTTTAAGTTGGTTGCTTACCATCATAATCCAAGCAAACCCTTGTCATGCAGCATTATCAAATAATCTTCAGATACTTTGCTCAGTGAAAGGCCTCCTCCATTTATGAGCAGATGGCCAAAGCATTGGATGTTGTTGAAGACTGATTGGTCAAAAGGTGCAGTGGAAGGATACAAAGAAGGAAAATAGAAGTCATTACACAGGTAAAATATGGTGTTTATGTTTCAAAATATATTGTTTTTCCTATCCATAGGAAAATGTCTGTCAAACTATGCCTATAGTGGACAGGAGACAATATTGACTATGCAGGCCATTGATACAAAAAGGGCAGTTTCCTTAGGGAAAGAGGCCACACAGTCACCTCACTGTCACATGCCAAGAAGTCTAAGGAACTCCTCTTAGTAAGCAGAGAAATAGAATTTGGATGGATGCAACCAAAAGATGGCACTTACTATCAAAGAGAAGCCTGTAAATCACAGAGCGAAATTATCGAACAAATTGGAAAGAACAGGACCTTCTCCTTTTAAAATGGCAAACAGCTTTCAAATGCTCTATGACAGATCTTGAGTGGTTTTTCCTTGTTAAAAACATCACCAAAGAGGTCAAGCAATGGACAGATTTAAACCTTGGAATGAGTCTGTTACAAGAAGATCAATGCACTGGTCAAAGGAAATGATAACTATGTTTCCAAGAGACCTGTTCTTCCTGGTTCATAAAAGTTCCCCTTTCAGAATATACACCACAAATGATGGGAGGCATTTCAGGTTTTGTTCCCAAAAGACATACAAGTTTATGAATATGCAAAGAGGTTATTTTCATGGACTGTCTTTGTTTAGATGATTTGAAACAAACACAGTTTTTCTTTATTCCAAAGAACAGATATATCATAGATGATACCTACGAGCAAGGAAGTATGTTTAAACATGAAAGCTTTTCTTAGATCAAGGTCAAGACAATAAACTTGGCACCCAGGTAGGTAAGGTAGAAGTAGTGACACCAAAGAAATTTTGTCAAAGCAAATTGACAAGGCAAAACCTACCCTTTCGGAAACTAAGCAGTTCTCAGGTATTTTCTTGACAGTTTTAAAAGGGGGGTTACTCTACATCATAAATATCACCAGCATCATTAAACACGGTGACGGAGATGGTATAAAGGTTATTGAGTTATTTTTCAAAGTTTGAAGTTCGGTCGCTTGTGATTCCGACTTGAAATTACGCCGAGGAGTATTGTTAAGAAAGGTCAAAAACACTGTTTTCACCTTACAAAACCCAACCGAGAGTTCATGTTAAATTGAAAATTATTGACCGTTGGGAGTTTGTTATGTCGAGGGATTAAGGTTGAAAAGTGCATTCCCATTTTCAAATCGAGCAAGGTCTTTTTATTACCCTCGGCATCAAGCAAAGAAAGTTCCAGGTGAAATTGTAGAAATTTGCGTCAGTTTACATTGCGCGACGTGCCTGCCAATTCGCGCGACGCGCCTGGGAACGATTTTACACATGCGGCCAGTGTACGCGCGACGCGCCTGTACAATCGCGCGACGCGCCTGTACACGGCGCCCGACACCCGACCCGAAAAGGCCACCCGTTGGTAAACTGCGCGCTGTTCTTTCCCTGAAGAGTGCCGCGCAGGCCTAAGGACCTCCAGAACTACCTCCAGCGCTCCACAAGAGTTGTGCTTCATGTCTTGAGGTATTTACACACTTTGCCCCTAAAAATTTGTGACTGTTTGATGGTATTTGGAGCCAAGAATAAGGTTTGAAACAAGTAAAGTTGAATGTTTACGTTCAAAAGGAATAAAGTTTTTCTGAGTTTGGGATAGCTCATATTCACCAGCAGAAGGCTTATCAAACGGGCCACTGGGTGCAATGTTTCATGACCTAGTAGTTATCCTCAAAACAGTCAATTTTTAGCAAAAGCAGTGTTATCCAGGTGGGGGTGTTTTAGTCAGAACCCTATTTTGAGACAATTAAAGGCAAAATTCAAATTAACTGATATGCACATATTGGTGAGCTGCATACGAGGGGGATTGATGTGTTGATCCAAGGAGAGCTTATTCACTGCTAAACTGCTACAAACTTTCACAACACTGCATTCAAAATTTTCGAACTTTGTCACCATAGCTGAAGAAATAGTGTTTGATGTGTGAGTTTTCAAGGTGTAAAGCTGTAATAAAATGCTGGCTGTGTCATTTAAAAGCACCTAAAGGAGATAATTGCTTTTGAAACTAAGAGCAGTATGATTTCACTTTAATTAATCAAAGGACCAGGGATCCTATACTTTCACAGCATCAAAGGATGGAGGTTAAATCCATAAACTACAGAAAGGGTAGTTTACTCCTGAGTTTTTTAACTTGACTGTTTTTAATCTTCAAGCTTATTTCAAAACAAGTTGATATTCAGATAGGACAGAGGTTTTTTCTACAAAGAACAGGGTTTACATATTTAACAGGAGTTTGGATTATGGGGAAGAAATAAGCTGCTACAGCCCTTATTTAAACTATAGAGCTTGTTTCAATGACTGTCACCATTGTTCCATAACAGTGAGTTTGGATGTATGCCCACACTGAAGGTTAAATTTGTATGTGTATGATCATGCATGTTTGGTGGAGTGACATATATATAGAGAACAGTGAAGTATAGTAGGAGAAAGGGTTCTTGATCAAACAGAAATTTATAGGTTGAAGCTACAGGGGAAGGTTGTTCACACTTCTCACAAAGGGACAGTATTCACTATGTTTGCCACTTGTTTGCCTTTTGATTCTCCAGCTCGTATTGATGAATGGATGTGCTTATAGAGTAAAAGTCTTTTTCTGCCAAAGCCAGAGGGTTACATTTATAAAGAGCCATTGATTGTTTTGAGAGGAGAAAACTCACATAGCTTCTACCTAAAAACTTTTGGAGTCTTTTCAAACTCTGTCATCTTTGCTCAGGACTATGATATTGACTGTCTAAACATACTTATGGTTGTTTGCAATATATGCAAGTTTGTTGAGTGTTGGCACACTTAGACAAGGCAGGTTTTGGAATAATTGAGAAGTACACTATTGATCCAAGATACAAAGGTGTGTTGTTAACTTCCAAAGATCACCAAGCAGGGAAATTTTGACACTGTATACATCCTTCTTCATACAGTCTGTCCTTCATTCCACTATATTATATCATATTGAAAGGTTGTTGACTGAGATATTTTCAAGGTGGAAGGCCAATTTCTGAAAGAGCAGGTTTTTAATGATTGGGAATTTTATCTTGAAGACACAGATATAAGTGTGTTGATTGACCTCTAACAAATTCACAAGAAAAAGTGATTTCTTAACACTGTGCACAGGAAAATTACCCAGCAGTCTGTCTCTTCTTTACTGTATGGTATCCCATTGAGAAATCTGCCTGGCTGAAGGTACATTCAAGATAGAAGTTCATTTTCTAAAGAGAGCAGAGGTTGTGTATTATAAGAAACTTGTTGCAAACCATCCAAATCACATTGTTTCTCTATCAAAGCAGTAAATTGACACAGTTTGACTCCAACAGGGAAGTTTACACACAGTGAGGCAGTTTGTTTCTTCCAAAGCATATTTAGGTCAAACGTTCGATGAAAGACAAATGGCAATGGCGCATGACAAAGGATAAACATGAGCAGCGGCACGGCAAGAGGGGAAAAGCATATCAGCCCTTGATATTTTGGCCCCCAGTTTTTATACGTTGCTATGGAATTTATGCCTGCGATGCTGCTTGGGCCCATTTCGACAACTTTTTGTTTTTTGGCATTTTTTGGGTTTTTGGTCGAAAACTCATAAATTCGCCATTTCAGTTTGAAGATGTGTCAAAGGAGAAGGATGATACCAATGGATGCAATAATTCTATGAGCAAGTCCCCAGCGATTTTCAGAGCATTTGGAGATCATTCGCCCCCTCAAATTGGCGAAAAATGCTCTCTTTTTGCACATTCTGCCCGCCATATCAGCAGTCTGCTATTTCCTGGTTTTTTGCACACAGGTACAGTTTTGGAGAACTTCCAGGCATTAGATTGAGATGATTTCAGTTGCGCTGGAAAGTAGACATAGTGAGCTTTCCAACGAGCTATCATGAGCCTTTTTTCGACATTGGAAAGGCTACTAATTGCCTCCAGCAAGTCAGGGGACCTCTTTCAGATATAAATATGAAGTATTTTTGTAATTTTTGAACCTCAAAAATCTGCTTTTCCCAAATGTGCGTTTAGCTATTTTTACACTTGGGAAATGATGTAAAGTCAATATTATTTCTGTTTTTAGCAGTTTTTTAGATATTTTATGGGATATTTTGTGCCTTGGGCTTTGCAAAGCCTCAAGGACAAGTTTAGATATTTTGACTTGGCCAATGGGATAGCTAGTTGCTCCATGAGGTTTTCCTCACTCAAGCCTATTTATTCCATGGGTTTCATTGTAAATCAGAGGCTGAACTTGAGAGAAGAATCAATATATTGGTCATATGAGCTTTGAAGAACATACTTGTGTTATGATTTTTGGACTGCCTCTTGGATGCTTTTGATGAATGATGGAGGATTGTTGATGGATTCCATGACATGGTAGAATGGTATAGTGTTTCTTGCTTTGTTTTTGTCTTCTAGTTTTCACTCATAATACATGCTTCTTTCTACTATAGATCAGTAGGGATTAATTTTGAGATATGCCCATGGAGGCACCTCAAAGTTCTTGAATCTTCATAGGTTTATGTTTTCTTCTTCATTAGTTATGCTAAAGAATTCTTAACTGCTCTTTAGTAAGTTAAGGATACTGTTTGCTAGTTTTATTTACAAGTTCTATGCATGTTGAGTAGGATGTATGGTGTGCCCTGCTTACCTATAAGCTGTCCATAGTTCTGTTCATGAAGCTATCTCTTTGACTGATTAGTTTATCATCTTGTTGAACCAAGGAGGCCTAGTCCCGATCTAGCCCTTTGCCTAAAACTATGAAAGCTTGTTTGTCCAAGTGCCCAATAACTTAGAGACTATGTTTAGGCGTTCCGGCATAGTTTATGAGTTTTTAGTCCTCCTATGTGTTTTCCCCAAAGTATGATAGCCATTTCCCGAAGTTAGAAGGTCTTATACTTCTATGCATGGCTGGAATGTTTGATTTCTATGTATTAATTAGCTCATAGTTACATTTAGCATGATTAATGGCTTGCTATAACATGTTTATGTCTTCTATCAACTAGTTACACTTGAAATCCCTTGTCTTTCACAAACTTGATGTCCATTTACTCCATTTTTCCCAAACATCCTTTCTACCTTGAATCAAATTGGCCCTACAGCAACCTTACATCATCATCTCATAGCTTCCTTGACCTGTTTGACCCCATAGCCCAATTGATATGACTTCTTGTTATCCATTTTTATATCTTTGATCAGTTTTATCCCTCACAAACTAAAAACCAAAAATCAAAAAACTCACTTCATAACTAGCCTAATATCAGAACACCATAAGCAAACACACCGATATCCTTTACACAAATAGAGAGAGCCCTCTCTGAGTCCAGGAAGGCTAGGTCCTTGGGCTCCAAAGCTTGGTTTGATGTTACATCATCATTTGGCTTACCAATCGGCCAAATCACAGGACCCTAACACGTGAGAAATGGCAAGCTGCCCGGAGAAGCCCAACCGAGATGACACCTATTGAGCAGGAGATCGAGGCTGATAGAGAGACTTGGCTTGAGAGGGTCAACATTCATCTTGAGAGGCTATTGGAGAATGAAAATAAGGATAAGAACATACATAGGCACATGAAGAACCACTATTGGGTGCGCAATCATGTTTGCAAAGCAAAGATTAAAATCCTGAAGGCAAGGCTAAGGAGGGCACTGAAGCGTCGCAAAAGGCATGATAGGCTCCAAATTTTGGCCAAAACTTCTTTGGATGAGCATAGCACTTGATCAAGGACCTTTAGCCCAAATTTCAAGAAATTTGGGAAATTTTTTGTCAATTTTGAATTTTTTTTGTCACAAAACAGATTTTCCTTCCCGACACATAGTGCCACTTGGCGCGCGCTTATAATTGGAAGCTCTTCAGAGGGAAAAATTTTTATTTCTGGATTTTTTATCAAAATTTATGCATGCTCATGGATTACCTAAGGAATTCATCAAGTTCTGGGTTGCCTAAAGGGTCAAAAACACCCTAAAAATGGCCTTTCTGCCACTTTTTGCACACACAGGAAGCAGTGTTGGGAGATTGAACTTTTGGAGGGGAAAATGGAAACCAAATCCAGAAATACCACTTGGGTTGGAAAGTAGACAGGCAGGTCTTTACAACGAGCTATCATGCGCTCAATTGGAACATCAGGAAGGGCCTCAAAATAAGCTCCAAACTTGTGCTATGCATAGAGATTCCAGGCACGACGCATAGAGGAAATTGGCCTATTTTTCACTTAGCAGCTCAGAATTTCACCTAGTTTTTGCCAGTTTCACTTTTTCATGTAATTCTTGATGTACCTTGATGTAATTTCATGACCATGATATAATTTTGGCACATTTTTACTCATTCTAGAATATTCATTCACCAAAAGGTGAAATGTAAGTGAATGGATCAGTTTCCTAGCAGAGGCAAGTTGTTTCTAAATAACAGCTCTTCTAGTTCCTAGTTTAGATATGGTTGAAACAGCTCCTAGAATGATGTGCTCGACCCATAGAGGCATGGGAATGGGTTAGGCTTGTCTATATGATTTATTTTCTCAGTCATTTTCAGGGTTGGACATTTGGGATTGCTTGGCACTTCATTGTACATTTCATCTCTGCACTTTTGGCAAAGGAATAGATCAGGGTTTGCAGCACTCTTTGGGATCCATGTGGCTCTGTGTTTTGATGGTGTTTTTCTCTATGTAATTGTAAGTTCACTGATGTTTATGTGTATCATTTCCCTTCTCCTTTCTTCTTATATTAAACAAATCAATGTTAAAGGTGGAATTCATTGGATTGCTCTACTTTGCCTTTAGTTTTGTTTAATTTTTCATGTTTTCATCTGTTTGAGGAGGACTCTTGAGACCCTCTTGCCCTATTCAACTCCTCACTGGTATGATTCATCCATTCATTCAATCTAAATCATCAAAATAATTGCCTTCCTTTCTCCAATCAGAACTCTGAAAAAAATAGGCCTTATCCCCGCACCCAAAACTGTCTTTCCCTTTGATGAGACTCATTATCAAATACTTCAGTTGTGAGGGCCAGTTTTCATGCCTCTATGCCTACCACATCAGATTATTGATGCATTTCATGAGAGTGAGGATGATGAACATTTCATATTTCATGTGCCGAAACATCGAGAGAATGACCACTCTTGTGCAGAAGAAGACTCCTGAGCAGCAGTACAACAGTATTTATCACTATGCTCTCATCAAGATTGTTGTTGTACATCAGCTTGGATTGCAGGGCATTACATGGGAAGATTTAATTTCCCGTGACTTCTTCATAGCCCCTTAGCCTCCTCCAGAGATTTTTCATGAGCCAGGTGAACCTTCACATCAGTTTGAAGGTCATGAGACAGAGCCTATCAGTGTGCCAGTGTATGTCACTTATCAGAGAGGCACGAGAGTATTATTTGCAGCAGCCCGACGAGTACTATCTCCACCCGGGGTGGAAGGGGTCTCGTTTCCGTCATCAACAGCATAGGTATAGGTACAGGACAGAGGTAAGAGGCCCATGCAGGATGAGGGCCCTTCAAGAGGCCATGATACTGATTTCATATTGATTGATGAGGATTTGAGCTCTCCAAGCTCAAAGTTGAGAGAGATAATTCAGGAGCAGAAAGCTGAGATCGAAACATTGACCGACAATTTTTAGAGAGCTCAATGGATCATAAACTATCTGGAGCATCGCAACAAATAGTTGGAGGATCATCAGACGATCATGGAGTTGCAAAACATCCGTGAGAACCGGCAAGCTGCCTGGAGAAGCCCAACTAAGATGACACCTATTGAGCGGGATATCGAGGCTGATAGAGAGACTTGGCTTGAGGGGGTCAAAATTCATCTTTAGAAGCTATTGGAGAAGGAAAATAAGGAGAAGAACATACTCAGGCACAGGAAGAACCACTATTGGGCGCGCAATCATGTTTGCAAAGCAAAGATTAAAATCCTGAAGGCAAGGCTAAGGAGGGCATTGAAGCGTCGCAAAAGGCATGATAGGCTCCAAATTTTGGCTGAAGCTTCTTTGGCTGAGCATAGAACTTGATCAGGGACCTTTAGCCCAAATTTCAAGAAATTTGGGAAAATTTTTTTCAATTTTGAATTTTTTGGTCACAAAAGAGATTTTCCTGCCCGACGTGTAGCGCCACTTGGCGCACGCTTATAATTGGAAGCTCTTCAGGGGAAAACTTTGCATTTCTATATTTTTTATCAAAATTTATGCATGATCATGGATTACCTAAGGATTTCATCAAGTTCTTGGTTGCCTAAAGGGTCAAAAACACCCTAAAATGGCCTTTCTGCCATTTTTGCACACACAAGAAGCAGTGTTGGGAGATTGAACTTTTGGAGGGGAAAATTGCAACCAAATCTAGAAATTCCACTTATGTTGGAAAGTAGACATATAGGGATTTTAAAAAAACTATCCTGTGCTCAATTTGGACTTCAGGAAGGGCCTCAAAATCAGCTCTAAACTTGTGCTACGCATAGAGGAATTTGGCCTATTTTTCACTCAGCAGCTCAGAATTTCGCCTAGTTTTGGCTAGTTTCACTTTTTCATGTAATTCTTGATGTACCTTGATGTAATTTCATGACCATGATATAATTTTGGCACATTTTTACTCATTCTAGAATATTCATTCACCAAAAGGTGAAATGTAAGTGAATGGATCAATTTCCTAGCATATAGAGGCAAGTTGTTTCATTTCCTATTTTCTAGTTCCTAGTTTAGATATGGTTGAAATAGCTCCTAGAATGATGAGCTCGACCCATAGAGGCATGGGAAAGGGTTAGGCTTTTCTATATGATTTATTTTCTCAGTCATTTTTAGGGTTGGACATTTGGGATTGCTTGGCACTTCATTGTACATTTCATCTCTGCACTTTTGGCAAAGGAATAGACTAGGGTTTGCAGCACTCTTTGGGATCCATGTGGCTTTGTGTTTTGATGGTGTTTTTATCTATCTAATTGTAAGTTCACTGATTTTTATGTGTATCATTTCCCTTCTCCTTTCTTCTTATATTGAACAAATCAATGTTAAAGGTGGAATTCATTGGATTGCTCTGCTCTGCCTTTAGTTTTGTTTAATTTTTCATGTTTTCATCTGTTTGAGGAGGACTCTTGAGACCCTCTTGCCCTATTCAACTCCTCAATGGTATGATTCATCCATTCAATCAATCTAAATCATCAAAGCAATTTCCTTCCTTTCCCCAATTAGAACTCTGAAAAAACTAGGCCTTATCCCCGCACCCAAAACTACCTTTCCCTTTGATCCGAAAAAAACCCCCAAAAACACAATAAAACTCCTTTAATTATATACCTAGCCTAAAATTAGCCTTTATTTCAAGTCATCTCAAGCCCTATTGATTATTTTTCTGAGATTAACTCGGAGAAAGCCCTCTCCTATTCTGGTAGGGCTAGCTACTAGACTGAGCGTGGTTTGATGTTACCCTGAACTCTGACTTCCTTCAGCCTGAGGTAGATTTAGGCAATAAAACTCCCAAAGGATAACGATCCATTTGGAGTATTTTACCCCCAGTAATTTTCAAGATAGAATTTACGTCATGGGGTTGCAATCCGAAACCACGGTTATTGTATGGAATAGGATGTAGTGCCGAAATCGCTGCACAGCGTGTATTGCGGCTAACGCCAGTTTCTCGACGTGAGTGTAATGCATTTCTATATCGAGAAGATTCTATGATAGATAATAAATGACGTGTTAATTTCCATCATCGTCATCCTACACTAGAACCATAGCTATGGTGTTGAACACAACGGCCAAATATAGAGTGAAATCACAGTGATAGTTCGGAGGACGAAGCAACGGAGCATTAACAAGTAACGTCTTTAGCTTCTCGAAGGACCGTTGAACAATCTCATCCCAATGAAAGGGAACATTCTGCTTTAAAAGATGCATGAAACCTTTGGCAACTTCTGCGTAGTTCGGGATGAAGTGTCGAAGGAAATTAGCTTTTCCCTGTAGACTCTGCAATTGATATAATGAGGAGGGTGATGGGAGATTGACAATAGCCTCAAATTTTAGAGGGTTGAGGTGAATCCCATCCTTGGAGACTATAAATCCCAAAATACGACTAGAATCCATGCAAAAGACGCATTTATGAGGGTTGAGCCGGATATTATAGCGTTGACAATGAAGGAAAATCTGGCGGAGGTGTTCGGGATGGTCCTCCCGCCGAGCTGAGTGAGCTAGCAGATTGTCCAGATAAGGCTGAACGATATGGCGTATGTCGTGGAATACATAAGACATAGCACACTGGAAAGTATCTCCAGTGTTCTTCAAGCTGAACGAGAGATTTTTATAAGAAAAGGTACCCCATGGATAGATGAATGCATTCTTGTGTTGATCGGCAGGTAAAATATTTATCTGATTATACCCAGAAAAGCCATCCATCAAGGAATAAATCTCACTCCCAGCACATTCGTCAATGATTTGATCTATGAAGGGGGTAGTTTTCCTTAGGATAGGTGTGATTAATATCACGGTAATCAACACAGACCCTTATAGTACCCAACTTTTTATCTACAGGGACAATATTTGAGACCCATTCTGTGAGGGGGATCGGGTAAATGAAGCCCGCGTTCAGAAGTTTTTCAACTTCTGCTTTAATGGAAATGGATTTGCGAGGATACACTGGGTGTAGGCGTTGGCGCACGAGTTTCACACTGGGGTAGGTTGGAATCTCGTGCACTACAATATTGGGATCAATCCCAGGAATTTCCTCATAGGACCAAGCGAACACGTCTCTGAATTCACGGAAAATATTAGTATAAACTTGTATCCCATCAGGAGAACAAGTTACTCCCACATGTATGTTCTCAACTATCCTCGGTTTGACGGAGATGTCGATCGGAGTGATTTGAGTAATTTTTCTCAGGTTTCCCTCCGAAAGGACCTCATGTGTCAAAATAGGCTTCTGAAGAGGTGGAGTAAAAACCTAAGATGCAAAACGCTCTAGAAATTCTGACATTGCCCCCAGGCCAGGCATGAAGGAGGAATGATGATGTCCATCGCTCCAAGGTAGCTCCTCAAGACAAATTGCTTCAACAATGGCTTCGTCAGAAGGAAAAGTCTCTTTAAGAGGATCAGGCGAGTCAGCCTCACCGAGCCAGGGGGATTGAGAATAGATATCTAAAGCCATGCTTGAGGGAGCATGTTGAGAGGGAGGAGGATCAGATGCGGCAAAGATTTCATAGTAATTAATTTTCATTGGAGTTAAGGGCATCGATTCTCCAAAATCAGTCACCTGTTCAGGTGAAGGGATGATCCATGGGTCATCAGACCTAGAGATCATATTAACTTGAACGGTGTGTGGTGGTGGCGCGGGAAAAATACCCATGAGGATAGGGTCCTTGAAGAGACCGGGTCCTACACTGTCAGGGGGATTAGGGATCTTATCCACATAAGAAACGTTGTTCTCAGAGGTGGAGGTGAAGAAAGACAATTGATCCACAGTAACAATTTTTCCCTCATGAGGGAACTTAAGAAGTCGAAAGAGGGTGGATGTCATGCATAGCATAGCGTGAGTCCAACTGCAGCCGAGAAGCAGATTTTAGTTAAGCTTGGCATCAACCACTTCTACTTCTACATTGACTGTCTTCCCTTGTAACATAATCAGCAAACTCTCGAGAACACCCAGGGGTTTGGATTCTCGACCATCGAATGCCTCTAAGGAATTGGGAGACGATGAGAGAGCCAGAGAGCCAATGGCCTTCTAGCAGGCAGATGACATGACACAGGTAGAAGCACCTTCATCTATGATGGCCCTATGGATATTAAGACCGTTGATCCCGACTTGGATCACAAGAGAAATTTGATGCAGAAGTTGGGGGGTAAAGTTTTCCAAGTCGAAGGTGAGAAGACTAGAATCGGTGGGATCGATTCCACCGATTGCAGACAACAGGGCTTTCCATTGCAAAGGGAAACTTTGTAGGACTTCCAATGCAGACATAGCAGAAGGTGCCTGAGCCAAATCCTCAACAATATTGTAGTGCTGAGCGGCACGGGCATTTGGATTGTAGGAAGACCTTCGTATAACACCTTTGGAGGGTGGCCTCACAACAGGTTCAGTAGTAGGCTTCTCAATTTCTAAAGAACCAGAGACAGGTGGAGGAGGTGGGCCATCCACAACTTCCTTTCCAGCTTCCTGACGTGATCCAGCATAATCCTTCAAACGCGTAGCAATCGAAACAGGTGCAACACCATTCATCATAAAGACCTGGGACCCAAATGGTGCAGATGGTGACGGCTGTTCAACCATCTGGGTCTACTGAGATGGGAACGGTTCTTTAAGAACTGCTGGAGTCCCTTTAGAGCCTATGAGAAGTTGACTAATTTCATATTGTCTGGGACAATCCTTGGTATAATGATCTCCTTCACAAATAAGGCAGGGGTACTTCGGTTTACGTTGGGAACCATCATAAGTACAAGGTTTAGAAGAGTCTGGCTTTGGGGCTTCAGGTTTGGATTTCCCTTTGCGCTTCTTTTTCCTTTTGGAGGTTTTTCCCGTAGGATTAGCCTGAACGGTGTTGACCTCCGTAGTTTTGCCAGAATCTGGAAGGGCGAGAAGAGCAAAATTATTGGACGAATTGGACTTCTGCTTTCCATTCGAAGATTTCCAGGAATTTTGAGACACGGAACCAATAAGACAATCCACCGTCAGGGTAGATGGAGCTTTAGAGGTTCCTGGGCATGGAGCATCAGTCAAAATATCATACAGCGTGCCGGACTAAGAGTATACTAGATCAAGATACTGGGCACGTGCAATGGCCTGTTCCTCAGTCACACATGCCCCAATAGCAATATCTTGAGCGATTTTTTTAACGAAGGATGTGGTGAACCAATGAGTTAGTAGTTGATCAGGTATATCAAACTTGATCATCCTACGACGACGTCGCCACTCATGAATATGATCGGATATGTGGGTGGCTTTATCTTGCTTTAACGAAGTCAGGAGATGCGTCTCGGCTTCATAGCTAACCGGTAACTGAAAGTGGGTGAGAAAAGCCATTGCTAAAGTATTGAAATCTTGAAAGATGCCACGGGGTATTTCAATATACCACTTAGCGGCAGCACCGGTGAGAGTGCGTTGGAAGAGACGTAGACGAATTGAATCATCAACCCAAGAATTAGACGAACACCACAAATGGTAAGTCATTACATGAGCTTGGGGGTCTTCACCAGCTTTACCTTCAAACTTGGGGCAGTCGCTGGGTACTTTGGTCGGAACCGGAGGCCAATAAGGATTATGAAGAATCGGATCATTGGTTAATTTAGAAACGTTCGGTAACTCCAAAGTAGCCAAGAACGGAAATTTTGGATTAAATGGCATGCCAGGCCCTTGATAAGGATCGGTACCTGTACTCCACACTGGTTGAGAATATCCTTGCCCCCATGGGTTCTGTCCCGAAGAATTCTGGCCGTAGGGGGTATAGGGTGTATAGCCAGCCTGATTCGGTTGCTGGTAACTAGTGTGCGGGGGTTGATAACCAGAGTATGGACCTTGATTGTATGTCGGCCCCGTTTGGGCAGCTTGTGGATTTGGCTGTTGAGTATAGGTGTAGCCGGGTTGTTGAGTGTAATAATGGGAACCTTGGGGTGGATTATAAGTCGGTCGAGATTGACCGTGAGGGTAGTAACCACCTTGAGGTTGAGCGGGTTGCTAATAGGTGGGACCCTGCTGAGCCTGATAATTAGGGTGCACCGGTTGATTCAGTTGTGGCATCGAATAAATCGGTTGTTGAGCAGGGTTGACAGGATGTGTAGGCTGGCCTGGTTGGACAGGCTGGCCAAGCTGAATGGGCTGGCCTGGTTGAGCAGGCTGCCCTGGGTGAACGGGCTGACCTAGCTAAACAGGTTGCCCTGGGTGAACAGGTTGTGCTGGTTGCGTAGGTTGACCAGGCTGTTGCGGAGTAGTAGGTTGTGCCGGATGGGTCGGTTGGCCTGGTGGTGGAATGGAGCCAGGTGGTGGCTGGTAATTGGTTTGACCTGCAACAGGACCATAAGATGGTCCTGGTTTATGTGGAACATTTGGAGCAACAGGGTACTGAGGTTGCATGGGTTGGGAAGGTTGGACTTGCCCCCCCAGGACCGTATACCGGCCCGAGTTGGTACCCCGGTTGACTTGTGAGTCCTTGAGGTTGCCCCGGTCGGACTCTAGGAAGAGGTTGCACGAGTTGACCTGAAGGGTTGTAATACTATCCTTGCGGACCGTAAAATGGCCCTTGCTGGCCCGTAGGGTAACCTTGCGGGTCATAAGGATAGCCAGGCTAGCCCAAAGGTTGGCCTTGAAAAGGTTGTCCTTGCAGGTTATAAGGTTGCCCAGCCTGGTTATACGGTAAACCCTGAGCATGAAGTTGAGCCTTAAGAGCGGGTAAACATAGAGGATTCTTGTGCTCATCGTACTGATATGGAAAAACATACATGGGTGTACCATCTTGTGCATAATGCGAAAAATACGAGTAGTTGGGATCTTGAGAGGATTGCCCAACCTCGGGGTTCAATTGTTGTAGGGAAAATCAATACTCCTCAGGAGATATGTTCTCCGGCATAGCAGAAGCTATGTAGATTTCTTAGAGAAGCGATGTGGTCCTTACGGACTGAGTAGTAACAGCAGGTGTAGATGCAGCCACACAAACTATGGGCCTGACGGGGGCAGAAGTGACCTGACGGGATGTCGTGATGGGTGTCCTAGGAGACATCCCCAATGAAGGAACAACCAGCCTCGTAGAAGGAGCTGATACCCCCATGGAAGTAGCGGCGGCGATAATCTGACCTAAGGATCTATACCCTGCTGGTAATGAGGGACCGGGCGAAGACATAACAGATGATTCGGCATTGTCTTCTGGGAATAACTTCTGGGTTACTTCTGGGAATAGCTGGTAATCTTCACTAGATGTGGGAATTTCCTCTCTAGCAGAATGACTGGATTCACTCATATTTGAACCTGCCGCTAGATCTCGTAACAGACGACGAGGACTAGGAGGAATAACAACAGCTAAAAAAGGAGAACCCAATGTAAGAGGGGGGAAATGTTCCCCTACTCCAAATCCAGACCAAGGGTCAGATAAGGGCCAATTGAGCTCAACTGGTCCTCTAAAGGGAAGCTCAGATAGAATCGGTCCCCCGTTGGGAAACTCGGAAACGATGGGCTGCTGAGGTTCAGCAGAGGATTGAGAAACCTCTGAGGAATCGTCCGTATATGGACTACTAGTAGACGAAACTGAGGGTTTCGCCACTGTCATAGTAATGACAAGAGAAAAATATCAAACACACACACGGGCTGAAAAAGAACCAAGGCACGCAATCAAACGGCCAACAAGCAAAATCTAACCAGGAGTGTGATCGCGGGTGATTTATTTTACGACATTGAAACTTAGAAACTTCACCGTTTCATATTTTAAGAGTCGAGAAATGGATGAAAGATGACTCTATCTCTTTCACTTTTGAAGCAAGCGTGAAAGGACAAGTGCTTGGTGATCTTTTCTAATTTAAAAAGTCAGATAAGATCAAAATGACTACTCAGGAATACTAGGAAAAGGGTGTACCAAATAACCATGAACTGCAATATACACCTTGGTTTCAAAATGAAAGAGAAATCAACCAAGGACTTAACGTACGTGCAGGCAATCTCCCCGAATGCTGTGTACAGTGTATCATGGGTATAGGGCGGCAGACTCAGCTTCCTATGGATAAAGGATAGAAACCTAGTGGGATCTCCCTTTATGTATGCGATGGTATGGGGAGCACAAGTCCATACTAGTGCTATCTAAATCCAAGAGGCGAACGACAAATACTAGGTTTAAAGATGCCGGAACACGTCTCTAGCCTATACCTCTAAATGTTTCGTTAATGTTTCAATGATGCCTTAGTGTAAATTGAATAAATTTTAATGTTTATCTTCAATTACGTTTTAGTTTTCAGGCCCTAGCAAATGTAATGTCTCAAAATCTCCTAAATGCACGCTACATGCCACAGTATATCATTTCATTTGATGAAAGCTAATTATGAGATAGTTAAGAGCTTTTCACACTGGAACAAAATGACCAGACAACAACCAATGATATCTCTAATGCAGCTAATGGAAACTAACAAATTTTCTTTCAAAGTTACTAATCATTAATAACACCGAAAAGATTTAATTCACACTAACTAATCCGAAGAAAAAGAGATTTTTTGTATTTTCAAGGTTTAAGGGCAAAAATGCACTAAACAAAATGAAAACTAATGAGACAAGCAATTTGAGAAGCAAAATAAAAAGAGAAAAACAATCAAATTTCACTCAATGCAAGCACACAATCAGATCTCAAATCGACAAAAAGTCCCTCAAATCAAAAGACACCCAAATACTCAAATGAACCATGTAATCTAGGCCCAAATCGAGACAAAGCAGAATTCAAGTGAAGAAGAAACCAATCACTCAAACAGCGCAAATAAAATGATCGAAGACCACCAAATGAATGCAGAGAAGCAATCACAAAGTTGATTGAACAGACATAAACCAAAAAACTCCCAAGGGAGGCTCGATGCACAATAGCACCTAGATGCTCTAGGGCTAGAATGCAAAATCGATAGAAAAGGGCAAACAACCAAAGGAATACGATCGCAGTCAGTCAAACAAGGATCCATAACACTCAAGTAGTCGAAAAAACAAGACCAAACACCCAGATGAGTATCAGAAGGCTCAAAACACAGTAAACCCTAACACCTTACAGGATTGGTGTGACTGTAAGGCTGAAACTAGCACCAAAATAGAATTGGCGCGAGTAATACACTCACAACATGTGCCAGTGGGTGCGACTGTCACACTGAAAAGCACGCCAGCTGAGTTTAACAAGGAAAAATGAAAAATAAGAAATCCAAGAAGTAGACCGCTGATGTTGGAGCTTAAAGAAAAAGCCAAACTCACGAAAAGAGCCAGCCAAAAGAGCTGATCAAGCAAGCAAAGTCAAGAGTTGATTGAAAGATAAGACAATACTCCAAGTGTTCAGTTCATAAACTAGACTAGAGATTGACTGAAGCAGCATTGATCTACTTCGCTAATGCAGAGCAAGAGTGTTCTGAAGGCTATCTGGCTAACTTTAGGCTTTGTCTGTAGTTTATAAAGCAAACAACAATCTAACTCCCTAGCGGAGTCGCCAAATTGTTGTGGAGGTAAATCCCCTCTGCGGATAGAGGCGATCCCTACTAGCCCAGATCGGGTCTAGCAAAAATCGTAACACGCTATGGCGCAAGTTCCTAATTGCAATAAACCAAATTGCGAAGAAGTTCTACCTCAAGTCCAATGCTGTCGTTTGTAGAGGAGATGACACTCCCATTTCCTTGCTCTGGAAGATCACAATCCTTTTGCTCACCATGATCAAACACCTGCACACACAAGAAACACGAAAAACATAAGCGTAAAACCTGACATATGCAATTATGTATCAGTCAGAGAAGACACAACTCATGATCATAATGAACAATACGAGTGGAACCATAACCAATAGTCGCTTATCATTAATTCAACAAAGGAAAATACAACCTGGCTCTAACGCTGAACCTTCCTTCGGCAAGTCGTCAGTGGAATACGTCTCGGTAAAGCTTGTCAAGGATGGGGACAAGCCTCTCTCTTCGATCGTCAATCTCCTTGCTATGGATTTGGCACTATGAGGACTATCAAAGCTCTTGCAGCATTCTTTAGGCTATGAAGGCTCTTGGAGATTAGCTTGAAAATGGAAATTGCAAGCTTATATAGATGGTGGAAGAGGAGTTGGGATCCCTACAATCATGGGATTGGCCCTATCTTCAAGGAAGCTTCCATGAGAGGTGGAAAACTACTTCCTCTACATGGAAATCCCAAGCCAAACGTCCCAACTCAATTTAGAGACCTGTTCAGGAGTTGGTTAAAGTCAATCTTCCACCATTTATTTTAAAAAAACACCCTTTATTAAGCCTGGCGCGAGTGCGACTCTCAGACAGAGCACCAATTAGCGCGCCCTCTTTGAAGGATTTCCCCCATTGGCGCGGGTATGACACAGGCTAGTCACGCCAAGGGTGAAAAGGCTATTTTTAGGGTTTTTCACAAGGAGATGTCTTCAGGGGAATGAAATTCCATGTCTAGGGGAATGCCATGAAAGTTTTTTCAGGTTATGTCACTGCTCGCAGGTCACAGAATAAGCCCTCCAATGTGCGGGATGGGGAATTGCAGGGATGGTGATAAATTTTTGTGTGACATTTCCTGATCTTCTTCTATCTAAAACAATTCCTCGTGATTACTATGACACTTAGTTTGGATACAAGGATCATGAGTTGTTTTTTCTACATTATCAGGATGCCACTCTTCTTGTGTAATTTGAGATGAGTTATAATCTAGAGGGGGAGTTCCTATATGTGCTAGTTCTCCTTCCACATCAAATTTTGCATTTTCTAAGTGATCACTTGTTTCCTCAAAGCAGTGTTCCTTATTATCTTTCGTAATTTGGTCATGAAGTTCTCTTATCAGCATAGTACAAGATATAGGTATGCAATCAAGCATTTCTTGACCACCTTCCTCATCATCTTCTATAATGTCTTGATCATCATACATGTCTTGCTCATTGTCTAGGTCATGTAGGGGTTGAGTTTGTTCTTGTTCTGGAAAAAGCATGGGCTGCTCTAGATCATTGATATTTAAATCAGCCTCATACCTCTCCATTATTTTTTCACCAAGTATGTACATAAATATTTTCATTCTATCCAATAAATAATTTAGCTTTGCTTCTCTATCCATACTTAGATCCATGTTTGTAAAAAGAGGCCACCGTATCTTCTCAACCAGTTCAGGGTCTTCTACCAGTGGAGTCATTTGGCCTTTTGGGAGTTGTGGAGTCACCAGGTGGATGAATTTGAATGTTTGGAAGCAGGCTGCTGTCTACCATAAGCAATTAAATACCAATCTAAGAAGATTATGGGTCTTCTGAGCTCCTAAGGGTATATCAGGTACAACCTACTCAAAATTCCCCAGTGGAGTCGCCATTCTGTTGTGTTTCCTTTGTTTTGGCCAGATTGGCAAGACCAAAATACAAGACAACATCAGAACCACTTTGGGATCTCAGGATCTAGCACTCTTGGATCCAGAGAGGGATCTCTCTATAAATGTAAAGAATGGTATATCTTTAAGGTCATTTTATGGTATTAGGCTAGGTATGAAGCACAGGGGTTTTGGTTTGTTGGTTTGGTTGGAGATCATTAACTAAGAAGGTTATGGAAGTGAAGAAGGAACTAAATAGAAGTATGTTTCATCATGGGAATATAAGTCAAAATAAGTGCCAATCCATTGTGCTATGGAGTCATAAAAGGGTTTACTTGCATAACAACTATCCAAGGGTTTCCATAGGGCAAGTCATCTATACCAAAGGATCTCTTTTAGATAGATGGTGGGATGGAATGTTAAGAAGAGAGGTGAAAGAAACAAACCAAAGCGCAACCTAAGATCAGGTAAGGAATTTTAACCTATCCTTCTTTTTCCATACTTCAAAAGAAACTCTCGATAAAGACACAAAGGGTAGCTTAAGATCAAGTAAAGACTTTTAACTTAGCCTGCTTTCAACATACTCTTAAGGAAAACAATCCAGCAGTCCTCATAACCACTTTTAGACAGTAGAAAACATTTAAGGTTAAACATGGAGTAAGGCCTAAGATCAGAGAAATAATTTTAACCTTCTCTGCTTTTGATACCAACTCATAGGGAAAATTTCAAGACAAACTGTTGGAGAAAGAACTAGAGGACAGGGCTAACCATAGACTTCCCTAGTTCAATATTTACTTAGCATGAAACGAAAATGTCTTTCAAGGACAATGTTTCAAGTTGTACTCAGTAAGACATGGGCTCACCAACATTTCTTGACTGGTTATAATCTATAGAATTATCCTTAAAATACACAATTGAAGGAAAACATAAAGATAAAGATTTATAGTGAGATTTAGGGTACTTCCAATAGTATGTCCTAATCTATGCTTGCTATTCTTTATCAAATAATAATGGATAGTATGAAAAAACATGAAAGGAGACAATTATAGTAAGGAAAACATCACCAATAATATAGACCAGGATCCTATGAATATGCGTGTTCAATTGATGTGAGAAAAGAGTCACATACTTTGAGTCCAATGGCTCTTTACAGTCCAAAATTCTCTTCCCAGCCTACTATATTACAAACTACTCAGCTACTTCCCTCAATAATAGTTCAAATAATCAATCAAATCCCAACCCTTTACAATGAATTTTCAATGAATACTTATAGGTGAACGAGGAGGCGAAGTAGTAGATATGAACTTAAATGATCCATTAAGACAGAGGGGAGGAAGTATTCGAATGCCCACTCTACTTAATGGCTCTGCATTAACTGTTTGGTACCCTTCAGGCTGGTTTAGAAGTCTTTTTCAGGTTGAAAATAACTTCTGGTATGTCTCTTGAAGTACTTTTCTGGCTGTAGTACTCTGTTTTATCTTCTGTGAAAAGAAAGGTGAAGATTTTGTCTTTCAGGACTTCCATACTTCATAACCAATGCACTGATAGTTCCAGGAGCTTCTGTCAAAATAATAACTGCTATGGGCTCAATGAGGCATAGAGGATTCTGTGGGAATTTGTCCTTCTTAGGAAACAGAACATTCTGCTGATATTAAATCACTGATATGGCTTGATGTGTGCTTTAGGCTTCATTAAGCCTCCTTGATCATCTTCGGTTCTTTATCTGTGTCCTTTATCCTTTTAAACATTGGATTATAAGCATTACGTCTTCAACATTAGGCATTAATCCTTTAATTCTTCTTTTGATACTCTTTGCTGCTTCTTCTGACCTATGTTTGTGAATATACAGGCTATAAAGGCACTGGAGGGTTTATGTTAAGGTTTAGTAACTTGATCTTCAATAAAACATGTTTAAACCCTTTCAGGGATGTCTTCCTCTGCTATATTTGGCCCTATGATAGTCTTTCTCCGCTCTATATCACCATGATTGTGACTGTGGAGATAGAATGAATTCACCACTCTATAAACCCTGCAAAACATGATAAAAACATTATAAAAACCTGTGGGAGTGAGGATGGATGCTTCAGAGGCTTGTGGGGATGGAGGAGTAGTGAGGGGAAAAAATGGATTCAGTGGAAAATGGGCTTAAAATCATGGTGGAAGGAGAAAATAGGTCTAATGGGAGTTTGGGTGCGACGTGCATTATGGACCGTTAGATTAGAATAATCAACGGTGGAGATTTCTCAATGGAGTCATTGGGGGAACAGATGAGAAACAATGAAATGATATCAAAATATAATGTGGGCCATTAGATTAGGATGATCTATGGCTATGATTTAAAGTGGAAATGACGCTACGGGGACGTGGGCGGCATGGCGGAAACCCGAAAGTGGTTTTTGTGCACAAAAAGGGGGGGAGGTGGTATCCACACAAAAAACGTGATTCCATACACATTTTGACACACGTCCCTCCGAATACCGCCCATTTCACATTATTTTTTGGTGTTAACTCTCGGTTGCAAAAATTATGCGAAATGCATCAGCAACCGTCGATTTGGAGACTGCAGATCCAACGGTGTAGATCGCATGCGATGGGTGAAAAGCTACGCTGGTGGAAGAAGTGGTGGGGTTGAGTTAGGACCGTTAGATCTGCGGATTGGATGGTGGATATTAAAAGAGAAAGCAGAGTTTTTGAACAAGAGGAAAACAGGGTAAGTGAATGAGCGGAAGATGGGAGCCTTCAGATCTGTAGGAATGGACGGTGGGGATCTAATCGGCGATCAGCAAAATAGTGAAAGGGAGAAAGGGAAATGCAAAGTGTGATGAAATATTGGCCATCAGTTCTTGTGTATTCGACGGTCAGGATCAAATCGAGGAATCAAGCCATCAGAGGAAAATAAAAAAGGGAAAACTATGTTTGGGATATGCGATTAAGCGCTAGCTGTAGGATCAGAAGAGATCAATGGTCAGGATTAAATCGGCGGGGTGATGACAGAGGGCTATGGGTGGAGTTCGATGAGATCCTAGCCGTTGGTTCTTGTGGATTCAACGGTCCAGATAAAATTGATGGGCGCGGGTGATGGGCTCATGAGAAGAGTGCGGTTGAATCTCAGCCATTGGTTCTTGTGGAATCAATGGTCGAGATTAGATCGGAAGATCGGAGGAGAGGGGCTTATCGCATCGGGGATTTGGGGAAAAAGAATAAAGGGAATGAGTTTTTTGTGATTGCAATTAGGCCTTAGCGCTTGGTCGTAGCGTGGGTTATATGGAGAACAGGGGCTAGGGCTAAGGCTGAAAGGGGCTTAAGGCCTTAATGTAAAAAATGGGTTTTTTAGGATTTTTGAAGGTTTTTTTTAGGAATTTGGAGTTTACGATAGATGGAATGAGGGATTTTTTAAACCAAATAAATGGAAATATAAGGTTTAAAAGGGGTTTAGGATGAGATGGAGGTTCCAATGAAGGTATACAGATGAATTTTTGTGAAGGGAATGAGGATGAAAAATGGGGAATTTTGTGAGAGTGAAATGGAGGCCTTTGAAAACAGTTTCTTTCATAAACAACAAGGTTCATTAATGGAAAAAGCAGTGAAGATAATTCTGAAGGATAGAAAACACATGGAGGCTTCAAGAATGATAGATTTACAAGGGAAATGTTTCTCTTGAAGACTCAGAAACATATTTAGCCACCTGTCCACATGGGGATGGCATCTTCTTGAAGGTGTCAGTAATCTCATATATAATATTTGGAAGTAGGCCAGATGCCTGGTACTTGACTATCTTTTCTTATTTGATCAACTGTGGCATACATGATGTGCATTATATCAGTAGAAACATTTTCCCAACAACTACCTACCCATTCTACTTCCCTAACCTTTTTTCTTCAAGGTGCACTTAGACTTGCAGACCTTTCACATCATCATTTTTTTGAAAGAAAAAACCAATCTAATTCTACCCTTATTCCTCCATGAGACCAGATTAAATAGTTGGACTCATAGCTTCTCTACCTAAACTACTATCTGTCAGGATTAAACTGTCTGACAGGTTTTCATTCTCTACATTCTAAAATAGAAATTGAAACATAGCTAAACCAGGATTAGATGTGTCTGATTTGCTGTGGGTCCATAGCATAAAGACAAGCTGCACATGGACTAAACTTTGCAGGAATTAAAAACAAAATTTGAAGGCTTCAGATCTGAAAATCACCAGCATCCTTCCTTCTTCTTGTAACTCAGATTTTGAGCTTTCTAGAGTCACCTTCTTTCTTCTTTTCAACTCTAGTTTTGGTCTTGTTAGAGCTGTTTCTTCTCCTTTTCTCTACTGGTTCAAGTTTTGAGCTTGTCTAAACCCTTCTCTTTCTATTTTTTTCTTTTTGAATTTTTTCTTCAAAGAAAAAATCAACAACTAACTAAATGCTCACAGGTTGAGCTTATTTAGATTCCTACCTACCCTACTATAACTTGAGATATTTACATGTCTAGCTGAAAAACTCCCTTTTCCAATACATCCAGTTAATCAAATGATCCCATGACTAGTATTTTCTCATCTCTTTGAGCATGTTGGACAGGCAAGGCCACTCCCATTCTCTTTGTTTTTTAACAACAACTTCTGAAATGCTTCTTGTTGTTTTTAAGAAGCTACTCTTGATGGCCTTTGATCCTTCTTCAAATGTCTACAGGAAATGAGCATAAGGATCTTGAAATGATACCTGGTTGTGAGTATTTGGAAAGTAGGCTTCAACCAGGATTACTTCCTCTTCCACTGGATCAAGGAACAGATTCTCTTGAGAAAGAAATTCTCCCTCATCTTCATCCTTTTCTGAACTGGAGGACTCATCATATACTGCAATGTTGTCTTCTTGTAGCTCTGAGATATTCTGATCTGGTGGGTTGAGCTCTGTGAAAAGGTAATTGAATTCTTGAGCAGGGGTGTGTTCCATTGCTTCCTCTTTTTCAAGAGAAGACTCCTTGGTTTCAACCTGCTCAAAAATTTCTTCAATTTCCTCCTCTTCAACTTTTGGGATGAAAGGCTGCTGATTTCCGATCACATGAAAACTGTTACTGATGATTTGAGATAAAATAGAGTGAAGATTCAATGAATATTCATCTGCTACTAGACTTTCATAACTTTCCTCATCAGTATCATAAATAGCCTAACTTGGCTCATTCATTTCTTGAAGTTGATGGGCACGATCTTCCTTCCACAAATATACTAATGATGGCCCTGCAAGGTCAACTTCTTTTTGGCGAACATCATCATCAGATAGATCAAAATTAGGAAAATCATTGGATTAAGTAATGCTACCAATCAAACATACTGGATTATCAGCAGATCTTTCTTCATTCCGATTTACAGGGGAGATTTCTGAATCTATACAACAAAGCTCAGTAGATGAATGGGCAAGAGTGTTTGCTTTATAAAAGATTTCAGAGGCATGCTACTTGTTTAATATTTGATCAATTTCTTCTTTTTTCAAAAGAGGGATTCCTTTTTCAGCATGGACAGAAGAACAACAGTCCTATTTCTCTTGTGTTAACTGATTTAGAGGCTGTATGTCTTCTTGAACCTCTTCTGGGGGATCTTCACTTGTGCTTGCAGGGAAACCTTGAGGATATTCTAATGTTTCCTTATCTTCTTCTATCTCAAACAATTCGTCATGATTACTATGACACTTAGTTTGGATACAAGGCTCATGAGTTGTTTTTTCTACATTATCAGGATGCCACTCTTCTTGTGTAATCTGAGATGAGTTCTAATCTAGAGTGGGAGTTCCTATATGTGTTGGTTCTCCTTCCACATCAGATTTTGCGTTTTCTAAGTGATCACTTGTTTCCTCAAAGCAATGTTCCTTATTAGCTTTTTCAATTTGGTCATGAAGTTCTCTTATCAGCATAGTACAAGATATAGGTAGGCAATCAAGCATTTCTTGACCACCTTCCTCATCATCTTTTATAAAGTCTTGATCATCATACATGTCTTGCTCATTGTCTAGGTCATGTATGGGTTGAGTTTGTTCTTGTTCTGGAAAAAGCATGGGCTTCTCTAGATCATCGATATTTAAATCAGCCTCATACCTCTCCATTATTTTTTCACCAAGTATGTACATCAATCTTGTCATTCTATCCAAGAAAGCATTTAGCTTTGCTTCTATGTCCATACTTAGATCCATGTTTGTAAAAGGAGGTCACTGTATCTTCTCAACTAGTTCAGGGTCTTCTACCAGTGGATTCATTTGGCCTTTCTGGAGTTGTGGAGTCGCCAGGTGGATGAATTTTAATGTTTGGAATTAGGCTATTGTCCACCATCATAAATTAAATACCAATCTAAAGATATTACGGGTCTTCTGAGCTCTTAAGGGTATATCAGGTACAACTTACTCAGAATTCCTCATTGGAGTTTCCATTATGTTGTGGTTCCTATTTTTTGGCCAGATTGGCAAGACCAAAAGACAAGACAACATCAGAACCACTTTGGGATATCAGGATCTAGCCCTCCTGGATCCAGAGAAGGATCTCTCTATAAATGTAAATAATTGTGTATCTTTAAGGTCAGTTTATGCTATTAGGCTAGGTATGAAGCACAGGGTTTTTGGTTTGGTTGTTTGGTTGGAGATAATTAACTAAGAAGGTTATAGAAGTGAAGAAGGAACTAAATAGAAGGATGTTTTAGCATGGGAAGATAAGTCAAATGAAGTGCCAATCCATTGGGATATGGAGTCATAAAATGGTTTACTTGCATAACAACTATCCAAGGGTTTCCATAGGGCAAGTCATCTATACCAAAGGATCTCTTTTAGATAGATGGTGGGATGGAACATTAAGAAGTAAGGTGAAAGAAAGAAACCAAAGCGTAGCCTAAGATCAGGTAAGGACTTTTAACCTATCCTTCTTTTGACATACTTCAAAGGAAACTCTTGATAAAGACACAAAGGGTAGCTTAAGATAAAGTAAAGACTTTTAACTTAGCCTTCCTTCAACATACTCTTAAGGAAAACAATCCAGTATTCCTCATAACCTCTTTCATACAGTTAAAAACATTTAAGGTTAAACACATAGTAAGGCCTAAGATCAGAGAAAGACTTTTAACCTTATCTTATTTTGACACCAACTCATAGGGAAACTTTCAAGACAAACTATTGGAGAAAGAACTAGAGGACAAGGCTAACCATAGAATTCCCTAGTTCAATCTTTACTTAGCATGAAATCAAAATGTATTTCAGGGACAATGTTTCAAGTTGTACTCAGCAAGAAATGGGCTCACCAACATTTCTTGACTGGTTATACTCTATATAATTATCCTTAAAATACACAATAAGAGGAAAACATAAAGATAAATATTTACAGTGAGATTTAGGGTACTTCGAACAGTATGTCCTAATCTATGCTTGCTATTCTTTATCATAGAATAATGGACATTATGAAAAAACATGAAAGGATACAATTACAGTAAGGAAAACATAACCAATAATATAGACTAGGATCTTGTGAATATTCTTGTTCAATTGATGTGAAAAACCAGTCACATACTCTGATTCTAATGGCTCTTTACAGTCCAAAATTCTCTTCCCAACCTACTATATTACAAACTACATGGCTACATCTCTCAATAACAGTTCAAACAGTCAATCAAATCCCAACCCTTTACAATGAATTTTCAATGAATACTTATAGGTGAACGAGGAGATGAAGTAGTAGATATGAACTTAAATGATCCATTAAGATAGAGCGGAGGAAGTATTCGAATTCTCACTCTGATTAATGGCTCTGCATTAACTATTTGGTACCCTTTAGGCTGGTTTAGAAGTCTTTGTCAGGTTGACAATAACTTCAGGTAAGTCGCTTAAAATACTTTTCTGGCTATAGTAATCTATTTTATCTTCTGTGAAAAGTAAGGTGAAGATTTTGTCTTTCAAGTCTTCGATACATCATAACCAATGAACTGACAGTTCCAGGAGCTTCTGTTAGAATAATAACTATTATGGGCTTGATTAGGCATAGAGAATGCTGTGGGAATTTGTCCTTCTTAGGAAAAAGAACATTTTGCTGATATTAAATCACTGATATGGCTTGATGTGTGCTTTAGGCTTCATTAAGCCTCCTTGATCATCTTTGGTTCTTTATCTGTGTCCTTTATCATTTTAAACATTGGATTATAAGCATTAAGTCTTCAACATTAGGCATTAATCCTTTAATTCTTCTTCTGATACTCTTTGCTACTTCTTCTGACCTGTGTTTGTGAATATACAGGCTACAGAGGCACTGGAGGGTTTATGTCAGGGTTTAATAACCTGATATTCAATAAAGCATGTTTAAACCCTCTCAGGGATGTCTTCCTCTACTTTCTTTGGCTCTATGATAGTATTTCTGCGCTCTATATCACCATGACTATGAATGTGGAGATAGAATGAATTCACCACTCTGTAAACCCTGAAAAAACATGATAAACACATTATAAAAACCTGTGGGAGTGAGGATGGCTACTTTAGAGGCTCATGGGGATGGAGGAGCAGTGAGGGGAAAAACTAGATTCAGTGGAAAATGGGCTTAAAATCATGGTAGAAGGTGAAAATAGGTCTGATGGGAGTTTGGGTGCGACGTGTGTTGTGGACCATTAGATTAGAATAATCAATGGTGGCGATTGCTCGATGGAGTCATTGGGGGAGTAGATGAGCAACAATGAAATGATATCACGATATAACGTGGGCTGTTAGATCAGGATGATCTATGGCTATGATTTAAAGTGGAAATGACGCTTCAGGGAGGTGGGCGGTATGGCGGAAACTTGGAAGTGGTTTTCGTGGAAAAAAAGGGGGGAGGCGGTATCAACAAAAAAATGCAATTCCATACACCTTTTGACACACGTCCCTCCGAATACCTCCCATTTCGTGTAATTTTTCGGTGTTAACTCTCGGGTGCAAAAAATATGTGAAATTCATTGGCAACCATCGGATTGGAGACTGCAGATCCAACGGTGCAGATCGCATGCGATGGGTGAAGATGCGCTGGCGGAAGAAGTGGTGGGGTTGAGTTAGGACCATTAGATATGTGGATTGGATGGTCGAGATTAAAAGAGAAAGCGAAGTTTTTGAATAAGAGGAAAACGGGGTAAGCGAATGAGCGGAAGATGGGAGCCGTTGGATCTGTAGGAATGGACGGTGGGGATCTAATCAGTGATCATCAGAACAATGAAAGGGAGAAAGGAAAATGTGAAGTGCAATGAAATCTTGGCCATCAGTTCTTTTCTATTTGACGGTCAGGATCAAATTAGCGAATCGGGCCATCAGAGGAAAAAAAAGGGAAAACTGTGTTTTCGATATGCGATTAAGTGCTAGCTATAGGATCGGAAGAGATCAATGGTTAGGATTAAATCAGCGGGGTGATGATGGAGGGCTATGGGCAGAGCGTGAGGAGATCTTGGCCTTTGGTTCTTGTGGATTCAACAATCCAAATCAAATCGGTGGGCGTGCATGATGGGCTCATGAGCGGAGCGGGATTGAATCTCAGCTGTTGGTTCTTGTGTGTTCGACGGTCGAAATTAGATCGGAAGATCAGAGGAGAGGGTCTTATCACATCGGGGATTCGGGGAAAAAGAAAAAAGGGAATGATTTTTTTGCGATTGCGATTAGACCTTAGCGCTTGGTGGTAGCTCGGGTTATATGGAGAATAGGGGATAGGGATAAGGCCAAAAGGGGCTTAAGGCCTTAATGTAAAAAATGGGTTTTTAGGATTTTTGAAGGGTTTTTTGAGGAATTTGGATTTTCCAATAGATGGAATGAGGGATTTTTTAAACCAAATAAAGGGAAATATAAGGTTTAAAAGGGGTTTAGGATGAGATGTAGGTTGCAATGAAGGTCTACAGAGGAATTTTTGTGACGGGAATGAGGATGAAAAATGGGTAATTTTGTGAGAGTGAAATGGAGAAAATGGAGGCTTTTGAAAACAGTTTATTTCATAAACAGCAGGGTTCATTAATGGAAACAACAGTGAAGATAATTATGAAGGATAGAAAACACATGGAGGCTTCAAGAATGATAGATTTACAAGGGAAATGTTTCTCTTGAAGACTCATAAACATATTTAGCCACCTGTTTTCTTTGACAAAATTTTATAGGTGGCTAACACGGTAAAGGCAGTAGTTTCCTCTTGCCTTAAAAAAATTGGCACTTATGACAAGAAGTAATTTTTTTATGGAGATCAACAAAGAGTGTTGGCAAGTAAAAACCAAATCTTAGGATCTTATTGGTAGTGGTTTTCCAATACAAATGTCCACCACACTCTCCTTCATGAAATTCCTGCAAGATTTTATCTACCATATCCTTCAACAAACAGTTTAGTACAAGTCCACCAACATCTTTCCAGTACAAATTAGTGTCTAAGATACAAAATTTCATAGCATTTAACTTGAGAAATATAGCTTTTGTTATGGTCAAACCAGGAGGATATTTTAAATTTAATAATACAAAAATGAGGTCTGCATACCAGGGAGAGGTTGTAAAAGCCTCATCTATTTGTGGAGTCACCCACTCTTCATGGTCATCCAATGCAACTACAAAATTAATATCCAAAGCATGGAAATTAGAATCACCCGTTAACTTAGCTAATCCCTGACATTTAATGAGATTGGTGGGTTTAATTTCAATATCATATTCAAGGATAATGTAAATCCACTTACCTCTCATCCCATCAGGTCCATTTTGAGTCAGGATATCTTTGACCATAAATTTTGCAACAAAAGAAATTATGTGAGAATGAATAATATACACTCTGAAATCATTAATTACTTTTTGAGAAAATGTTTGATTTTCCATTATATCGTATTTGAGGCAGAATCTCTTAGATCCTTCCTAAATAAAGCAAGGGGTTGCTCATGTCCTTGATTTTTTTTATATATATTTATTTATTTTTCATGTAAGAGGACTGCCGCAACAGTATGTTTAGATGAAAATGAAAATATTATGAAATATTTTGTGAAGCCAGGGCTGATTAACACAATTGCTTTTGTTAGGGCTTGTTTTACTTTGTCAAATGATTATTCAGCCTCAATACTCCATTTTAATTTTGTGTCTTTTATTAACATGTTTTTTATGTTCCTGGGGAGTTCTACCAAGTTAGGAATAAATATTCTTAGAAAGCTTATTTTACCAATAAATGATAAAATCTATTTCACATTCCTAGGATGAATTATCTTTAAAATGGCCTCAATCATGCTAGGATCAATTCTGATTCCCTTTTTGCAAATGATATGACCTAGAAGTTTTCCTTACTCTAGGTCAAATAGTGTTTTCTCTGGGTTAACGGAAATTCCAAAATTCCTACACTTCTCAAATACTCTCCTCAAATGTAGCAAATTTTCTTCATCTGTTTTTGAGAAAACATTGATTTCGTTAAGATATATGACTATGAATCTACCAATTTCATTATCAAAAGCAATCTCCATTGCTCTCTGAAATGTAGCTCCAACATTCATTAATACAAAAGGCATATTCACATACATGAAGGTACCCCATGGAGTAGTAAATTATGTCTTATCCTAGTCAACAGGGTGGACTAAAACCTAGTTATAGCCAGGAAAACCATACAAAATATAAATCCTACTAGATCCAACTACCTTTTGTTAAATATGATCCATCTTAGGTAAGGGGTGATTGTCTTTCAGAAAGACTTTATTAAGATTCCTGAAATATACACAAAGTTTGATTTCACCAATATTCTTCCTCGCCCTGGTACTAAACTGGACATCCACTTAAAGTACCTCAATGGTACTATGATCTTAGCATCATACATTTTCTTAACCTCTTTTTCAATTTAAGGCATCAACATTGGGTTTATCCTTCTTAATTTTTGTTTAAAAGGTTTCTGATCTTCTTTAATAGAAATTTTGAGTTGTATAATGTTGGTGTCATAATATTTTAAGTCTTCATAACTTCAGGAAAAAACACCAATAAATTCTTTGAACAAACTGATATATTTATGCTTTTCAGCAGAAGGCAATGATTTAGACAATTTTATCATCTTTGGGTCTTGTTCATTTCCTATATTGAAGTCTTCCACTTCAGCTCCTTTCGGTTCAATTTTGGATTTCTTGGCTACATTTATAAATTCAAATAGTTATGCTAAGGGAACTAACCCTTTGGGTAAAGCATTATCTTTCAATTGGAGTATTTCTAGTTCCTCCATTTCTTGATCTATCTCTGGTCATTCTACTTTATTTACATGCTTTTATAACTCGTTTTATAAATCAAACATTACATCTACATTATTTTCCAACTTACAATCTACATCAATGTTGGCTTCTTCAAATTCATCCTTGGATTGCAAAAAAATTTCAATTTGTTGATCATTCCCAAAAAATTTCCAATATCTAAAATTGTCTCGGATAGTTGGCCTATGTTTTACCTCCACTATATATTGATGACTAGGATGGAAAGGGATTTTGCAGGCACTGGAAGAAGTGGCCAGACTATCAACAAGAAAATTTTGATTTATTTGGATTAATGATAAGTCATATCCTTCAAAACATTCCAAAATATCCTGGACAACATTTATGTAGGCTCTTAATCTAGGGTGTTTAGCAAAATATTCTCCCTTGATTTGTTTTATTATCAGTTCAGAATCTCCATGAATGGAATTTATTTTAGCACCAAGTTTTTTCAACTACTGTAACCCTAGTATCAATGCTTCATATTCAAATATATTATTTGTATATTGAAATTTTAACCTATATGAATGTCCCTCTGCATGGTGAGTTCCTGAGTTTGAAACCCATACTCCTACCCTCGATCCCTCTTTACTAACAACTCCATCAAATTCCATATTCCAAAGAGGTTCATCTTGTGTATTATGTTCCAATATTGTTGTTTTTTTCTTCGATTTCACATGTATCCATCTCTATTTTGGAAATTTTATTGTCCATGTCCCCATAATTGTACAAAATGAATGAGTCAATGTCTAAATGGACAAATTATAAAGGATAATTGTGGGGTTTCACTTAGCTATTGACCATGAACTTTATTAGTGTATCCCTATATAACCTCATTTGCTAACCAAACATTGGGATGATAGCAAAGTTCATGTCCATATTTAGGGTTCCTTGCAACGTATCTCCCCATGAGCAAGACAATAACATGCCATACTTAGGGGGTATGTCTGCAACAACTATGCCTAGAATTTATGCTAAAGTGACACAAAATTCCTTAATGAGACCTAAGAATTTTACCCTACTTGAACCAAAAGAATACATATATTTGTACGGTCTTGTGATGTAAAGTCCTAGTTTTTCCATGATAGCCTTAGGCATAAGGTTGTGTGAGGCTCCTGAGTCTATCATGGAATTATGAAAAATTTGTCATGAATGTTCAGACTAATATAGAATGGAGATAGACCTCCTTCTTGAGGTTTTCCATCTATTCTTGATCCAAACAAAAGTTCAAGTTGGTCATCATTCAAATTGACTGCATTTGTCCCTTCTTCTATGTTTAGAGCTTTCATTACTTGGGACCTATACACGTTCTTGGTCATAAGATTTGTTAGAGGAATGGTTATTTTAAGCTTTTATAACTCATTTTCAATATTGAAGGATGTCTCGAATTTATTCATGTTTAGGAAATATGGTTTTTCAACAACATATTTTTGGGTGTTTTCTTTTGGCTGGCTAGTGGTTGGAACATATGTCTGAGTTGTTTTTGAGGCAGTATCAAATGTATTTTTAGTGGATTTTTCTGTAGTCCTTTTAGGAAGAATCTAAAGACTTTTCTTTGTAGGAGTATCAATTGTATTTTTACCTTGAGTTTCAACAACTTTCTTAGCATGGCTATCTGTGGTTTTCTTACTTCTAAGGTTATACTGCCTGTGAACTTCCATGATAGCATTTTCAAAACCTTGTTTATATTCATTTGATTCTTCATAATCAACTTCTATTTGTGAAAGCATAAACATTTCTTTTTATTATTAAGTAAGAAACACAATGTCATCATCATTTATCCCCATTAAGTTGATATGAGTATCAACTAGGTCTTCAATTGTTTCACCCTTATCGTCAGCATAGTTTTCTTGAAATGGAGGCCTGACCAAATAGTATGGTCCCTTTTTCTCTTTGTTTAATTTTTGGTGGGTTCCTCCTAAAATTGGGATTTTTTATCCAGGACCATGTTGGTTTTCTCTAGGAGGGGCCCTATCAATAATGTTCACTCTCTATATCATTCTTTCCATAGTTCTAACTAGGGAATATATCTTAGCATCAACAGAGAAAGTTGATGGTTCCTCTTTTATGGTTACTCTTCTCTCAGTCCTAATCCTATCTCTCTTGGCTAACAAATTTTCCTCTACGCTGACAATATCTCTTTTCATTTCTTCCAAGGTTGCGATATTTTTTTCTCTTAATTGGTAAGACATGTAAGCATCGAAACCATACAAGAATTTAATTAGGGCTAAAACTTAAGGAGGCTTAATGTTTACTCGAATTTCATTTAAACATTTTTAAATATGGTGTAGTAATCTTGCACACTCTCTTTAGGGGCCCTTTTAATGTTCTCATATTCTGATAGGATCTGAAGGGGATTTTTCTTTATCTCCCATATATTGAGGAATGATTGGTGAAAAGAAGTGAGATCATTTATACTGGTTGGTGCTAAGGCCTTGAACCATTTTATAACTTCCCCACATCTTCCTCATCAACTTCATGAAGATAAGAATAATCATTCATTTAGTCAAAATGTTGTTGAATGGTGATGGGTACAGTACCATAAAACTAAGGGATTCTAGTTTGATATTCCTAGGGCATATTGTGCAAAGGTGCAACCAAAACCAATGGAGAATACCTTGCTACCATGATTGGAATTTGGGGATGAACGATATATCAGGGTATGAGTGGTGTAGGTTTAAGAGTTCCTACTTTTTATGAGGAATTATAATCTAAAGAGAAACTAGTCTTCCCTGAGTGCGGTGTTCCTTCACTTAGAAAAAAAAAAGAGAGGAAAGTTAAATGATTTTCTCTCTAAAATAAATATATAAACATAACATTAAGAGACTTAATTGTGATCCTTCTCTCTCGTTCTTCTTCTTTCATTGCTTTTGTCGCTCTCGGTCCAACTGAAATCGCCACATCAATACCTGCAATCCAAACCAGAAGACAACAAACAATGATACAAATATACAATATCTTTTTATCATAACCATATTGAACTAAATAAATCTAAGAATACATGCACATATTGATAATACATTCATGAAATATAATCACATATATGAGAGAAAGAACAAACATCTTTGTTTCAGTATTAGGAGGAATAGATTACAACCAGTCGATCAGTTTGTTGTCAACATGCTCCAACTTCATCCCATCCTCATCACACCAAGAATCAATCCAACAACATCATATTACTTCAACTCACCAAGAATTGAGAATCCAAAAACATAACACTACATAAATTTCTTCCTTCCTTGCACTTAGATGAGTGCTCAATTTATAGGGAAATTTTAGGTAGTTTCTCAATAAATGCTATTGAATGGCTTTCTAATAATAGATGAGACATGTTTCCAGGTTCAATGGCGATGGATGAACACATGTATTTGAAGTATGACACCTATGAGCTCTTCTAGAAAGCACTGGACATGTGGATATTCCCGGAACAATGATGATTTTGATCCCAGGAGACCAAAACATCCTCAAGTGCCGGGAAGTGCTTTGCAGATCACCCTTGCATGGGGGTAAGTTCTTTGCGATGGAATTAGGCCCATTTATAGGATCGCTGATGAGTCAATGGTTCATTTTAAATATACTTCAAACATTGAAACTCTCATGAATTAAATCCATTAGTGGAATGACTTCTCTAAAGCAAGTAGCAACTGAATTAGGGGATGATAGACCCTATTTGTATTGAATTAGGGGATGATATACCTTTTTCATGTTGGTCTTAGGGATGATGCCAAATTTTACGTATAACAGCTGCCTCCTAAATCATGAAGTCAAAATAATGTTAATATTTGGATGAGATTCTTTACGATGTGATGAGTAGGATTTGAAGCCGATGGCAACCTGCATCAATTTCTAATACATTAAATCATGCTATCTTGTACACCTTGGACATGAATTTCTAAGGGAGGCATACCCATGATCAAGACATAAACTATCATAACATGTACATAGATTAGAAAGTTGTCTACATATATAGACATGCGTACATATATAGGCCCATTATAGGATGAACATATGTATGTAAAGCCATCGTACGAATGATGTTGTAAAATTCTTGAAATCACAGCCCAGATGGATGAAACTACATCTAGGGTCTTCTATATTGTTCAATTTATCATTCAAGTACAATTCTAACCATGCAAATATGTGATCATAAGTTGAACATGGGAAGACATTTTCTGATTACCATCCAATGATGTAAGACGTTAACAGACGCGAGAGAAAACACCGTTGATGTTAATGGTTCTCAAGGTACTGTAGTAAAATTTTAAAGGCGTGAATATATGATTTTATGTTGAATGAAAAACAAAATATTTCGGTCAAAGGTATGTGATGTCAACCTATTGAAGGAAGTGAGAAACGTGTCATTGACGCAAGCAAGTTCTAAGGCACTAGAAAGATGTTTCTAAGTCAACTTCCTTGATGATGAGTTGATGTCAACAGGAAGTGAATCATAGCAGATACGACATGAAATAGGAGTAATTATTTAGGAGACAAATGTGACTTGATGAAACAATGTTCAGGGATGGCAGTCATGAAAATGAAGGTTTTTGAGTATTGCAGAAGATGATGAATTACTGGATGAATTCTCTTGAACATATCAGCGACACTGAAATGAGTTGGCAGCATTGACCAAAAACTGAAGTGATGTATGATATGATAGACGATAGGTATGATAAAATGTCAGGAAGATTACCCAACCCAAAGCCACAGAGATGAAGTGAAAGTGGCATGCTCAAGAGCGACCTGCTACCATAAAGTGTTTTGTTCTTTTCCCAAATTTTCCCTAGTCATTGGCGATGAGTACCTCTTTATTTTTTAACAAGATTGAGGAGGATAACATATGCTTGATCTATAATTCAACCCTTCGGGTGAATCCATCCCTATTTGATGATTTAACGAGTCTAGTGATAGTGAAACTCAATCTTGTCATGATCGGACATGTTCGTCACTATTTGATGTTTTAACGAGTCTAACAAAAGTGGAAACTCAGTAATTTTTCATTTTTAGAGAGTTTGAAAAAGGGATGAAAAGGAAACTCCATTTTTCCTTTTTTAGAAATTTGTCGCTTGGGTTCGAAAAAGTGTAAAATGATACTTGAGAAAACCTCTTAGCTGTGTTCGATTAAGGTGTTCCTTTTTCGTAAATAATATATATCGGTTCGGAAAAGGGTTAAACTTATACTCAATAGATGTCGTTTCATTTCCTTTTATGAGCTGAAAAAGACAAATTATGAATAATTTTGTCACACTAACGGAGTCATAAAAGAGATAAAAAAAAGACTCGAGGGGGGTTCCTTTTTCATGTTTAACAGAGCTCGTAAAAGAGATAAAAGTATGCTCTATGGTAAATTGTTTCGGATAATTGTGCACTTCAAACTAACTCTATCAGATGTAAACATGTTCAGAGAACCATCAAATAAACTAAAAATATCTATTTCATAGTAAAAATGAACAAAAAATATAGTCACATCATTAAATACGATTAAAATAATCAGAATGACTAATAAAAGAAGTTTTTACCATTTCATATTACCATTCGAACTTCAACGGTCGATTGCGACAATTTCAGTGGACGATTTTTCACGTCGTTTGATCCACATTTCAGATATAAACCTTTTCTTCCTTTTAGTGTCATTTTTTTCATTTCATGCTGAATTTTTAGGTTTTTGAGCCCCATAGGATAAATATATTGTGTTATGAAAGAAACGTACCCTTGCATGTTGAAAGGTGCATTTTAGAGCACTGAAATTGAAGCTCATACGATATGTAGTGCTCTGTCTATGGACCACGGGTGCGTTGGCCACATGTTACAAATTTTTTTCTTATTGTGCTCAAAATTTCCCAATTTTTTTGCATGAAATAGATCCTAATGAATCTTATGGTTGGATTTTAGGTATTTATTGGATCAAAATGAATATTACATGGCAAGAAAGAGAACATGAAGAACAAGACATGATTTCCCTAAATGATCCTGGCACTGTAAGAGCCCTCAAAGATTGTGGGTTGCTTAGGTATTTCAGATTATCAAGGTCATGATACCATCTTGAACTATTGGAGTTCCTAGTTCGTTCATGGGATCTATCATTTCAGGAATTTCACATTGGGGATAACGTGCTCCCAATACTTATTAAGGATGTTTACTTTCATATTGGATTATCGAGATGTCGTTCTCTATTTACCTTGTGGGTTTTGCTCTTGGAGGCAAGACAATGAAGGAATACATACTCCAATATTGTCAGCTAGGTACTAAACCTAGAAAATATGGAAAGATAAACATTCGTTATGTGCATGTTTTGCCTATGAGAACTATCCTTTTCACTATTGAAAAAATTTATGGTTCAGTGACACTACATGTTGTAAACCGTTCATATATGCAGTATGCTCTTGAGTGTCTCGAACTGATAGTGTTCAACTTGGCTAAAGTAGTACTCTTTCAAATGAAATAACAGTTGAATAAAGAAAAGGGTGGTAGAAAAAATAATTTTAGTTATGGATCGATCCTGATTTCCTTTATTTTAGAGCAAGTTCCATTGATACAGCTGCAGCATGTAACATTGAGCATTTCTGGTCCTAGAGATCCTCTGATGTAGAGATGGGTCAAATTGATGGCTAGGCATGCTGGTTAATCGACTATCATATTTTATACTGCATTCTTTTCCTGGCTCTGAAAATAGATTATCCCCATAAAGGAGTATCCATACGTAGGTGTAGATTTCCGTGGAGATCCAGATTTAATTTTTCCATATGGCACTCAATGGGGTGCAATGGGTAAAAACGTTTTGAAAATATTTTTGATTTTAAGTTTTCTACATGATTTTGTATTTTTTATGTTTTCCAAGATTAAAATAAAGCTTTTTATGTACACATATGTGGTTCACGTTCAAATAGAGAAGGTAGCAGATGAACCAACAAAGACGACTATCGGGAGAGATGTCCTTCGAGATTTAGATTGGACTGAGAGTCTTGATGAGTTGCAACAACATGTTGAGGGATTGATTCTTGGGATACCGGATGTCCAGATCGAGGAGTTACCTATCAGGCTAAAGCAACATACTATTGGTGTTCCTAGATATTGGATGAGGTTGTTGTGCAGGATAGCTATAGCATTTGCTTGATATCATGAGCATCACTATTTTTACTTTTGACATTTTTGTATACATTTTGAGGTCATATGACCAATGTGTGTTGGGCACAAATTTTGTAAGAAACTAAACTATATATCTATTTGATTTTAAAGTTCTCCTATGTTTAATGTGTAATCCTATTCAATTGTATGATGTGAATTGAAAATGTATCTTTACATGTGTTGCAAATGTCTTTTTAAAACATAATTCGCTAAAGAATTAATTAATGTGTTCAAATTTTTGGAAATGTGTTGATATTGAATTTAATCAAAATGTCTTTCCAAAAGTCAAACCCTAAGGAGCATATGATGAATTGTTGGATTTAAGATGGTATAGACACTAGTAAGTTGTAGTATGACAAGCTATGAGTCTAACCTAATGATGATGTGGTTAATCCCAAGTGAAATGGCATCAAAGAGAAGTTCGATCAATGAGATATACTCAACAATATTGTTTTTTGATCAACCAATAAAAATCCCTTGAAAACTCACTAACTCGTCACCTAGAGAGAAAATGGCCCATGGTGTAGAGAATAGGTTCTACGTACTATGACTAGCACCATCGACGTACCCAACGAATGGTTCCAAATATTCAATCGTTTGAGATGAAATTTAAAGTGGATTACTAACTTCAAGAAAAATCTAAAAAAAATCTAAGACAATTAATGCAGTCAAAGCATATACACAATATGATACAAAAGTTTACTATGCTCAATTAAGCATAGTAACATTTAAGATACAACACATTTCTAGGTTGCGCCAACGGAATTCCATCATAATCAACTAACTCATAGGTGCCCTTATCCAGAACTCTTTTGAAAATGTAGGCGCCATGCCATAGTGGCTCAAATTTTCTCGTTCCTATCAAATCAACTTCCTAATCATAAAGCAAGACCAGGTCTCCCTCTCAGAAGATGCGAGGCTTGACATTGTGGTCATATTACACCTTGATTCATCTCTTATGTGCTTCATTGGCCAATGTGGCTTCACAACATGTTTCATCTAGATGGATGAGGTTAAAAAGACACGCTTCTTCTTTAGAGGTACTAGGTAGTAGGTCAATAGATAGTTTTAATGATGGAATTTCGCATTGGATTGGTATGATAGCTTCCAGACCATACACCAAATGAAACGGGGTAAATCCAATTGCATTTGTCATCGAGGTTTGATATGTCCATAAAGCCGAGTACATGATTAAATTCAAATTTCATTTATGAACCCATATCATTCAATGAAGCATTTGCTTAAGGATCTTGCTAATGGCTTCAAATTTTCCATTAGATTATGGATAATAAGGGGTAGAACTATCATGTGACAGTCCTAATTTGGCAGTCAACTCATTCATCATGTTATTATGAAAATGCTTACCATGATCTGTAACTATAGCTTGTGGTACACCAAATCGATAAATGGCATGATTGAAAAAGAATAATGTAGTTGTTTCACTTGTGTTATTGAATGGAGGCATCGCTTCAGCCCACTTGGTAAAGTAGTTGATGGTGACAATAATATAACCATTCCCCCCGCCTGAACAAGCGTTGGAGGTCATGAAATCAATACCCCATTTTGAAAATGGCCCCACAACGATGATAGGATGCATTGGTGCTAGCAACATACGGATTTTATGATCAAATATCTGGCACGCATGACTACTTCTGACTATGAGAATGAAGTTATGGAATATGGTTGGCCAAAATTAATCGACGCAAAAAATATTCTGTGTGGTAGCATAACCAGATAAATTTCTACCACAAGAACCATCATGAAAATCATTCAAAACTTTCTTGGACTCCTCATGAGTGAGGAACCTCCTTAAAATTGTATCAATACCACAATGATAAAGTGTATCACTGATGATCAAATAATATTTGGCTTGGTATCGAATATGTTGCTATTGTGAGTGAGAGGTATTGGGCCGGAAAGTTTGGGTTTGGAGATAAATGATAAAATCCCCATACCAAGTGTCATATGACTAAATCAGAGACAGAGAATCATCTGTAATTGATGGTTTTGATGTAGTTTCAGTACTATCAGAGGGAAGGTTGCAATTGATGTGACAGAATGTATGTCATAGGGTTGCAATCCAAAATGAAAATGGTATTCTGGATCATGATTTAATGGCGAACTCTTTAGACAGATTGAACGACCGCCAAGGCAAGCTTTTCAACGTATGACTACCTAACTTTTGTATCATTGATATTATGACTCAAATAATATATCATATGTTCTACCCTGTTGTCTTTGTGGACTAAAACCATAGAAATTGTTGTATTTGCAGTGGCAAGATACAAGAAATAATCACTCCGATAATTAGGGGGATACATTAATGACGCCCAGATCAGGGTATCTTTAAGCATATCAAAATAATCTTGCACAAACTTATCCCAATCGAAGGAAATCCCCTTTTTCATGAGACGAGAAAATCCTTTAGCCATTTCGGCGTAGTTGGGTATGAACCTCCTTAGAAATTTAGCCTTTCCTTGAAGTCTCTTTAACTGAAGTAAGTTTGGTGGCACAGGAAAATTGACAATGCCCTGGACCTTCAGTGAGTCAATTCGAATTCCATATTTTGAGATGACGAATCCAAAAAAAAGACCAGTGCCAACAAAAAATACACATTTTTGTGGATTGAGGCATATCTTGTAGTGTCAAAAGCGTAAAAATATAGCTCTCAGATGCACCAGGTGATCAGTCCATTTTTGTGAATGTGCGGGTAAATCATCTAGATAAGGTTGAACAATATGCTTAATGTCATGGAAAGCATAATCCATTGCTCTCTGAAATTTTTCCCCGTCATTATTTAAACCAAATGGGAGTTAAAAATAAGCAAATGTGTCCCAGGGATAGAATAATGTTGTCTTATATTGGTCCTTTGGGCGAATATTGATTTGATTGTAACTGGAGAATCAATCCACGAATGAAAATATTTCAGAGTCGGCACATTCGTAAATAATTTTATTGATAAAGGGAGTAAGATAATTGTATTTTTGGAAAAGAAATATTGACATCTCGATAATCAATGCACACTCTAATTGTCACTTGTTTCTTCATGGCAGTAACAATGTTGGAAACACAATCAGTAAGCGGAATAGGGTAAATGAAACCAACACGCAAAAACTTTCAACTTCTTCGTTAATGGTAGCATCCCTCTTCAGATGAACAGGGTGAAGTCGTTGATGTACCAGTTTGACATCAGGGTACATTTTAATTATGTGTTCAATAATACTAGAATCTATGCCTAGAATTTCCTCATAAGACCAAGCAAATACATCTCGGAATTTATGAAAAAAGAGTGAAAAGTGTTGAGTTCGGATGCATACACTACAAGAAAAAAGCACATTGGTGAGGGTCATGCTTGTGACGAACCTTTAAGGTCCGTCACCAATGTCACATATGGTGACAATCCTTAAAAAACCGTCACTGTAAGTGTATATAGTGATGGTCCTTTATGGTCTGTCACCAAAGACATTTTTAATGACACTTTTGGTGAGGGTCGTTAAAGGCCCATCACTAATTCTATCTTTGGTGACACTTCTAGTGACGAACTTTTAATGACCCTCACCAATGCTCTTTTTGTTACTTTAAATGACAGTCAAAAAATGTCTGTCATCATTGATCATTAAAAAACCATCACTGTAAGTGTATATAGTGATGGTCCTTTATGGTCCGTCACCAAAGACATTTTCAATGACACTTTCGGTGATGGTCGTTAAAGGCCCATCACTAATTCTCTCTTTGGTGACACTGGCTTTCATGTACCCTCTATAATACTCTTTTTGTTCTTTGATTAAAATGCATGTGTGGTCATTCATTGATTTGACATCTTATGTGCCCAATATTATTTTATCAAAGATATATTCATCTTATTATTCAGCAGAGTATTTTTTTATACATATGTCGAGCCATAGTGGTTGGGAGTGGGTCAATTTTTTTTAAGTAATTAGTGTGTATCATTTCCCTCAAGTAATGACTAGTCGAATAGAGATTTCCTATGAGTCAACAGATGATTCATATCTATTAAGTTTATTATCTAGAAAATTCCCTTTAGATAAAGTTCCACTATTTTTTGTAGGAAATATATTATTTAATACATAATCAAGCTCTGACAATTCTATTAATGAGAAAGACCTAACAATCCTCAACAATCTGGGCACACCTTAAATCAATGCTTTGGCACACACTAACATTTCTTAGCACCCCACATGTCTTGGAACATCTTTGTACCTAGAACATATTGTGATGACACTGACATCCAGCACATGGTGGCATGCTCTAGCACAACATGGAAATCTCCTAGCATGTGTTGGCATGCTGCATATAGTCCCTAGCATGCCCTGGAACACCTTGGTTGAATGCATTGATGTACATTAGCACTTGGCACACAATTCCACTTGGCATGTATTGGGACCTATTATTAGTGTGCCTAGCATGCTCCTTTTCAAAAAGATAAATTCCTGACTTATTAACCCTCTTATTGGTTCTTCCTTTTGTTGCCTTGACACATATTGACATACCCTGGCACCCTGCGCCACATCCTTAACACCTAGCATGTATTGGCATATCTTGGCACTATTAATTGGCACATGATATAATTCGCACACCCTGGAACTCCCAAGAACACTTTGGTAAATCTTGACATGCCTTGATATTCCCTAGCATGCCTTACCAATGCTTAGCATACCTTGTCACTCGCTCCTTGGCATGACAGCTACACTCATTAACACTAGTATCTGGCATTACACGTTCCTCATATTCATTAACTTCCATTAATTTTTACCTAGTGCTCCCTTAATGTTTTTTCCTAGTACTCTTTAACACTCGTGAACATGCATTATCACTCTCTAGCACACCTTAGCACTCTTCAACATTCCCTTCCACTTTATAACATGCATAAAATTAGTCCCTAACACATATTGGCGCTTGGCACGTGTTGGTTCTTGGAAAGGCTTAGCATGTATGGAATACATTAAGATGCCTTGGTATGATTTGGCATGGTTTAATATTAAATTTATTTTTCATGGTCAAATGTTGGAAAGTAGATGAGAAGCAATAAAGGAATACTTGGCACTTAGAATGCACTAAGACTTTGCACCTGGCACCTATTGCCACCTAGTGTTGTTGTGCCTAGCATGCCCCTCTTCGAAAAGGTAAATTGATGACTTATTAACCCTCTTATGTGTTCATTTCCTTGTATTTTAACATTTTTCTCCATTTTGTTGTCTTGATAGTCCCTGACACACATTGACACACCCTTGCACATCTTGGCATGCCTTATCACTTGGCACATCTTAGCATGTTTGACATGTATTCCCACTATCTGGCACATCAAGGGGGTGAAGAGAGATGTAGTCCTAAAGTAGGTTGAGTACGAGGGCCGAGTAAGGGTTGCTAAAGGGAGGTCATGATCATCCTCCAAGAGCAAGATCATCATGTGAGGGTTTAGAAGAATGTTGCATACCTAAATGGTCGGTTTGCGCTAGGAAGTAGGATGGCATATTGTTGGTTCTCTTATGCCAGATCAAGCTTAAGAGAGGTTTCTCATGAGAATTTGGGCATGTGATTTCGATGGTGTCTTTGTGTGAAGGCCGCATCAAATTTTGAAATGTTGAAATTTGCAACAAGAAACGGTGAGATTGGAAACCAGAAAGGACAAAAAAGAATGCACCCACACTGGTGAGGAATTTTGATGCACCAGGAGTGAGGAATGTGGGGTGTCTAATTTATTTTTACCTTAAATAAATTGGATAATAAATTGTAATTTCATCTCATAACAACTTGTGTCAGTTAATTAAGTCATGATGACCAAGTTAGCTCAAGAAATTCGAGTTGAGGGTCTAATATGAGGCATCTAGAGGGATTCTAATATTTTTGGGGTCCAGTTGAAGTTGATGCATTAGTGGGGTGCAAGTGTAATTAACTCAATTAAATGATTTAAAATCAGTTTAACTAGTTCTAACTGAGTGATGAGCTAGTGAGAGGTCGAGTGAATTAAATTAGATTTAATTCAAAATGAGTGATCAATCAGATAAATGATAATTCACTATTAATAGTTGCATGCATGTTAGTTTCGAGGAATACCCAGTTGAGATAAAGGTTAAAGGGAACATAACTATCAGTTGTATTTAGAGAAAATTTCCCATGTGCAGTTATAAAGTCATTGGGATGCCATGATGGATTGCGCAATCAAGGAAGACTGATTTTCCTAATTAATAAGGAGTTAATTCCCTAGGAATTGCATGAGCAAGGCAGGTTGAAGTAAGGATGAGAATTGGCTAAGTACTAGACCGAGTTTGCCTAGATCAACGGGAGATAATTGACAGAGTGTTGGAGAATCTCATGAGAGATTAAGCATTGTATTGTTTCATGATTCCTTGAATTAATACACAATAAAGATAGATGGGTTTTGAGCAGTTGCTTTCCCCAAATACATCATGTTGCTATGCGATTGATAATTTATTTCTCTTAATTATATGTGATTGTGTGATCATGTTTTGTTTCCGAAAATTGTAGGAAGGATTTAGTATCTTGTTTTAGTAGATTACAAGATCAGAATGAATCTCGTTGGTTATATTTTCTACATGGTGTCAGAGAAGGAATTTTTTAGGCGGCTAGTTTGCAGAGAATATCTGAAGATTTTGGTGTGAAATTTTCAAAAACAAATAGAATATTTGGATTCCTTGCGAAAATCTACCCAAATGGAAAAAAAAAAATCGGTCGAATCGGAGCTCAGATGAGAGAGATATCATCGATTTAAAATAAACTCTTTTTTAGAAACTTTTTGTAATGTCGGGACAATTACACTGTGCACGAGTCAAGAATCTATATGCACTTGAGGTACCAGATGCATGCAAATATTTGAGGAGAAAGGCAGAAGTTAGAGAATTGGTTGTTTAGAGGGAGCATAAATTACCTCTCAACATGCATCCTCATGAGAAGTAGTCTCAGAAGGTTGTAGAGTAGCTACCACAACTGGAGAAGCAGAGAGGAGACCAAGTGGAAGCATCCACTCAAGCAGAGACCTCCATGAGGGGGGAATTTTGAGCCATATGGGAAGAGGGAGCAACCATACCTCGAGGTGTAAGGTGGGGCGATGTGTAGACATAATTCCAAGATAAGAAATTTGGGCAAGGTCCATTGAGATGGCATGTCTCATGGATTGAACCTGGCTACGAGGATCCCACAGTATAGCAGTAGTAGGAAGGATCAGTTATATTGATGTAGTTAGATGTCAGCAAGACATAAATTAGAGTGACAAATGTCAAATACTAGAGCAAAAATCAGAGTTAGCAACAGTTCAAAGGGAACAGATGTAGATGTTAGTAGCAACGTAGAGAATCCAGTACTAGATAGGTGCAGTAACTAGCAGTAGTCAGAATAATCTGGTGACAGATGCATTATACTGATTCAGTTTTTCGGAGTCTATTTAGTTTCAAGTTTTGCAGGTGCAAACAACACTAGAGAAGTGTAGCATGCAGAACATTCCAAAGGTACTGGATGGGGATAGATTAAATTCCTTTCTTATTGAGAGGGAGTGTTGAAATTTGCAACAAGAAACAGTGAAATTGGCAACTAGAAAGGACAAAAAAAAAAGCACCCACACTGGTGAGGAATTTTGATGTACCAGGAGTGAGGAATGTGAGGCCTCTAATTTATTTTCCCCTTAAATAAATTGGACAATAAATTGTCATTTCGTCTTGTTAGCACTCATATTTTCCTTGAAATTGTGGAAAAAGAAAGTAAATCCGAGGTAACCAAAAACCAACCTTCAAATACAGAATCTAGCCAATCTGTATCCAGAGAGGGCTCTCTCTTTAAAATTTAGCTTTGTTCTTAGAAAATATTAGGCTAGTTATAAGTCCAAGAGTTTTGTTTGAATTTAAATGGTAGAATCCACCAACTAAGGGTACGATTGAGTATTTCAGTCCATTGGGCTATGGAGTCGAAAGGATGGCTTTATTGGATTAATATTCTACACACAAGATGGCTTTGCAGGGCAAGATAGCCAAATAGAGAACAATTTTAGAATTTAAAGTGAATGGAATGGATTTTGAAGGGATGAAAGGCAATTAAGAATCTTTCAACATGTTCAAAGAAAGGAAGTGAATGATTACAAATAAAGAGCAGTTAATAATTCTTTACTATAGTAATCAAAATGTTTAAACCAGCGAAACAAGAGAAATTAAGAATTTGTTGCTTATAACCAATTTAGAAGAAAACATTTAGAATAATCACAATTGAAATTAGAGTACACTTAAGTAAGTTATGATTTATTCTTTTATGTCAATTATTCAGAAATGGAACACAGTGATATTATAAACAGATATAAAACTTTTAAAACATGAGATAAAGAAGACTTATTGAACTGTAGTCTGACACATGAATCCTGCAAAAAGTCTTGAGCTTCAAATCATCATCCAGCAAGCCACAAAGAAGTTTCTCCAAAACATGTTATTCCAAAAAGTCAATGTTACAGCAAAGTAGTAGAATCCACCTTCAATACTCCTTTCGAGGGCTTATTTATACAAAAACTATTAACAATATCTCATAACAAAAGAGATATAATTTAGGGTGACTAATGAATAGATTAAAATATAAATGGAGACATATGGTTTCGTAGATAGGATAAATCAGTTGATGTTGTGTGTTGTCTCCTCTTTTTTAGACTGTGCTGGAAGCAGTTCCTTTATTTTAGCTCGTTGCTCTCTTCTTGAGTAATTCTTTTTGACTGCCTTGCTTGTCTAATACTCTTTTATTCTTACTGATACACTTTAACTGCTGAACGGATACTCTTTGACTTTTATTCACCTATTTATCCTTTACCAAGATATACCTTAGTAAAATAGGCCAAAATTTTTTACCCAAGGATAAATTTATAAAACTTCCTTCATCTCATCCCACCATTGAACTTCTGGCACTCTGGTTCTTTGCCATTTTCTCAATGTTTCATCAGCTTCAGTGTATTTGAAAAAATTAGGCTGATATGGAAACAAATGTTTTATTTCATGTTCAAGATAAAATAAACCCTCCAATTTTTCATAAAGGTTTTTCCCTGTTGGCAATGTTCCTGCTGCTGTATTGGTCGAAGAACTGGCTTGATCATCAACCTGTTTGTTTAATTTTGCTACAAAACTTTCCAAATCCATTAATCTACCTTCTGCATTAACAGGACTGGGCAAACCTTTATTTAACACAACATCAAATCTTTCATTGAAGGTAAAAATTTCTTGTTGCATGTCTGAACACCTTCTTTCAAGATTTTTCAAAAGCGTCCTTTTGGTAAAAACTCTTTTGATTTCCAAGATAGTCCCTGTTCTGTCCTAAATTCCAACTTCTACAAGTTGCTGCTTATTCTGAGTATTCAAATAATTTATAAGTCTATTGGCTTCTTCTGGCATATTCCCTAACTCTTCCCTTGCTCTCTCAATTTCTTCCAGAGCCAATCTGACTAAATCCTGCTGTTCATATATTATTTGAATAGAATACCAAACGTTCTTTATTGATTGAATAATGTTATACCAAATAATTTCTTTTAATTCACTTAAAGGTATCTCCATTGTAAGATCTTTTTCCAATGCTTTAACTGATTTTTCTAGTCTTTTGATTTCTCTTGTCTTCTCAGCAATACTTATTTTTGATTGATCATATTTATTTTCCAGGGTGGAAAGCTGAGACTTTAAGCTTTGGAGTTCTGTCACCTGCAGTTTTAATTCATTCATTGCTTTGATTAATTCATCAGAACTCTTATTAGAATTGTTCACCTGTGTTAGCTCTGCTTGTTGGCCTGTAATTGGTGTACCTGTTCCTGTGGCTGCCTGTGTTGTCGTTGTTAGAATAATGGACTCTTTATCTTTTAATGCTTGCTCAAGTTCTTTCTCTGTTTCAACAAGTCGTTCATTCATTTTTAAAAGTAAGTCCATCACCTCTTCTTCTAAATTTTCCTTCATTACTTCTTCAGTCTGAGGGTGTCTTGAAGCTGGTAGTTTCAACTGTTTCCTCAATGCAGCAATGTCATCATCTTTCCTCTTGACTAATGCTTCAATGCCCTTAGCATCCTTAGGATTATGACCCAAACTGATAATTATTTCCTCCAAAGATTTTATCATGTTATCCTTTGCTTGGGAAGAAGCTTTCTCAGTCTGTAGCTGGGTGTTTGTATTATTCAAAGAATCCTGTAATTCATGAGATGCCATAGCTTTGCCAGTGAGTGTAGAATATATCATTTCTCCAGTCTGCTTGTGTAATTCAATCTGGTCCAAATGATGAATATATTTTTCTAGGACCTCAAAATTGGTTCTGATATAATCAGCTGCTGTCTGTGGTTGTTGCACTTTGGGTTTAAAATGGCTCATTAGCATTTTACCCTGTTGAATGTCGAAAGCTGACATTAATCTCTCTTGATTTTTTGGAGCCATTTTAAGATATTGATTATACACCTGTATCCTCAATGGATCATTCCTCGCTTTTGTATCAATGAAAGTCTTCTTTATGTCTCCTGCATATTTCTTTGGAGGTTTAAAAGAAGATATTTCTATACATAGCTGCCTATGCATTGTCTTTCCTTGAAGATCAGAGTATGTACCACTAACTGAACTTGTTTGCTGACTATCTTCTCTTTCTAGAATATCAATGATTTCTTCATATGATTCAACTTCTGGAAGTGGATTCATTTTCTGCCTTTTAGCCTGAGGCTATTTTGAAGATTCCTTGGGAGGAGTAGGACCTTCAGTCTCTCTTTTCTTTCCCTTTTCAATATTCAGTGGAGTTTGCAAGTTTGGCATTTCTACTGGATGCATTTCTACTGGATCGGTTTGAGGAGGAACCTGTACTTGTCCTTGTGCCTTAGATTTTTGAGGTTGTTCAGTCATTTTGAATGCTTCAATCACTTGTATTTCAGGCTCTTTCTCTTTTCCTTTGGATTCAAATGCAATTGATGGAATGTTTTCCTGTGATTTTTGTTGAAAATTCCCTGCTGAAGAAGGACCAATGTCTGGTACCTGCACTTGCCCAAAAAATTCTAGGTCAAGCATTTTTCCAAGATCTTTCATTACATTGTCCATATTGTCTTCTTCATTATTCTGTTCAATTAATGTTCCTTCTACCCATTCATCTGTATTAGCATACTTTTCAATCTCAGGGATTCTTCGATGCATGTAGGGTGATGATTTTTTTTTCATTCTTTTGTCACAAATAAAGTTGAATGGGTCATAGGGTACCCAATGGAAAATTTTCTATAATCTGCAACGCTCCTCTAATATCTTTTGAGCTTCTTCCCCTCCATCCCTATAATTGCAGATAAATGGACCTAATTGGCTCTTTATCCTGAGTTGGGACTTTTTCTTAGCATTACAGAAGTGAATTATATCTGAATTGTTCATTTGTCTGAAATACTCAAGTGCAAAAAGTCTCATTGGAACATATCCGGGTAACTTGAAAGGGCTCAATTCACATCCGTAAATTATAATTTCAGTATGATTCTGATAGAAGTACCAGTCACCTATCTTATAATGTTTTGAAAGCTGAAGGATTTTCTTAATTTCATTGCTAAGTCTTGGAGGGGAAACTCTTGTCAACAAGGTAGTTGCAGGATGTATGAAAAGATCAATGAACTCAATATAAGAATAGGGAGAATCTGGGGAACAATGAGTAATCGCTGACCAAAAGATAACAGATCTTGGAGTCCCTTGGGTATCAAGTTTTTTAATATAGAAAGGGAAATTTTCTGTCTGGTAATAGAGGATGAGATGGTAAATGACAGTCGAATACTTGAATACTTTCTCATTCTCTAATCTAATCAATTGATTATGAATCTTATCTGCAATGAAAGATGCAAAGTCGTACTTGACAGCAGGAGGCTGTCCAGGGGTGAACATGGATAATAACACCAGGGTTAAATGGTCGACATACTCACTTGTATTAAAACCAATTATAAAATATATCATACTCAAAATATTTTGACCTTCTTCAGTGAAATAAACATTAGCATAAGGGCTACAGGAACTTCCATTATTTTGGTTCTTGTGTATTCAAAGAAACGAAAATTCGGGGATTTTTATGAAAATTTGAGCAGATTTATAGGTTTCGACGGGGGAAATGGGCACACTTGCAAGTTCAGGAATATTATTTACAGTTTTTAGGATCAGGGAACGAAATAGAAATCAACTTTTAACTCTGTTTTAGTGGAAAAACAAGGAAAACTCAGTTTCTTTCAGAGTTCAAGGCGAAATGGAGTAAATACCTGTTTTTAGAGAAAGAATTGTGATTAACAGGTACCAGCTGGCGGCGGATGGATGTTGGAACACTGGTTTGATAGTAGCTTTCAGCAAAATTCAGTAGAACAGTAGTTTGACAGTCGATTTTGAATTTCTTCGCACAGAGGGCACAGTCGCTTTCAATATACAAAATGATAAAAATTGCACGAAGTTTTGTTTTATTCGTAAAGTCAAAAGGAATTTTTTATTATTTTTGAGGATGATGTCATCGAGTAAGCGGTATATTCCGCACCGCTTTTGGGAGCAGGCGGTTTTTTACGAATTGGCAGCGATTCCATTGAGCACACGACACGTGGCTAGTGCACTGTTTGGAAACCACTCCCATTTCGCGTGTTAAGTCTCGGACGGAGGATGGGTAGCAGAATGCGTGTGAGCCTTAGATCTTCAGGCGGATGATCCAATGGTGATCCGGACAGGAAGCTGTTGTGGGAGTTAATGTGCGGGCCCGTTAACTTAATTAATCTTTTCGGGAGTATTTTCATTGGCGGGGGGTAGGTTATTAACTAATCCAGGTGATTAATTAATTCTGTTTTTATGAAGGGTCGGGGTCATATTTTCGAGTTTTATTTGTTTTTTTTTCGTTTAAAACATAAAAATATATGTTTAAACCCTTTTTCTATGTATTTTTTATTATATAGAAATAAATCAATAAGATTCATTTAATATAAGGGGCGGGAATAGTTATATGGATATGTTTTTAGCCAAAGGGATTTATAACCAGTCGATCAGTTTGTTGTCAACATGCTCCAACTTCATCCCATCCTCATCACACCAAGCATCAATCCAACAACATCATATTACTTCAACTCACCAAGAATTGAGAATCCAAAAACATAACACTACATAAATTTCTTCCTTCCTTGCACTTAGATGAGTGCTCAATTTATAGGGAAATTTTAGGTAGTTTCTCAATAAATGCTATTGAATGGCTTTCTAATAATAGATGAGACATGTTTCCAGGTTCAATGGCGATGGATGAACACATGTATTTGAAGTATGACACCTATGAGCTCTTCTAGAAAGCACTGGACATGTGGATATTCCCGGAACAATGATGATTTTGATCCCAGGAGACCAAAACATCCTCAAGTGCCGAGAAGTGCTTTGCAGATCACCCTTGCATGGGGGTAAGTTCTTTGCGATGGAATTAGGCCCATTTATAGGATCGCTGATGAGTCAATGGTTCATTTTAAATATACTTCAAACATTGAAACTCTCATGAATTAAATCCATTAGTGGAATGACTTCTCTAAAGCAAGTAGCAACTGAATTAGTGGATGATAGACCCTATTTGTATTGAATTAGGGGATGATATACCTTTTTCATGCTGGTCTTAGGGATGATGCCAAATTTTACGTATAACAGCTGCCCCCTAAATCGTGAAGTCAAAATAATGTTAATATTTGGATGAGATTCTTTACGATGTGATGAGTAGGATTTGAAGCCGATGGCAACCTGCATCAATTTCTAATACATTAAATCATGCTATCTTGTACACCTTGGACATGAATTTCTAAGGGAGGCATACCCATGATCAAGACATAAACTATCATAACATGTACATAGATTAGAAAGTTGTCTACATATATAGACATGCGTACATATATAGGCCCATTATAGGATGAACATATGTATGTAAAGCCATCGTACGAATGATGTTGTAAAATTATTGAAATCACAGCCCAGATGGATGAAACTACATATAGGGTCTTCTATATTGTTCAATTTATCATTCAAGTACAATTCTAACCATGCAAATATGTGATCATAAGTTGAACATGGGAAGACATTGTCTGATTACCATCTAATGATGTAAGACGTTAACAGACGCGAGAGAAAACACCGTTGATGTTAATGGTTCTCAAGGTACTGTAGTAAAATTTTAAAGGCGTGAATATATGATTTTATGTTGAATGAAAAACAAAATATTTCGGTCAAAGGTATGTGATGTCAACCTATTGAAGGAAGTGAGAAACGTGTCATTGACGCAAGCAAGTTCTAAGGCACTAGAAAGATGTTTCTAAGTCAACTTCCTTGATGATGAGTTGATGTCAACAGGAAGTGAATCATAGCAGATACGACATGAAATAGGAGTAATTATTTAGGAGACAAATGTGACTTGATGAAACAATGTTCAGGGATGGCAGTCATGAAAATGAAGGTTTTTGAGTATTGCAGAAGATGATGAATTACTGGATGAATTCTCTTGAACATATCAGCGACACTGAAATGAGTTGGCAGCATTGACCAAAAACTGAAGTGATGTATGATATGATAGACCATAGGTATGATAAACTGTCAGGAAGATTACCCAACCCAAAGCCACAGAGATGAAGTGAAAGTGTCATGCTCAAGAGCGACCTGCTACCATAAAGTGTTTTGTTCTTTTCCCAAATTTTCCCTAGTCATTGGCGATGAGTACCTCTTTATTTTTTAACAAGATTGAGGAGGATAACATATGCTTGATCTATAATTCAACCCTTCGGGTGAATCCATCCCTATTTGATGATTTAACGAGTCTAGTGATAGTGAAACTCAATCTTGTCATGATCGGACATGTTCGTCACTATTTGATGTTTTAACGAGTCTAACAAAAGTGGAAACTCAGTAATTTTTCATTTTTAGAGAGTTTGAAAAAGGGATGAAAAGGAAACTCCATTTTTCCTTTTTTAGAAATTTGTCGCTTGGGTTCGAAAAAGTGTAAAATGATACTTGAGAAAACCTCTTAGCTGTGTTCGATTAAGGTGTTCCTTTTTCGTAAATAATATATATCGGTTCGGAAAAGGGTTAAACTTATACTCAATAGATGTCGTTTCATTTCCTTTTATGAGCTGAAAAAGACAAATTATGAATAATTTTTTCACACTAACGGAGTCATAAAAGAGATAAAAAAAAGACTCGAGGGGGGTTCCTTTTTCATGTTTAACAGAGCTCGTAAAAGAGATAAAAGTATGCTCTATGGTAAAATCATTTTCGGATAATTGTGCACTTCAAACTAACTCTATCAGATGTAAACATGTTCAGAGAACCATCAAATAAACTAAAAATACCTATTTCATAGTAAAAATGAACAAAAAATATAGTCACATCATTAAATACGATTAAAATAATCAGAATGACTAATAAAAGAAGTTTTTACCATTTCATATTACCATTCGAACTTCAACGGTCGATTGCGACAATTTCAGTGGACGATTTTTCACGTCGTTTGATCCACATTGCAGATATAAACCTTTTCTTCCTTTTAGTGTCATTTTTTTCATTTCATGCTGAATTTTTAGGTTTTTGAGCCCCATAGGATAAATATATTGTGTTATGAAAGAAACGTACCCTTGCATGTTGAAAGGTGCATTGCAGAGCACTGAAATTGAAGCTCATACGATATGTAGTGCTCTGTCTATGGACCACGGGTGCGTTGGCCACATGTTACAAATTTTTTTCATATTGTGCTCAAAATTTCCCAATTTTTTTGCATGAAATAGATCCTAATGAATCTTATGGTTGGATTTTAGGTATTTATTGGATCAAAATGAATATTACATGGCAAGAAAGAGAACATGAAGAATAAGACATGATTTCCCTAAATGATCCTGGCACTGTAAGAGCCCTCAAAGATTGTGGGTTGCTTAGGTATTTCAGATTATCAAGGTCATGATACCATCTTGAACTATTGGAGTTCCTAGTTCGTTCATGGGATCTATCATTTCAGGAATTTCACATTGGGGATAACGTGCTCCCAATACTTATTAAGGATGTTTACTTTCATATTGGATTATCGAGATGTCGTTCTCTATTTACCTTGTGGGTTTTGCTCTTGGAGGCAAGACAATGAAGGAATACATACTCCAATATTGTCAGCTAGGTACTAAACCTAGAAAATATGGAAAGATAAACATTCGTGATGTGCATGTTTTGCCTATGAGAACTATCCTTTTCACTATTGAAAAAAGTTATGGTTCAGTGACACTACATGTTGTAAACCGTTCATATATGCAGTATGCTCTTGAGTGTCTCGAACCGATAGTGTTCAACTTGGCTAAAGTAGTACTCTTTCAAATGAAATAACAGTTGAATAAAGAAAAGGGTGGTAGAAAAAATAATTTCAGTTATGGATCGATCCTGATTTCCTTTATTTTAGAGCAAGTTCCATTGATACAGCTGCAGCATGTAACATTGAGCATTTCTGGTCCTAGAGATCCTCCGATGTAGAGATGGGTCAAATTGATGGCTAGGCATGCTGGTTAATCGACTATCATATTTTATACTGCATTCTTTTCCTGGCTCTGAAAATAGATTATCCCCATAAAGGAGTATCCATACGTAGGTGTAGATTTCCGTGGAGATCCAGATTTAATTTTTCCATATGGCACTCAATGAGGTGCAATGGGTAAAAACGTTTTGAAAATATTTTTGATTTTAAGTTTTCTACATGATTTTGTATTTTTTATGTTTTCCAAGATTAAAATAAAGCTTTTTATGTACACATATGTGGGTCACGTTCAAATAGAGAAGGTAGCAGATGAACCAACAAAGACGACTATCAGGAGAGATGTCCTTCGAGATTTAGATTGGACTGAGAGTCTTGATGAGTTGCAACAACATGTTGAGGGATTGATTCTTGGGATACCGGATGTCCAGATCGAGGATTTACCTATCAGGCTAAAGCAACATACTATTGGTGTTCCTAGATATTGGATGAGGTTGTTGTGTAGGATAGCTATAGCATTTGCTTGATATCATGAGCATCACTATTTTTACTTTTGACATTTTTGTATACATTTTGAGGTCATATGACCAATGTGTGTTGGGCACAAATTTTGTAAGAAACTAAACTATATATCTATTTGATTTTAAAGTTCTCCTATGTTTAATGTGTAATCCTATTCAATTGTATGATGTGAATTGAAAATGTATCTTTACATGTGTTGCAAATGTCTTTTTAAAACATAATTCGCTAAAGAATTAATTAATGTGTTCAAATTTTTGGAAATGTGTTGATATTGAATTTAATCAAAATGTCTTTCCAAAAGTCAAACCCTAAGGAGCATATGATGAATTGTTGGATTTAAGATGGTATAGACACTAGTAAGTTGTAGTATGACAAGCTATGAGTCTAACCTAATGATGATGTGGTTAATCCCAAGTGAAATGGCATCAAAGAGAAGTTCGATCAATGAGATATACTCAACAATATTGTTTTTTGATCAACCAATAAAAATCCCTTGAAAACTCACTGACTCGTCACCTAGAGAGAAAATGGCCCATGGTGTAGAGAATAGGTTCTACGTACTATGACTAGCACCATCGACGTACCCAACGAATGGTTCCAAAGATTCAATCGTTTGAGATGAAATTTAAAGTGGATTACTAACTTCAAGAAAAATCTAAAAAAAATCTAAGACAATTAATGCAGTCAAAGCATATACACAATATGATACAAAAGTTTACTATGCTCAATTAAGCATAGTAACATTTAAGATACAACACATTTCTAGGTTGCGCCAACGGAATTCCATCATAATCAACTAACTCATAGGTGCCCTTATCCAGAACTCTTTTGAAAATGTAGGCGCCATGCCATAGTGGCTCAAATTTTCTCGTTCCTATCAAATCAACTTCCTAATCATAAAGCAAGACCAGGTCTCCCTCTCAGAAGATGCGAGGCTTGACATTGTGGTCATATTACACCTTGATTCATCTCTTATGTGCGTCATTGGCCAATGTGGCTTCACAACATGTTTCATCTAGATGGATGAGGTTAAAAAGACACGCTTCTTCTTTAGAGGTACTAGGTAGTAGGTCAATAGATAGTTTTAATGATGGAATTTCGCATTGGATTGGTAAGATAGCTTCCAGACCATACACCAAATGAAACGGGGTAAATCCAATTGCATTTGTCACCGAGGTTTGATATGTCCATAAAGCCGAGTACATGATTAAATTCAAATTTCATTTATGAACCCATATCATTCAATGAAGCATTTGCTTAAGGATCTTGCTAATGGCTTCAAATTTTCCATTAGATTATGGATAATAAGGGGTAGAACTATCATGTGACAGTCCTAATTTGGCAGTCAACTCATTCATCATGTTATTATGAAAATGCTTACCATGATCTGTAACTATAGCTTGTGGTACACCAAATCGATAAATGGCATGATTGAAAAAGAATAATGTAGTTGTTTCACTTGTGTTATTGAATGGAGGCATCGCTTCAGCCCACTTGGTAAAGTAGTTGACGGTGACAATAATATAACCATTCCCCCCGCCTGAACAAGCGTTGGAGGTCATGAAATCATTACCCCATTTTGAAAATGGCCCCACAACGATGACAGGATGCATTGGTGCTAGCAACATACGGATTTTATGATCAAATATCTGGCACGCATGACTACTTCTGACTATGAGAATGAAGTTATGGAATATGGTTGGCCAAAATTAATCGACGCAAAAAATATTCTGTGTGGTAGCATAACCAGATAAATTTCTACCACAAGAACCATCATGAAAATCATTCAAAACTTTCTTGGACTCCTCATAAGTGAGGAACCTCCTTAAAATTGTATCGATACCACAATGATAAAGTGTATCACTGATGATCAGATAATATTTGGCTTGGTATCGAATATGTTGCTATTGTGAGTGAGAGGTATTGGGCCGGAAAGTTTGGGTTTGGAGATAAATGATAAAATCCCCATACCAAGTGTCATATGACTAAATCAGAGACAGAGAATCATCTGTAATTGATGGTTTTGATGTAGTTTCAGTACTATCAGAGGGAAGGTTGCAATTGATGTGAAAGAATGTATGTCATAGGGTTGCAATCCAAAATGAAAATGGTATTCTGGATCATGATTTAATGGCGAACTCTTTAGACAGATTGAACGACCGCCAAGGCAAGCTTTTCAACGTATGACTACCTAACTTTTTATCATTGATATTATGACTCAAATAATATATCATATGTTCTACCCCGTTGTCTTTGTGGACTAAAACCATAGAAATTGTTGTATTTGCAGTGGCAAGATACAAGAAATAATCACTCCGATAATTAGGGGGATACATTAATGACGCCCAGATCAGGGTATCTTTAAGCGTATCAAAATAATCTTGCACAAACTTATCCCAATCGAAGGAAATCCCCTTTTTCATGAGACGAGAAAATCCTTTAGCCATTTCGGCGTAGTTGGGTATGAACCTCCTTAGAAATTTAGCCTTTCCTTGAAGTCTCTTTAACTGAAGTAAGTTTGGTGGCACAGGAAAATTGAGAATGCCCTGGACCTTCAGTGAGTCAATTCGAATTCCATATTTTGAGATGAAGAATCCAAAAAAAAGACCAGTGCCAACAAAAAATACACATTTTTGTGGATTGAGGCATATCTTGTAGTGTCAAAAGCGTAAAAATATAGCTCTCAGATGCACCAGGTGATCAGTCCATTTTTGTGAATGTGCGGGTAAATCATCTAGATAAGGTTGAACAATATGCTTAATGTCATGGAAAGCATAATCCATTGCTCTCTGAAATTTTTCCCCGTCATTATTTAAACCAAATGGGAGTTAAAAATAAGCAAATGTGTCCCAGGGATAGAATAATGTTGTCTTATATTGGTCCTTTGGGCGAATATTGATTTGATTGTAACTGGAGAATCAATCCACGAATGAAAATATTTCAGAGTCGGCACATTCGTAAATAATTTTATTGATAAAGGGAGTAAGATAATTGTATTTTTGGAAAAGCAATATTGACATCTCGATAATCAATGCACACTCTAATTGTCACTTGTTTCTTCATGGCAGTAACAATGTTGGAAACACAATCAATAAGCGGAATAGGGTAAATGAAACCAACACGCAAAAAATTTTCAACTTCTTCGTTAATGGTAGCATCCCTCTTCAGATGAACAGGGTGAAGTCGTTGATGTACCAGTTTGACATCAGGGTACGTTTTAATTATGTGTTCAATAATACTAGAATCTATGCCTAGAATTTCCTCATAAGACCAAGCAAATACATCTCGGAATTTATGAAAAAAGAGTGAAAAGTGTTGAGTTCGGATGCATACACTACAAGAAAAAAGCACATTGGTGAGGGTCATGCTTGTGACGAACCTTTAAGGTCCGTCACCAATGTCACATATGGTGACAATCCTTAAAAAACCGTCACTGTAAGTGTATATAGTGATGGTCCTTTATGGTCTGTCACCAAAGACATTTTCAATGACACTTTTGGTGAGGGTCGTTAAAGGCCCATCACTAATTCTCTCTTTGGTGACACTTCTAGTGACGAACTTTTAATGACCCTCACTAATGCTCTTTTTTTTACTTTTGGTGACGGTCAAAAAATGTTCGTCATCATTGATCATTAAAAAACCATCACTGTAAGTGTATATAGTGATGGTCCTTTATGGTCCGTCACCAAAGACATTTTCAATGACACTTTTGGTGAGGGTCGTTAAAGGCCCATCACTAATTCTCTCTTTGGTGACACTTCTAGTGACTAACTTTTAATGACCCTCACCAATGCTCTTTTTGTTACTTTTGGTGACGATCAAAAAATGTCCGTCATCATTGATCATTCCAATGAGTTTTTGATGACGTTATGTGCTTGTTAATATGTTTTTTGTCAAAAGATAACAATTTAATACCATTATTGTCGAGAATTTTTTATAATATGTCCAAGGCCATAGTGGTTAGGGTTAGTCAATTTTTTAAGAAGTAATAAGCATGTATCATTTCCCTCAAGTAATGACTAGTCAAATAGAGATTTCCTATGAGTCAACACATGATTCATATCTATTAAGTTTATTATCTAACAAATTCCATTTAGATAAAGTTCCACTATTGTGTGTAGGAAATATATTATTTAATACATAATCGAGCTCTGACAATTCTATTAATGAGAAAGACCTAACAATCCTCAAAAATCTGGGCACACCTTAAATTAATGCTTTGGCACACACTAACATTTCTTAGCACCCCACATGTCTTGGAACATATTTGTACCTAGAACATATTGTGATGACACTGACGCCCAAGCACATGGTGGCATGTGCTAGCACAACATGGAACTATCCTAGCATGTGTTGGCATGCTGCATATAGTCCCTAGCATGCCCTAGAACACCTTGGTAGAATGCATTGACATACATTAGCACTTGGCACACAATGCCACTTGGAATGTATTGGGACCTATTATTAGTGTGCCCTGCATGACCCTTTTCAAAAAGATAAAGTCCTGACTTATTAACCCTCTTATTGGTTCTTCCTTTTGTTGCCTTGACACATATTGACATACCTTGGCACCCTGCGCCACATCCTTAACACCTAGCATGTATTGGCATATCTTGGCACTATTAATTGGCACATGATATAATTAGCACACCCTGGAACTCCCAAGCACACTTTGGGAAATCTTGACATGCCTTGATATTCCCTAGCATGCCTTACCAATGCTTAGCATACCTTGTCATTCCCTCCTTGGCATGACAAATACACTCATTAACACTAGTCTCTGGCAGTACACATTCCTCATATTCATTAACTTCCATTAATTTTTACCTAGTGATCCCTTAATGTTTTTTCCTAGTACTCTTTAACACTCATGAACATGCATTATCACTCTCTAGCACACATTATCACTCTTCAACATTCCCTTCCACTTTATAACATGCATAAAATTAGTCCCTAACACATATTGGCGCTTGGAAAGTCTTAGCATCTATGGAATACATTAAGATGCCTTGGTATGATTTGGCATGGTTTAATATTAAATTTATTTTTCATGTTCAAATGTTGGAAAGTAGATGAGAAGCAATAAAGGAATACTTGGCACTTAGAATGCACTAAGACTTAGCAGTTGGCACCTATTTCCGCCTAGTGTTGTTGTGCCTAGCATGCCCCTCTTGGAAAAGGTAAATTGATGACTTATTAACCCTCTTATGTGTTCATTTCCTTGTATTTTAATTTTTTTCTCCATTTTGTTGTCTTGACAGTCCCTGACACGCATTGACACACCCTTGCACATCTTGGCATGCCTTATCACTTGGCACATCTTAGCATGTTTGACATGTATTCCCATTATCTGGCACATCAAGGGGGTGAAGAGCGATGTAGTCCTAAAGTAGGTCGAGTATGAGGGCCGAGTAAGGGTTGTTAAAGGGAGGTCATGATCATCCTCCAAGAGCAAGATCATCATGTGAGTGTCTGTGGCAATGCCAGCACCTAATGGTCACTCCAGTCAGGGAAGTGTGTGATGTATATTGTTATTTTCCTTTTGGCAAATGTTTAAGAGAGGTTTCTCATGAGAATATGGGGTACATTTCAATGGTGTTCAGGTGAAGAAGCATCTTCTTGTCTCCGGTTGCTGAAATTTGATCCAAGAAACAAGGAGATTGGAAACCAGAAGGACAAGAAAATGCACCTACACTCGGTATACTTTTGATGCACTGTATAGAGGAAGTAAGATAACTAAATCAATTTTTCTTCAAATAAATTCGATAATAAATTGTAATTTCATCTCATAACAACTTGTGTCAAGCATCTGTCATGATGATCGAGTTAGTTCAAGAAATTGTAGTTGAGGGTCTAAGATGAGGTATCTAGAGGATTTCTAATATTTTGGGGTCCAAATAGTTGATGCATTAGTGGGGTGCAAGTGTAATTAACTCAATTAAATGAGTTAAAATCAGTTTAACTAGTTATAACTGAGTGATGAGCTAGTGAGAGGTCGAGTGAATTAAATTAGATTTAATTCAAAATGAGTGATCAATTAGATAACTGATAATTCACTATTAATAGTTGCATGCATGTCAGTTTTGAGGAATACCCAGTTGAGACATAGGTTAAAGGGAACATAACTATTAGTTGTATTCAGAGAAAATTTCCCATGTGTAGTTATAAAGTCATTGGGATGCCATGATGGATTGCGCAATCAAGGAAGACTAATTTTCCTAATTAATAAGGAGTTAATTCCCTAGGAATTGTATGAGCAAGGCAACTTGAAGTAAGGATGAGAATTGGCTAAGTAATAGACCGGGTTTGCCTAGATCAATGGGAGATAATTGATAGAGTGCTAGAGAATCTCATGAGAGATTAAGCATTGTATTGTTTCATGATTCCTTGAATTAATACACAATAGAGATAGATGGGTTTTGAGCAGTTTCTTTCCCCAAATACATAATGTTGCTATGCGATTGACAATTTATTTCTCTTACTTATATGTGATTGTGTGATCATGTTTTGTTTCCACAAATTGTAGGAAGGATTCAGTATCTTGCTTTAGTAGATTAAAAGATCATAATGAATCTCGTTGGTTAGATTTTTCGTCGTGGTGTCGAGCAGAATTTTTATAGTGCTTAGTTTGCAGAGAATATCTGAAGATTTTGGTGTGAAATTTTCAAAAACAAATAGAATATTTGGATTCCTTGCGAAAATCTACCCAAATGGAAAAAAAAAAATCGGTCGAATCGGAGCTCAGATGAAAGAGATATCATCGATTTAAAATAAACTCTTTTTTAGAAAATTTTTGTAATGTCGGGACAATTACACTGTGCACGAGTCAAGAATCTATATGCACTTGAGGTACCAGATGCATGCAAATATTTGAGGAGAAAGGCAGAAGTTAGAGAATTGGTTGTTTAGAGGGAGCATAAATTACCTCTCAACATGCATCCTCATGAGAAGTAGAGAGGAGACCAAGTGGAAGCATCCACTCAAGCAGAGACCTCCATGAGGGGGGAATTTTGAGCCATATGGGAAGAGGGAGAAACCATACCTCGAGGTGTAAGGTGGGGCGATGTGTAGACATAATTCCAAGATAAGAAATTTGGGCAAGGTCCATTGAGATGGCATGTCTCATGGATTGAACCTGGCTACGAGGAGCCCACAGTATAGCAGTAGTAGGAAGGATCAGTTATATTGATGTAGTTAGATGTCAGCAAGACATAAATTAGAGTGACAAATGTCAAATACTAGAGCAAAAATCAGAGTTAGCAACAGTTCAAAGGGAACAGATGCAGATGTTAGTAGCAACGTAGAGAATCCATTACTAGATAGGTGCAGTAACTAGCAGTAGTCAGAATACTCTGGTGACAGATGCATTATACTGATTCAGTTTTTCGGAGTCTATTCAGTTTCAAGTTTTGCAGGTGCAAACAACACTAGAGAAGTGTAGCATGCTGAACATTCCAAAGGTACTGGATGGGGATAGATTGAATTCCTTTCTTATTGAGAGGGAGTGTTGAAATTTGCAACAAGAAACAGTGAAATTGGCAACTAGAAAGGACAAAAAAAAAAGCACCCACACTGGTGAGGAATTTTGATGTACCAGGAGTGAGGAATGTGAGGCCTCTAATTTATTTTCCCCTTAAATAAATTGGACAATAAATTGTCATTTCGTCTTTTTAGCACTCAGATTTTCCTTGAAATTGTGGAAAAAGAAAGTAAATCCGAGGTAACCAAAAACCAACCTTCAAATACAAAATCTAGCGAATCTGTATCCAGAGAGGGCTCTCTCTTTAAAATTTAGCTTTGTTCTTAGAAAATATTAGGCTAGTTATAAGTCCAAGAGTTTTGTTTGAATTTAAATGGTAGAATCCACCAACTAAGGGTACGATTGAGTATTTCAGGCCACTGGGCTATGGAGTCGAAAGGATGGCTTTATTGGATTAATATTCTACACACAAGATGGCTTTGCAGGGCAAGATAGCCAAATAGAGAACAATTTTAGAATTTAAAGTGAATGGAATGGATTTTGAAGGGATGAAAGGCAATTAAGAATCTTTCAACATGTTCAAAGAAAGGAAGTGAATGATTACAAATAAAGAGCAGTTAATAATTCTTTACTATAGTAATCAAAATGTTTAAACCAGCGAAACAAGAGAAATTAAGAATTTGTTGCTTATAACCAATTTAGAAGAAAACATTTAGAATAATCACAATTGAAATTAGAGTACACTTAAGTAAGTTATGATTTATTCTTTTATGTCAATTATTCAGAAATGGAACACAGTGATATTATAAACAGATATAAAACTTTTAAAACATGAGATAAAGAAGACTTATTGAACTGTAGTCTGACACATGAATCCTGCAAAAAGTCTTGAGCTTCAAATCATCATCCAGCAAGCCACAAAGAAGTTTCTCCAAAACATGTTATTCCAAAAAAGTCACGTTATGCTAGTGAATCCACCAATACCTTTCGAGGGCTTATTTATACAAAAACTATTAACAATATTTCATAACAAAAGAGATATAATCTAGGGTGACTAATGAATAGATTACAATACAAATGGAGACATATGGTCTCATAGATAGGATAAATCAGTTGATGTTGTGTGTTGTCTCCTCTTTTTTAGAATGTGCTGGAAGCAGTTCCTTTATTTTAGCTCGTTGATGTCTTCTTGAGTAATTATTTTTGACTGCCTTTCTTATCTGATACTCTTTTATTCTTACTGATACACTTTAACTGCTGAACTAATATTCTTTGACTTTTATTCACCTATTTATCCTTTATCAAGATATACCTTAGTAAAATAGGCCAAAATGTTTTACCCAAGGATAGATTTATAAAAGTTCCTTCATCTCATCCCACCATTGAACTTCTGGCACCATGGTTCTTTGCAATTTTCTCAATGTTTCATCAGCTTCAGTGTATTTGAAAAAATTAGGCTGATATGGAAACAAATGTTTTATTTCATGTTCAAGATAAAATAAACTTTCCAATTTTTCATAAAGACTTTTCCCTATTGGCAATGTTCCTTCTGCTATACTGGTTGAAGAACTGGCTTGATTATCAACCTGTTTGTTTACTTTTGCTACAAAACTTTCCAAATCCATTAATTTACCTTCTTCATTAATAGGACTGGGCAAACCTTTATTTAACACAACATCAAATCTTTCTTTAAAGGTAAAAATTTCTTGCTGCATGTCTGAACACCTTCTTTCAATATTTTGCATAAGAGTCCTTTTGGTAAAAACTCTTTTGATTTCCAAGATAGTCCATATTCTGTCCTGAATTCCAACTTCTGCAAGTTGCTGCTTATTCTGAGTATTCAAAAAATTGATAAGTCTATTAGCTTCTTCTGGCATATTCCCTAATTCTTCCCTTGCTTTCTCAATTTCCTCCAGAGCCAATCTGACTAAATCCTGTTGTTCATACATTATTTGAATAGAAGACCAAATGTTATTTATTGATTGAATAATGTTATACCAAATAATTTCTTTTCATTCACTTAAATTTCTTTCCATTGTAAGATCCTTTTCCAATGCTTTAACTGATTTTTCTAGTTTTTTTATTTCTCTTGTCTTCTCAGCAACATTTATTTTTGATTGATCATATTTATTTTCTAGAGTATAAAGCTGAGACTTTAAGCTTTGGAGTTCTGTCACTTGCAGTTTTAATTCATTCATTGCTTTGATTAATTCATTAGAACCCTTATCAGAAGTGTTCACCTGTGTTAGCTATGCTTGTTGACCTGTGATTGGTGTACCTGTTCCTGTGGCTACCTGTGTTGTAGTTGCTGGAATAATGGACTCTTTATCTTTTAATGCTTGCTCAAGTTATTTTTCTGTTTCAATGTCGTTATCTACGGCATGTTTTCTAAATTTTTCATTACTTTCACTTTAGGGTATCTTTGAAGTCAAGAAGTTTATGATCAATCAAGCTTCAATGCCAATGTCATCATCTTTCCTTCTGACACGCGCCAATGCCCTTAGCATCTTTAGGATTATGACCCAAATCATAATTACTTCTCCAAAGATTTTATCATGTTATCCTTGCTTGAAGAAGTCACTCCAGAGTCAAGAAACAGTATTATCTGTGATTCAGAATTGTGAGCTGCCATAGCTTTTCCAGTGAGTGTAGAATATATCATTTCTCCAGTCTAATTGTGTAATTCAATCTGGTCCAAAGGATGAATATCTTTTGCTAGGACCTCAAAATTGGTTATGATATAATCAGATGCTATCTATGGTTGTTGTACTTTGGGTTTAAAATGGCTCATTAGAATTTTACCCTGTTGAATGTCAAAAGCTAACATTAATCTCTCTTGATTTTTTGGAGCCATTTTAAGATATTGATTATACACCTGTATCCTCAGTGGATCATTCCTCTCTTTTATATCGATGAAAGTCTTCTTTATGTCTCCTGCATCTTTCTTTGGAGGTTTAAAATAAGATATTTATGTACTTAGCTGCCTATGCATTGTCTTTCCTTGAAGATCAGAGTATGTACCACTAACTGAACTTGTTTGCTGACTATCTTCTCTTTCTGGAATATCAATGATTTCTTCATATGATTCAACTTCTGGAAGTGGATTCATTTTCTGCCTTTTAGCCTGAGGCTGTTTTGAAGATTCCTTGGGAGGAGTAGGACCTTCAGCCTCTCTTTTCTTTCCCTTTTGAATATTCAGTGGAGTTTGCAAGTTTGCCATTTCTATTAGATGCATTTCTACTGGATCAGTTTGAAGAGGAACCTGTACTTGTCCTTGTGCCTGAGATGTTTGAGGTAGTTCAGTCAATTTGAATGTTTCAATCACTTGTATTTTAGGCTCTTTCTCTTTTCCTTTGGATTCAACTGCAATTGATGGAATGTTTTCCTGTGATTTTTGTTGAAAATTCCCTGCTGAATAAGGACCAATATCTGGTACCTGCACTTTCCCAAAAAATTCTAGGTCAAGCATTTTTCCAAGATCTTTCATTACATTGTCCATATTGTCTTCTTCACTATTCTGTTCAATTAATGTTCCTTCTACCCATTCATCTGTACTGGAAAACTTTTCAATTTCAGGAATTCTTCGATGCATGTAGGGTGCTGATTTATTTTTCATTCTTTTGTCACAAATAAAGTTGAATGGGTCATAGGGTACCCAGTGGAAAATTTTCTCTAATATACAATGTTCCTCTAATATCTGTTGAGCTTCTTCCACTCCATCCCTAGAATTGCAGATAAATGGACCTAATTGGCTCTTTATCCTGAGTTGAGCCTTTTTCTTGGCATTACAGAAGTGAATTATATCTGAATTGTTCATTTGTCTGAAATACTCAAATGCAAAAAGTCTCATTGGAACATATCTCGGAAACTTGAAAGGGCTCAATTCACATCCGTAAATTCTAATTTCAGTATGATTATGATAGAAGCACCAGTCACCTATCTTATAATGTTTTGAAAGCTGAAGGATTTTCGTAATTTCATTGCTGAGTCTTCGAGGGGCAACTCCTATCAACAAGGTAGTTGCAGGATGTATGAAAACATCAATGAACTCAATATAAGAATAGGGAGAACCTGGGGAACAATGAGTAATGGCTGACCAAAAGATAACAAATCTTGGATTCCCTTGGGTATCAAGTTTTTTAATATAGAAAGGGAAAGTTGCTGGCTGGTAATAGAGGATGAGATGGTAAATGACAGTAGAATATTTGAATACTTTCTCATTCTCTAATCTCATCAATTGATTATGACTCTTATCTACAATGAAATATGCATAGTTTTATTACATGCTATGAGGTCAGTGTATTATGGGAAATACATCAGTAATAAATTATTCACATAATTAATTGTATTAAAAACCAATTATAAAATATATCATATCTAAATATTTTGACCTTCTTCGTTGAAATAAACATTAGCATATGAGCATTCAGAAGCACGTTCGCCACATGAAGGTTTGAAAATGCTAGGTTAACTCCTCTTGGGATAATTTAGTGGATTTATCCAATAACCTCCATTAACAAAGGAGGCAGTGCTTCACCCATTTAAATGGTAACATATCAATGATGTGATTGAGCAAAGAATGGGAAAGCGATGTTTTTGCTTGGGGATACATCGTTTCTTTTTTTGGATTTTGGATCATAATTAGTATGGCAATAATGGATAATTTCAGGAAAGATATGGATTGAGGGAAAAAGGTATCTAGGAAGACCAGACTCCCATAACCTAATAATATCTAAGCCATTCAAATAATTGTCTCTGCAGCGACAATGAATTCGAAGGGGACTTTCACTGAAAACTAAGTCTTTAATCTGAAAATATTTATCCACTAATGATAAGTAATCCAAATCTCTATGGGGGGCATTCAATGGGGCTACATTCAGGGCTACAGGAACTTCCATTTTTTGGTTCTTGTGTATTCAAAGAAATCAAAAAATTCGTGATTTTACAAATTTGAGCAAGATGATAAAGCTCTGGATTAAAATGGCACACCAAGAAGTTCGTGAATATTATATTTTCGCTTTTTAGACTGGTGGATCCGAAGAACCAATCCTTTGAATCATTAGTGGTACCAGAAAACTCAGCTTCTTCGAAATTAACAAGTAAATGAGTAACACTGCTTAGAGAAGGAATTGTGGACACGAAAATGTTCATGGCAGCGGATGGATGTTGGAACACTGGTTTGATAGTAGCTTTCATCAGAATTCAGTTGAACAATAGTTTGATAGTCGATTTTGAATTTTTTCGCACAGAGGGCACAGTTGCTTTCAATATACAAAATGATAAAAATTGCGCGAAGTTTTGTTTTATTCGTAAAGTCAAAAGGAATTTTTTATTATTTTTTAGGATGATGTCATCAGGTACAATGGACATGTCATGGGGAATGGGCGGTAAGCGGTATATTCCGCACCACTTTTGGGAGCAGGCGGGTTTTTACGAATTGGCAGCGATTCCATTGAGCACACGACGCGTGGCCAGTGCACTGTTTGGAAACCACTCCCATTTCGCAGACAAGGTCTCTTGACGAGATGGTAGCAGTATCATGTATGGAGTTTGGGATTTTCAAAGTGATGATCCAACGGTGATCCAGACGGGAAGCTGTTGTGGGAGTTAATGCGCGGGATCGTTAACTTAATTAATCTTTTCAGGAGTATTTTCATTGGCGGAGGGTAGGTTATTAACTAATCTAGGTGATTAATTAATTCCGTTTTTATGAAGGGTGGAGGTCAAAAATTTCGGGTTTTATTTGTTTTTTCGTTTAAAACATAAATATATGTTTAAACCCTTTTTCTATGTATTTTTTTATTATATAGAAATAAATCAATATGATTTATTTACTATAAGGGGTGAGGATAGTTATATGGATATGTTTTTAGCCAAAGGGATTTATAATGCGGGTTTTTATTTCCTCATGTAGGTTTAGATATTTTGGCTAAAAACTTATAGTAAGAGGGTTTTGGAGATATTATTATAAAAGGGAATTAAATATAATAGGATAAGGTATTTTTACAAGGATTTAATATATAAATTAAAGTTAATATGACAAAGGACAAGGTAAACTCAAAACACTTAAATATAACCAAGAAAGTGAGAATTCTTCAAAGTAAATTTGCATTATAATACTTTCATCACTTAGACTTAGAATAAAAGTGATTTTGAGGGATTTTATGGAATATAGCATGATTTTCCTAAGTATAATGGAATTTTACTTAGGAAAGGATTAAAAGTGAATGAGTGTAATGATGAATAACTTCAAGTACTTAGGTCTTTTCAATTATTGGGCCGAGGGTCCGGTTCCTCCAAAAGTCAAGGAAATTCCTTGAGCCCCTTTAATCTTCAAATTCCTTAGCACTTTGGGGAAATTTGTGAAAGCTTTAGGGAAAAAGTGAGATGGGAAGTTAATGATTTTGACTTTGCTTTCTATGACATGCTTCTAGTGTATCATCTTCCTTTGCAATTTGTGATGAAAGTAAAAGATTAGCACATCTAAAACCATCATTCATCACATGTAATTCCAGCATGCAACATCTACCTACCCTACCTACTTACTCTACCATTTTCTCTTCTTTATTAGGGTGCACTTAGACTGGCAAACCCTTATCAATCTTCTTTTTCTTTTACATGGCAAACCTATCTAAGACTACACTTATTACATCCAAGGGCTCAGATTAAACTGATGAGCTCCTTTTATTTACTCTACCTATCTACTTATCTGCCAAGATTAAATAGTTTGGTCAGATATTTATTCTCTATTTCTAAAACATGAAATTGAAAAATGAATTAATCAAGTTTAAACTGTTTGACTCTTCATAGATTGTGGCAAAAGTTTGACAAACTGCGCACAATTTTGTTTATTACAAAAATGAAATAGTAGTGGTATCACCTGCACTTTCCCTGTCTATTTTTGTCAGGGGTTAATTTTCACTTTTTTTATTCATTTTATTCTTTTTACCCTTTGATTTTTCTTTTAGTATACCTCTTACATTTTTAAGTGATTTTAAGGAATGTACCACCTTTGCACAAGAAAAGGTTTGAACACATTGTGACAGTTCAATAAGACTACTGGTAAAAAATGACACCTATTGGTATAGGAGTCTAACACCGGGTTCCACTTGGGGACAGATTTTCCCTATGAAAAGTCAAGAATGTGAGGTCGTATGCTCCAAAATACCTTCAACTAACCATGAAATCTTTCTTTTTCTGCATATTTATTGTATATATGACAGTGAAACTTCAATCTGTGGCCTTCACTTCGGGCTTCAACTTCAGGAATCCACCATCCAATCAAAACTGATGCATTAGAAAGGATATATTATGTACAAGTTAGAAAAAATCAGAACATCCTAGTAAATGGGATCAAAATAGTGCTTTAGCATTCGACCATTGACTGGTCCTTCCTGAGCTTCCGAATCATCCAAATTTTTCAAAAAGTATGTGTTATTTCCCTGTAGAGCATGAATGAGGTAAGGTCCTTTCCATAAGAAATAAAATTTCCCATGTTTTCCTTTATCTTCCCTTCTGGAATCCCATCTCAGAACTTTGTCTCCTAGTTGAAAATCTTCTGCTTTAGTCCTTTTGTTAAACATTTTCTTTAAATTTTCTTGCAATACTTGGGATCGTTGATACACTTCTTCTCTGGTCTGCTGCAAGTGAATTGTTTGGTTTATTCTTATCTGAATATCATTTGGTTCTACTTGAGCCTCCTGAAGTAACTTCATAACAAGAATTCCTAAGGATGATGGAAATCTTGCCTCAATACCATAAACTAATTCATATGGACTGGTCCCAATTGATTTCTTAGTTGTAAGTCTGTCTGCCCACAATGCATTGGTAAGTTTCTTATGCCAATTCTTTTTATTTTCTTCCAATAATTTTTTAACGATATTAATAAGGCTTTTATTTGCAGATTCTGCCAGTCCATTACCCTGAGGATAATAGGCTATTGAATGGCCTAAAGTGATGTGATATTTATTGCAGAAACTAATCATTTTCTTAGACTTAAACGCAGTAGCATTATCTGTTATAATTTTTTCGGGACAGCCAAATCTTGAAGGTATATTGGTTTCTAAGAACCCTATAATTACAGCATCATTGGCTTGTCTGCATGGGATAGCTTCGATCCATTTAGTAAAGTAATATGTGCCAGTAAGGATCCATCTGTGTTGCCCAGAAGAAGGAGGATGGATTTCTCCAATAAAATCTAGTCCCCATTGTTGAAAGGGTCTCTCGGTGGAAATTGGTTTTAATGGTAAAGGTAACAACTTTCTTTTGCCCTCAAAGATCTGACACTTATGACAAGCTGTTACAAATTTTTTAACATCTGAAAAATAAGGTTGGCCAGTAAAAACCAGCCCTTAAGATTTTATCTGCGGTTGACTTCCAGTAGAGGTGTCCTCCACAATCTCCTACATGAAATTCATTAAGAATCTTGTCAGTTTCATCTTTCAATAAAAAATTTAATAGAATTCCATCATGATTCTTCCAAAAAAGAGCACTATCTAAAATACAATATTTTAAAGATGTCATTTTCAAAAATCTTTGTTTCATTCTGGACAACCCTGGAGGAGCTTGCAGGTTTAAAAAAAACATAAATGATATCAGTGTACCAAGGTGAGTCTAAAAAGGCTTGACTGATTTGTGGAGTCGCCATCTCCTGTTCGTCATCCAGCTCGTTAATATCCAGGGCTTGGCAATTTGTTTCAGTCATGAGTTGAGCCAAACCTTGACCTTTTATGAGTTTTGTTGGTTTAATTTCAATATCATATTCTAATATGGTAGCTATCCGCTTACCTCTTTTGCCTTCAATACCATCTTGAGTTAAGATGTCTTTAACGACATCATTAGGTACATAAGCTATCACATGAGAATACAATATATAAACTCTGAAATCTTTAATTGCTTTCACAAGTGCAAAAGCTTGTTTCTCCATGATATTGTATTTCAAAGATGCATCTCTAAGTGCTTTACTAAAAAAGGCTATTGGTTTTTCACATCCCTGATCATCCTTTTGTAGTAAAACAGCTGCAACTGTATGTTCAGAAGCAAATGAAAAAATTATAAAATCTCTATCAAATTTTGGACTAGTAAGAACTGGTGTTCTGGTTAAAGCCATTTTAATTTCTTCAAATGATTGCTTGGCTTCCACGGTCCAGTCAATGCTTGAATCTTTTCTTAACATGTTAGTAAGCAGTCTAAGTAATTCAGCCAAACTAGAAATGAATCTTCTTAAGAAATTGATCTTTCCTATGAAAGCTTGAAGTTCTTTAATGTTTCTGGGATGAGGTATCTGCAAAATTGCTTGTATTATTTCAGGATCAATTCTAATGCCATCTTTAGAAATAATGTGACCTGGGATTTTTCCTTCTTCAAGACCAAATAATGATTTTTTCGGATTTAAAGAAATACCATCCTGCATTTTATAAACACTTGTCTTAGATGATCTAAATGTTGCTGATCTGTTTTGGAAAAAATAGTTAAATCATCTAGATAAATAACCAGAAAATCATGTATTTCCTTGGCAAAGTCAATGTCCATTGCTCTTTGGAAGGTTTCTCCTGCGTTTTTGAGTCCAAATGACATCTTGACATATTTAAAAGTACCCCATGGTGTTGTAAATGTTGTTTTGTCTTGATCATCAGGATGAACCAAAATCTGGTTATACCCTGAAAACCCATCCAAAAGAGAAATCCTTGAAGACCCCACTACCCTCTGTAAGATATGGTCCATTTTAGGCAAAGGATAGTTGTCTTTCAAAGAAAATTTGTTCAAATTCCTCAAATTGACACACATTCTAATCTCTCCAGTCTTTTTTCTTGTTGGTACTAGATTAGAAACCCATTCAGAGAACTTAATAGGAGCTATAATTCCTGATTCATACATTCTTTTAATTTCTTTCTCAATTGAAGGTGGTAAAACAAGATTGATCCTTCTAAGTTTTTGTTTGAGAGGTTTTTGATCTAGTTTCAAAGGTATTGTATGTTGAATGATTGATGTATCATATGACTTCAGATCTTCATAACTCCAGGAAAAAACGTCCTGGAATTCTTTTAAAAGTTCAACATATTTAACCTTTTGATCTTCTGTTAGAGATTTAGATAGTTTAACCATCTTGGGATTTTCTTCAGTTCCCAAATTGACTTCATCAATATCAGCTTTTACAGGTTCCATTTTGGGTTTTAAGGGAATGTCATTCGAGTCAAAAAGATCTTCTAAAGGAGTCAATCCTTTAGGTAAATGATTATCTTTTAGATTAATAATTTTCGATTCATCTTCAATAATTTCATCGAATTCCATTTGTTTCAAATCCTGCATATCTTTTTTAGTGAATTTGGTTGGGTGAAGCATATGAATTGCAGTCTCTTCTGAAATATTCGTTTATTGTTCATCTAGTTGATCAGATTCATAGATTGTTGTGTCTTCATCTATACTACTGTTAGAGAACTCATTTTCTAATGTCAAAAAATTATTGATCTGATTATTATTTACAAGCACTTGCCAATTCATGATATTGTCCGGTATAGCAGGTCTATTTCTAATCTCAGCTGTGAACTGATGATTAGGTTCAAAAGGTAACTTACAGGTGCTAGCGAACATTGCAACAATGTGAGCATGCAAATTTTGTTTTCTAGGAATTTTGGCAAGTTGAGCTTGTAGAAAATTGTTGAGAATTTCCACAACTGTTTCTCTGTATTGTTTCAATCTCGGATCTTTTGTTGAACATTCACCATTTATTTGTTGAATAATTAACTCAGAGTCTCATATGATTGATAATCTAATTGCTCCTAACTTTTTGACATGTTTAAGCCCTAGCAAAAGGGCTTCGTACTCCGCCATGTTGTTAGTGCATCTAAAATTCAAGCTATAAGCATGACCTTCGGAATGATCATTTTCAACATTATGTAACCAAATTCCAGCCCCTGCTCCTAATTTATTTACCGAACCATCAAATTCTAAATGCCACAAAATTTCATGTTCATAATCTTCATCAACTTTTTTAACATGTTTCTTAACAGAAGGCTTTGGTCTTTCAATTTTCTTGGTGTTTCTTGATTGTCTGGTGTTTCTTTGTTTTCAGAAATCTCTTCAATTTGGACGGTAGATTTAGTTGCAGTCTCTGTTTCTGGTGCTTCTAGCTCAGTAGGAAGGTCCAATTCAGCATTATATAGGATGAAAGAGTCCATATCAGAATGTATTGAATAGACAGGGAAGTTTTCAGGCTTCTCATGGCTACTGACAAGATATTTCATTAAGGTCTCTCTATACAATCTTTTAGGCTGACCAAATACTGAAATAGTTGAATATGACATATCTAATTGTAGAGATCCTCTGAGTTTGGCACCCCAGGATCTAGACAATAACATACCATATTTAGGAGGAATATCAGAAACTACTACATCTATCAGAATAGATTTCGCAGGGTATTGTACCAAAGTAATACACAAATATTTAATCAAACCTAAACATCTTACCTGACTAGAATCGAAAGAAAAAAGATCTTTATATGGTCTGGTAATGTCTAGGTTTAATATTTCCATTACTGCTTTTGGCATTAAATTGTGGGACGCTCCAGAATCAAGCATGGTGTTATGTAGTATTTTATCATGAACAATCAAGCTCACATAAAATGGAGGAGTTCTTCCACTTTCAGGTTTGCCATTAACTTCAGGACCAAAAAGTAGTTTGGGTTGATCATCAAACACATTCACTGAATCATCCATTCCATTAATGTTAAGGGATCTGCTGATTTGGCTTCTATACACATCATGTTTAGCTAATTCTGCTAAGGGAACAACTATCTTTAGTTTGCCTATTTCAGCTTCTAGATTGAAAGATTTTTCTGTTTTAGCTCTAGTGTTTTGAACAGTTGGATTTTCTCTACTTTTTGGGTCTTCAGCATTTTTCTCTTTTTCATGAGTGGGATTATGAGTTGAAGGTGTTTCTGAATTAACTTCTACTGGTTCTTCTACATTTCCTACAAGAGGAGAAGTATTATAAATGTGTTTACTATTCAGTTGATTGTCAGACACATCTTCAGTTATTGGATTTGCGGGGTTAGGACTTGTCCTAGACAAAATTTGTACAGGAGGAATGTTTTGTACAGGAGGGATGTTAGTTTTACCTTTGACGTTTTGTTTTACAGCTTTCTGTTTGTTATTCTCTGGCACATCAATCCGTCTGCTTATCAAATTGTATTGTTTATGAACCTCATAAATAGTTGTGTCATAGCCTTTTTTAAAATCAAAAGTTTCTCCTGAATGAGTTTGAAATGTCTCAAGAATGTGATTTTCTTGATCATCTTGAGATAGGAAAACTTCTGGTTCATTATTGTTTTCAGTCACGTTATTTATTTCAACATCCTCTATTGGTTCTTCAGAAGATGATCCTTCCACAAAATTTTCTTGGAATGGTGGCCTGATGTTTTGGTCAGGAACATTTTTCCCAGGATTTTGGTTTTGATTTCTTCTGAAGTTTGGGTTTCTAACAACATTTTGACCATCGCCAGAAGACTTTCTTTCGATTGTCTCTACTCTGTCTCCCAGTCTTTCCATACCTTTAATAATTGCATCCAGCTTTCTTTCAAAAGCCGAAGGTTCTTCATTTACAGGCATCCTTCTTTCAGCTCTAGCCCTAGCTCTTTTTTCTATGAGGTTAGCTTCAACACTAACCACTATGCTTTGCATCTCTTCTAGGGTTTGAGGGGCTCTTTCCCTAAGTGAATATGCTATTTCAGAGTCAAATCCATCAGGAAATTTAAGCAGTACTGAATCAGGAGGGGGTCTAGGGTTATGGGGAACCGCGTTGTACGCTTCGTTGAATCTAATGATGTAATCTTGCACTGTTTCATTAGGTCTTCTTCTCAATTTTTCAAATTCTGATAGGATCTGAAGAGGGTCTTTCTTCTTCTCCCATCTATTCAAAAATGCCCTATACAAAGTTGGTAAATTAGCAATACTGTTTGGAGCAAGGGCCCTAAACCATGTCCTGACTTCCCCAGTAAGACTCTGAACAAAAATTCTCATTCGGAGATCATCAGTGTCAATTTCATAAAATTCAAAGTAATTAGTCATCCTTTTGGTATGTTGTTGAGCAGTATAAGTACCGGATCCATCAAAAGGGGTGATCTTACTCTGATAATCTTGGGGCAAAGCAACAGGGTTGGCTGGAAACTGTAACGGAGCATATCTATTGGCCATTGGAAGGTGTAATGGAATAACAGGTGATGGTGGTCTGGAAGGAGTGGGTGTAGGAGTAGAAGGAGTAACTTGGGTTTGGGAAGTTTGAGGGAAAGTAGCTGAACTTGGGGAAGCTTCAGGAATTACAGAAATGTTTGAAGTTTCTTCAAAGGTCTGTTCATATTTAATGGAGTTTTGTAAATGTCTATCAAGATGATATGAAACAAATCTCAATTGTAAATCTTCAAGAAATAATGGATCTGGAACTAGCTTAGACAATTCAGATTCAGAAAAATTCACAAACAAAGATGTTTCAAATCGCTCATCAAAAGGTATTTCATCAAAATATATAATCTTCACAGGACAGGATGTTGATCTAGAAAGAGGTCTGGAACTTCCAGAACTCTCTTGACTTCCTCTTTCAGAGCTTTCTTGACTTCCTTGTCTTCTAAAAATCCTAGGAATCAGATTTGGATTTTCAAATATCGGCGGTGGATTAGGGTCAGGATTTGACTTGGTATGACGAATCCTTTCTGAACCCAGTTTTCCTATACTTTATCTTTTTGGTTTTTTTTTTGGAATACAATGAAAGTACAACTTCAGCAAATTCTTCAAGAAATTTAAGATTTTTGATTAAAATTTTCCCAAAGATTTATTGAATTAGAGAATCTGATTAAACATTTGAAACTAAGGTTCAGTGTATAAGCTAAATTAGAGATAGACTAAAGCATCGTTTATTTACTATGCAGTTGCAGAGAAAAAGTGTTTCAAAGGCTACCTGGCTGATCTTCAGACTCTGTCTATAGCTTATAAGTGAACAATATTAACAATAAAAATGATTCAGGGTCCCCAGTATGGTCGCCACTATGTTAGCACTCAGATTTTCCTTGAAGTTGTGGAAAAGGAAAGTAAATCCGAGGTAACCACAAACCAACCTTCAGATACAGAATCTAGCCAATCTGTATCTAGAGAGGGCTCTCTCTTTAAAATTTAGCTTTGTTCTTAGAAAATATTAGGCTATTTATAAGTCCAAGAGTTTTGTTTGAATTTAAATGGTGGAATCCGCCAACTAAGGGTACGATTGAGTATTTCAGGCCATTGGGATATGGAGTCGAAAGGATGGCTTTATTGGATTAATATTCTACACACAAGATGGTTTTGTAGGGCAAGATAGCCAAACAGAGAACAATTTTAGAAATTAAAGTGAATGGAATGGATTTTAAAGGGATGAAAGGCAATTAAGAATCTTTCAACATGTTCAAAGAAAGGAAGTGAATGATTACAAATAAAGAGCAGTTAAGAATTCTTTACTATAGTAATCAAAATGTTTAAAACAGCGAAACAAGAACAATTAATAATTCGTTGCTTATAACCAATTTAGAAGAAAACATTTAGAATAATCACAATTGAAATCAGAGTACACTTAAGTAAGTTCTGATTTATTCTTTTATGTCAATTATTCAGAAATGGAACACAGTGATATTATAAACAGATATTAAACTTTTAAAACATGAGATAGAGAAGACTTATTGAACTGTAGTCTGACACATGAATCCTGCAAAAAGTCTTGAGCTTCAAATCATCATCCAACAAGCCACGAAGAAGTTTCTCAAAAACACTTTATTCCAAAAAGTCAATGTTACAGCAAAGTAGTAGAATCCACCTTCAATACTCCTTTCGAGGGCTTATTTATACAAAAACTATTAACAATATCTCATAACAAAAGAGATATAATTTAGGGTGACTAATGAATATATTACAATAAAAATGGAGACATATGGTCTCGTAGATAGGATAAATCAGTTGATGTTGTGTGCTGTCTCCTCTTTTTTAGACTGTGCTGGAAGCAATTCCTTTATTTTAGCTCGTTGTTGTCTTCTTGAGTAATTCTTTTTAACTGCCTTGCTTGTCTGATACTCTTTTATTCTTACTGATACACTTTAACTGCTGAATGGATACTCTTTGACTTTTATTCACCTATTTATCCTTTACCAAGATATACCTTAGTAAAATAGGCCAAAATTTTTTACCCAAGGATAAATTTATAAAAGTTCCTTCATTTCATCCCGCCATTGAACTTCTGGCACTCTGGTTCTTTGAAATTTTCTCAATGTTTCATCAGCTTCAATGTATTTGAAAAAATTAGGTTGATATGGAAACAAATGTTTTATTTCATGTTCAAGATAAAATAAACCCTCCAATTTTCCATAAAGGTTTTTCCCTGTTGGCAATGTTCCTGCTGCTGTACTGGTCGAAGAACTGGCTTGATCATCAACCTGTTTGTTTACTTTTGCTACAAAACTTTCCAAATCCATTAATCTACCTTCTGCATTAACAGGACTGGGCAAACCTTTATTTAACACAACATCAAATCTTTCATTGAAGGTAAAAATTTCTTGTTGCATGTCTGAACACCTTCTTTCAAGATTTTGCAAAAGAGTCCTTTTGGTAAAAACTCTTTTGATTTCCAAGATAGTCCCTGTTCTGTCCTGAATTCCAACTTCTGCAAGTTGATGCTTATTCTGAGTATTCAAATAATTGATAAGTCTATTGGCTTCTTCTGGCATATTCCCCAACTCTTCCCTTGCTCTCTCAATTTCTTCCAGAGCCAATCTGACTAAATCCTGCTGTTCATATATTATTTGAATAGAATACCAAACATTATTTATTGATTGAATAATGTTATACCAAATAATTTCTTTTAATTCACTTAAAGGTCTTTCCATTGTAAGATCCTTTTCCAATGCTTTAACTGATTTTTCTAGTCTTTTGATTTCTCTTGTCTTCTCACCAATACTTATTTTTGATTGATCATATTTATTTTCCAGAGTGGAAAGCTGAGACTTTAAGCTTTGGAGTTCTGTCACCTACAGTTTTAATTCATTCATTGCTTTGATTAATTCATCAGAACTCTTATCAGAAGTGTAAGACAATTTTGCGTAGAAGAAGACGGGTTGTGACCCTTAGAGCGAGGTTTATTTCTGCAATAAAGACCACACATCTGGAAGATGGTTTGAAAATTCAATATGTGTGGAGACAACATATCCAAAGGAGGGTGGAACCTAAGCATAATATTGAGAATGCAGATGAAATGTGCCATATGAAGAATGGATTGACATGCAAAGGAGTTGATTTTGGTGGACTTTCCATAGATTTTTAGACAAAGATCTGAAGAAACCTATAAAAAATTAGTAAATGGACTGTTAGTGGCTGATTTGTGACCCTAGTTCAGTCATCTACAAATTGTTAGAAGTATGATAAGAGGAGTAGTTCATAGTTGTTCGTAGATTGGACAACAAAGATCAAATTTTCAATACACAATAACAATGATCTTGAGAGGACTGAAACCATTGTTAGGTGGTAGACTTGAAGAGCCCTAGATGAAGAAAATATTGTGGGCCCTATATCAGTAAAAATAATTGACTGTGGTTGGGCAGATTGATGGTAGTCCAAGTATAGTTGGAGGGTTGTTAGGTTACTATCAAAGAAGAGCCCTGACTCTTGTTCTGGTGAAGGACAACAAACTTGTTAGAAGGGCAGGTGTATAGGGCCTAAGGATGTGCAGACTTTGAAGGACTAAAGTGTTACACCATTTTTTGTTCATCTAACCTACTATCATTAGATGGACCCAAGTACACCATGTAAGACCAATTTTACCCTAAGTAAAATTTCTTTCACTATGTAAAATAACTTAATAAAACACATTTATTAGGTTGTTTATGGTCTAAACAGGAAACCCTAAAGGGAAATATTAAACAAATCTATATTTGTTTGATTTCCCTCATGGAATAATTGATTAAACAATAATTTAATTATTATTCTTGGTCATGTTTAACCCAAAACAAAGAAATTAATTAGATAAATCCTTATTTATCTTATTATTTTCTAGGAATAACTATTTTAATCTTATTTAAATAATATTCCTTGTTAAATATGACTAAATCACCCATAAATAATCAAATAAATCATTATTTATTTGATTATCTTTCAACCACTTCCTTAAAATGATAAATAAATCATTTATTTATTTATTATTTACAAATAAAGGGATTTGACCCAAGTCAAATACTTTTTCCCTCCAACAAATATAATAAAATATTCTATAAAAGGTGGATCTAGATTTGGTTAATGTTATTTTAATCATGCACCAAGATCTAGAATGACCCAATATTTTGTTATAAATAGGAGGGTGTCTCCTACCATTCTTCACCTTTTGTTGCCTATTAGATCACTCTGGATCTAAGCTCTTGGTCTGACTTTGAGCCATTATCATTGTCATATTTTCCATTATTTGCTGTGTGAGCTCCCTCTGAGTTCTATCTTTGTCTGGGTTTTCTACAACAACAAGAGAGAGAAATGCTAGATCTGAAGTGTTGAGGACTTCCAAGAATCCATCCCATTGAAGAGAATTGGAAACACCTTCTTGTTTTCCTCCCAGGTGCCCTTAATACAAAAATTCTTTCAAAAATATTGTTCTTGTCTTTTCTATTTGATGTATGGAGCAAAACCTTATTTTTACTGCTTAATGTCTCTCTATGCATAGATCTAGTTTTTTGCAGCACTTGTCTTGATCAACTAACTGCAGATCTCAAGATATTGGCAGCCACATTTGATGTTAGGGCTATAAGTTATGCATAGCTAAAGTGGTCTTTTTTCGTACACTTCGACAAACTGTTACACCATTTTTTAGTCATCTAACCTACTATCATTAGATGTACCCAAGTACACCATGTAAGACCAATTTTACCCTAAGTAAAATTGCTTTCACTATGTAAAATAACTTAATAAAACACATTTGTTAGGTTGTTTATGGTCTAAACAGGAAACCCCAAAGGGAAATATTAAACAAATCTATATTTGTTTGATTTCCCTCATGGAATAATTGATTAAACAATAATTTAATTATTATTCCTGGTCATGTTTAACCCAAAACAAAGAAATTAATTATATAAATCCTTATTTATCTTATTATTTTCTAGGAATTATTTTTTTAATCTTATTTAAATAATATTCCTTGTTAAATATGACTAAATCACCCATAAATAATCAAATAAATCATTATTTATTTGATTATCTTTCAACCACTTCCTTAAAATGATAAATAAATCATTTATTTATTTATTATTTACAAATAAAGGGATTTGACCCAAGTCAAATACTTTTTCCCTCCAACAAATATAATGAAATATTCCATAAAAGGTGGATCTAGATATGGTTAATGTTATTTTAATCATGCACCAAGATCTAAAATGACCCAATATTTTGTTATAAATAGGAGGGTGTCTCCTACCATTCTTCACCTTTTGTTGCCTATTAGATCACTCTAGATCTAAACTCTTGGTCTGAATTTGAGCCATTATCATTGTCATATTTTCCATTATTTGTTGTGTGAGCTCCCTTTGAGTTCTATCTTTGTCTGGGGTTTCTACACCAACAAGAGAGAGAAATGCTAGATCTGAAGTGTTGAGGACTTCCAAGAACCCATCCCATTGAGGAGAATTGGAAACACCTTCTTGTTTTCCTCCCAGGTGCCCTTAATACAAAAATTCTTTCAAAAATATTGTTCTTGTCTTGTCTATTGGATGTATGGAGAAAAACCTTATTTTTACTGCTTAATGTCTCTCTATGCATAGATCTGGTTTTTTGCAGCACTTGTCTTGATCAACTAACTGCAGATCTGAAGATATTGACAACCACATTTGATTTTAGGGCTATAAGTTATGCGTAGCTAAAGTGGTCTTTTTTCGTACACTTCGACAAAAGATTCATACTAACAATTAGCGGCTCCACACGGGTTTTCAATTACGACCGCTGTCGTTTTTCATATTCTTGCATATCCAGCTACTTCAGACCCTAGGGTGACAGACATCAGCCGCAACTGAGACGACAAATTTTTCGGAAATCTGCCGCCGGGACACTCGGAACTTCAGGTCACACTTTTTAGCCCAGAACCTGCAACCTGGACTCTAGGTTGCACTTTTCAGCCCATTATTTGCGACCTGCACAGAAAACAGGTCAGAACCTGCGACCTGCCAGTTTTTCTGCTCTTTTTCTGCAATTTTTCTGGGTTTTTCTGAAGCTTCTGTAAGGGTTCTCCAGCCTCTGTCTCAGCCCATTTAGACCTGATTCTGATATGTTTTACTCATCTAAGTGGGAACCTAGCCCCCTAGGGCTTTAGTACCCTCCACTTTTTGTGGAAGAGTTTTAACTGTTTCAGGTGTCTGTTTTTTCAAAGTTTCAGCCACCCCTTTTTCAGATCTGATACCTCCTTTTCAAATCCCTTTTAATCAGCTCTTCTCCCTTTCAAATCACCTCCTGAAGTTTTGTTTGGATCTACCTTTAGGGCCTCCTCCTTGTCCCTTCTGCCTTTGGCTGATTTCCTCCTTTTTTTTTCCAGCCACCTTGCCTCTGCCTCTTGGCTGTGTTCTGCACCTCTTTTTAGCAGGTTTTTCCTTTAGATCCCTGTCCCTTTCGACCCTCGATCTATTGGCCTCTTTGTAGTGTGTTTGGACTAGATTTTTTCCCTCTGTTAGACTATTTTTGAGAGACCCGCCTTTTTGGGTTAGATTGATGCATTGTTAGCTGCTAATTTTCTGTTATTTCAGCATTATATACTGTTCTCTGCAGATTTATTTTCAGTTACGCATCACACTTTTTCTTTTGCTCTCAAAACATCAGGGTTTAAAAATTAAAATTAACGCACGCCACACACTCACCCTAAGCGAAGAAGAGCCTGGTTCACACAGCCATGTAAAGACTTTAAAAAATTGTAAAATCAATTGACACTGCACCTTTTCTGCCCTTGTTTTGACATTGTACTCACTTGATTCTGCACCTCCCTGCCCTTTTGGTTGTTCTTCTTCCCCTTGTGCGATGTTTGTGTTGTCATCATTGCGCCCCCAAGGCGCACCTCCCAGAGACTTCTTGGCCTTCACCCTCAGTTTCTGGAGACTTCTTGACCTACTCCGTCCCGTCGTCATCGAGTTAGTCCTCCCCTGAGTCCGCATTCCGACTCCTCTTCTGATTCATTGGGTTCTCCTTTTTACTTCTGGTTCTCCCCCTGTCACCTTCACTATGTCTGGTCCAGGGCCTAACGCTAGAGGGAATCCCGGCCCTAATGTCAGGACTACTACTAGCGGAACTGCCACAGGAACTACCTCGGCTGCACCCTTGCTCCCTTACATGGCAGGCCTCAGCCTCCCCGATCTCAATCATTTGATCAATGACCCTATCCGCCACGATGTTGGTTGGCCTGCTATGCCAACCAAGCTCCCTTTCGACATCCCTAAGTTCGAAGGCCTTGCTGGAGAAGATCCAACCAACCACGTCCGATCTTTCCACATGTGGTGTTCCTCCAATTCCATTACCGATGATTCCATCCGTCTTCGGTTGTTCCAACGCACGCTTACAGGTGAAGCTTCTAAATGGTATGTTGACCAGGCCACCTCTTCCCATACCACCTTTGCGACCATTGCCCAAGCCTTTTTATCCTATTTCCAACTCCCTCTCCGATACGACACTGGCACAGAGCTTTTGACTTCTTTCCGTCAAACCTCTTCAACCTGCCTTTCCACTTATGTCCAGGAATGGCGGAGAAGACGGAGCTTATGTTGAGTTCCCACCTTCGAGGATTGAGTTTATATGGACTGGTTCCTTCACACTCTCTTACCTCCCATTGGCAAAGATGTCTCCTCTCATTTCCCTCAAACCAAAGAAGCCACTCGCCAAATCGCCTTGAAATATGACCTGATCTACGCTCAGTCTGGTTATGTTTATACTGTCCTTCCTGACCTCCCCAGGCCCGGTGGCGCTAATGCCCCAGGGGCATCTCATTCCACCGACGGTATCGTTGGAGCCCTTTCTCATCCATATGCTCAACCTCCTATGGGCTATGGTCCCCCTCCGGGAGGGGCCATCACCTCTAGCGCTTTTCCCCCTCTAGGTAGCATGTATCCAGGATATGGCATGCCTTATCCTTTTGCCCAACCTCCTACTTACCTCAATGTTGCCCAACCTAACCACTATCCTTATCTGCAGCCTAGTGCTCCAGCTCCTCCAGCATATGCACTTCCACCTCCCTTGCCTTCTCAACCCCAGCAATAGCACCTGCAGCCCCCTCCAGGGCAAGTATTTGCACAGCAGGGCGTGACTAATCCTCCTTCCTCTCAAAAAAGGCGGAGAGGCAATAAAAATAAATCTTCCCCTGGTACTGATGGACCCAATCCTCAAGGTACTGACCCTGACACTGCTAACCAACAATAGGGCACTCAGGCCAAGCCGGACAAGCATATTTTCACAAATAAGCCTTGTTCGTGTTGCAGTGTTTACGGTCATTACACTCACGATTGTCCCCTCTTACCACAGATGTGGCAAATGTGGGAGTCTCAAGCCACATTTCAAGGACAACATGCCTCCCCTCATGCTCCCCCTAATGTGACCACTACTCAACCGGATGTGTTTACCGATCCTTTCCCCCAGCAAGGATTCGTGGCTACCCAACCACCTGACGGAAAGGTCGCCACTCAACCTCCCCCTTCTGGTTCCTCCGATTACCAGATCCTCATGATGAACTCTGATCCATCCCCAACCGTCGACCTTCACCTTCAAACTCGGTCTCGCCAGTACCCCAAGCCTTCCGCTCAATCTGCCCCCGAGTCCCCTTCTTCAGGTTCTACAGAGCCTCTTTCGACATCCAATGGCCCCTTACATATCCCTCAACCCAAAGTTGAGGTTCATCCCAAGATTCCTAAGGGACCATTATGCTGAAATGCTGCTTCTAGTCAAGCTGCTCATTCGTATAGCATAGGAGATGATTTGGCACAGTCCCCTGCTGCCATTTCCACATTGGAGCTCCTCCAGTTGTGCCCTTCCCAAAAGAAGGCTCTACTATCTGCCATGGGCACTATAGATCCTGCTGATGACCAAATGATGGTTTTCGACGCCCGTCAATCAGAACATCCCCCTCTTCCTAGTTCTGTCACCTTCCAAATCCCAGTCAAAATCTAGAACGCTAACGTTTCTTGGTGTATAATTGATGAGGGGGCATCCACCTGTGCGATGTCCGCTTCAGTTTGGAAGCAACTCGGATCTCCTGAGTTGGCCCCTTCCACAATCACCCTTCGAGCATGGGACGGCCACGCCTCCCAGCCCATTGGCCTTTTCCGTAATTGTCCTATCACCCTTGCGGGTAAGACTATTTGCATCGACGTAGAAGTCATCGATGCCCCTGTAGATTACAACATTCTCTTGGGGCTATGCCATGTCTACTGTCCCATCCGTGGTTTTTCACAAGATGTCTTTTCCCCACAATGGGAAGATAGTCACCATCGACCAATTGACATATCATGAGCCAAAGTCTTATACCTCCTCTGAGACGACCATCTCTTCTATAGCCAATAAACAAACCATTGATTCCTTGACCAGTGTCTCTCCCGGCATCTACAAAGACTCCTCTTTGCTTGGAACTTTCCCTGGTCTTCCTCCTCCTATCGCTGACCCCAGCTCATCGAATGTTTGCATGATGCAATCGTCTTGGGCTTCTCTCAAGCAACCTACTTTGGCTAGTCAGCAACCATGCTCTCCGCAACCTGCTCCTAGCCCTTCACCTGCAGCTGGTAGTCATGAGCCTCTTTATCCTCCCGGAATGGTTCCTCCAAGCCTTAGCCATTTAGGAGCCATCCCACCTGGGCACTACCCCTCTGGTCAGATGCCGTTCCTAGCTCCCCCACAAGGTGTGTACACGGTACCTATCATGGCCACCCTCTCTCTTCCTAACCTGACCCTTGGGATTCTCGTCTGGTACCTTGATCCTCCAACCCCAACCTTGCCTGGTCAACCCAAACCTTACCTTGATTTGACTCCAGTTCAACTGATCCCTGCTACCACGGTGCCTCACACACCTCAGCCCGCACCGTCTTTGGTCGCGACAGTATCAAGCAACGGGGGCAGAGCTCACAAAAAAACCAATCAGGACCAATCCGCCCCGACGAAACCTACCCCTCCTCACCCGCCAAAGCGCGCTATCCAGTGTGATTTGTGTGATATTGTCAGTCACGCCACCCATACGTGTCCTGAATTTCCGCACCTCAAGACCCTGGTCAATGAGACGTTTTCGAAATCTGATATCCCCGAAGTCTACGTCACCATCCCGGCTTCTATCCTGAAACTCAAAACCTTGCGCACAAATCACCCTTGTGATTTGTGCGATTTCTATGGCCATTACACTCACCTCTGTCCCCGCCTTGACGAGTATCATTCCTCCTTAGACACGTATCGCCAATTCAAGGCTACACATGACAAGATACCTTCTCACTTGCTTGTGAGTTCTACTTCAGTCGGACCAGAGGATCTTCCTCCTCCCATTCACATTCCTCCTCCCGCTGTCGCCAAGACAGAGCCTCCGACCACCATTTTTTATCTATCGTCATCCTTGAGAGATGATTCACCTAACCACTTACCTGCGGACACTCTCGGCTCCACCTCAGTAGACTTGGTATCTACTGATGTTGTGCATGTCAGCCCTCCTCCACAGGATGACCAGTCAGCCATTACTACATTCTCGGGTGATCCTCCTTCCTTCAGTCTTCCCATCTTTTACTCCAACGAAGACATTATGGAAGCCATGACCAACCCTGAATTTCCATGGGATGATATGCACCATCGTGCATACTTCCTCCCACAGCAGTCCCACAACCAATATGTTGTGGAAACTAAAGACTTCATTGCCAAGGAAGTCGATTGGTTCAAAAATCCCATCCCTGCACCTGATGCTTTCCAAGAAGGAAACATGGCCAATATCTCTCCTACCATTAAAATTGACATTTCGGTCAAACCAGGAATCGAAGAATATATCACCTTGGGCGCCCAATGCACCTCGGAAGAGATCGAGGCTTACACCAAGCTTTTCAAAGAATTTCGTGATATTTTTGTCTATTCCTATTCCGAAATGGCCGGACTCGATCCCACCATCGTCAAACATCATATCGACACATGGCCCGATGCCAACCCAATCTGTCAAAAATTGAGACCCATTAATCCGTCCCGACGTGATGCTATCAAAGCTGAAATCAACAAGCTCAAGTAGGCTGGTTTCCTCTATCCCATTGAACACACCACTTGGGTGTCCAACTTAGTTCCCGTCCTCAAGAAACAAGGCACCATCCATGTCTGCATGGACTTTCGCGACTTGAACAAAGCTTGTCCCAAAGACAACTTCCCCACACCATTTATTGACCAAATCATTGATGAGTGTGTGGGGCATGGGGTTCTATCCTTTATGGATGGTTTCTCCGGATACAACCAAATCGTTATCCGTCCTACTGATCAACTTAAAACCACATTCATCAGTCCGTGGGGAACTTTCGCTTACCGGGTCATGCCATTCGGCCTTAAAAACACCGGTGCCACTTTTCAACGGGCCATGTCTTATTGTTTCTATGGCTTGGATCATATTATCCTTGCTTATTTAGATGACATCACGGCGCTTTCTAAGCATCGGGCGCAACACCTCCACGATCTGCGTACCATCTTTCTCTGATGTCGCAAGTATAATATCCGCCTTAACCCATTGAAATTCGTCTTCTGCGTTCCCGCCGGCCGTCTCCTAGGATTCATAGTGTCTAAGGACGGTATCACTCTTGACCCTTTGAAAGTTCAAGCCATTCTTGAACTTCCCATTCCGCGCACCTTACGCTAGCTACAAAGTCTCCAAGGCAAAGCTAATTTTCTTCGTCGGTTCGTTCCTGACTATGCCACCACCGCACATGGGTTCCTTAGACTCCTCCGCTCTAACATCCCATTTGTATGGGATACCTATGCTCATGAGTCTTTCAATGCCCTCAAGCAGGCTCTCACATCCGCTCCCTTGATCCGCCCTCCCGACTTTGATAGGGACTTCATCCTGTACATCTCCGCTTCCACCTATTCAGTCGTTGGAGTTCTTATCCAGGAAGATGAAAACGGTATCGAGCATGTGATCTACTACGTCAGTAAGAACCTCATAGGGCCTCCTGTTTCCTACTCACATGAAGAAAAACTAGCACTTGTTGTCGTGTTCTTGGTCCAAAAACTTCATCATTACATCCTCATGTGTTCCACCAAGGTCGTGACTAATTCCAACCCCATGGCTTTCCTATTCAGTCGTCGCATCCTCACTGGGAAGTACACCCGTTGGGTTGTCATCCTTCAAGAATTCGACCTCGAATTTGTCACACCAAAAAGTAAGAAATGTTTAGCCCTTGCTGAACTCATTTCTGAATTACCTACTGGAACATAGGATCCCCCAGTTAATGACGATTTTCCTGACGAGCACTTACTTGCCATTACTTCGGATGATCCTTGGTACGACGATATCCTCACTTACTTACGAACCCAAAAGTTCGCTCTTCACCTTGATTGTGACGCTCGACGACGTATTCGACACCAGGCTCCCCGCTACCTTCTTATCGGTGACGACCTCTATCGTCGCGGTATAGATACTATCCTTCATCGTTGTCTCACACACACTGAAGCTAAATAGGTCCTCAATGCCTGCCATAGCAGTGCTTGCGTTGGCCACCTTTCCGGTCTCGCTACTGCCCAGAAATTCATGCGCGCCGGGTTTTTTTGGCCTTCCCTCTTCAGTGATTGCATTGAGGCAGTCAAACAATGTCCCAATTGCCAACATTTCGCCCCTAAGGTACGAGCTCCCCCAGCTCCTCTCCATCCTGTCGTCACAACTGGCCCCTTTTGTAAATGGGCCATTGAATTTATGGAGTTTCGCCCGCCCTCTGCTGGTAACCATAAATATATCATCGTGGCGGTCGAATATTTCACAATGTGGGCCGAGGCTATGCCAACATTTAACAACACGGTAGCTACCGCAACCCTCTTTTTCTTTAACCATGTTATCGCTCGATTCAGGGTTCTGAAACAACTAGTCTTTGACCATGGCCGACATTTTGAAGATGAGATATGGCGTGAGTTATTCCTCCTCCTATTACCCCTAGGGTAATGGCTAAGTTGAAGCAGTCAACAAAATCCTCAAGAATATGCTTCAACGAACAGTGAATAAGCACAAAACCAACTGGCACCTTATGCTCTTCCCTGCTTTGTGGGCCTATCAAACTTCTGTTAAAACCGCCACCGGGTTTACTCCTTTCCACCATGTTTTCAGAGAGGAGGCAGTCTTACCGATCGAGTGTGAAATCCCTTCCCTTCACCTGGTCATTGAACTTATCCTCGATACCCAACCTCTAGAACAACGACTTATCATGCTTGAGTGTGCCTCTGAAGACCGTCGTGTTGCATTGCAAACCCTTGAAGCGGCTAAGAAACGCACCAAAGCTCAGTATGACCGAAAACTCCAACCTCGTACTTTTCACGAAGGCGACCTTGTTCTAGTATATGACCAGGCCCATGATGTTCTTGGTCATGGGAAGTTCGACTCATTATGGCTAGGCCCTTACATCATCAGTAAGGATCTCGGTAAGGGGGCATACCTCTTAGAGGACTTCAAAGGCAACCCCCTTCCTAATCCTCGCAATGCACTCTATCTTAAGAAATATTACCCTTAGCATTTCCCTTCTGAAATGCCTGTTTTATTTTTAGATAGCCAGCATCTTTTTTTTTCTTCTTCGTTTTCGTACTTTGATACTTCACCAGGACATACTCTATCCAGAAGGGTCACTTCACCTTTCCCCAAAATCGAATTTCCTCACTCTCAACACTTGTACTTGGGGCACCACTTTGCCTCCATACTTGTTGTTGTTCATGTCGATTTAAATCATGAGCTACCATCTTGTAATCATGTTTTCCTGGTCCCCCGTGGGACCTTTTCTGTGTGGCAGCATCATCGAGTCACCCTTTTTTAGAGCATCCAAGTTGAGTCATCATCACATTCATGGAGTCTATCCCGAGTCCCTTTGTACCCCGCTATAGTCCTCCATCCTTCATTGCTTGGTCTCTCTCTTGTGTCGCACATTATGACTGTCAGTCCCAATGTCCCCTATCCCTCATGATACTGTGTCAGTCACTGCCATGTCATTCATGTCCTTTATGCTCTAGAAAGGGAAGTTTTCCATTTGCTACTCAGTCCCCTCCATTCCATCATCATCATTGGTATTAGTCTGTCAGTCGCTCTACTATTTTCTCTCGTGACTTAGTTGAGGATCTCTCATTGCCTCACCTATGGCGAACCTCCTTCTGTCGACATCAGCTCCTTCATTCCAGAAGACAGGTCTAGAGGGCGGTGTACCTTGGTTCCAGCTTCCACTCTTGTTCGGTGCCTCGGATCAGGCAAAGGGATCTCTCATTTCCCTTTGACTTGATTGTTTCTCCACTCCAGCTCCTTTTAGCATGATCGAGATCCGTATGCTTGATGGTTCAGTGATGCAGAAGCAACTATTGGTGATGCCTGGGTGTGTGTGAGATGTCTCAGCCCTCATGAGGGGGTGGCCCTGCAGGTAGCCCCCCACATACCCGGATGACCTTTTCATTGCAGCCTTCAATGCAACTCCACATATTTGATGATGTCGGCCTTAGCCGCTTGCAGCGCCTCTTTGATTTGCATGTATCAGTCAGATTTTGTGAGCCCTTCCCCGCTCATAGGGGGCATTTGGGTTGTATTTGTATCTCATGTACTCAGATATTATTGTATAAATCCTGGTTGTTATCCCAGGCACAACATGTATGTGGGATCCCTCATTGTATTTTTATCTGGCTCATGTTTATGCCGATTGTACTTTATAGTTCGGTCCCTTGTTTACTGGACACACTATTCTTTTGTACTTTGTCTCGGCAGGCATAGGTATGCCTCCCCCGCCGCCTTTAGCATAGGTACTCTCTCATAAAAAGAGACTTGTTGCACCTGCAAGTCTCGTCTCCTAAGGGTCTAGTTCTTCAGTACATTAGTCTACCTTACATTTCTCTCTCTGACTTCCCTTTTGATGTCTGGTGATTGAGTTCTTACAACGTACTTCGGTCATACGATTTTCTCCTAACACTCGCACGCTGGGGGGCAATCTGTTACACCATTTTTTGGTCATCTAACCTACTATCATTAGATGGACCCAAGTACACTATGTAAGACCAATTTTACCCTAAGTAAAATTACTTTCACTATGTAAAATAACTTAATAAAACACATTTATTAGGTTGTTTATGGTCTAAACAGGAAACCCCAAAGGGAAATATTAAACAAATCTATATTTGTTTGATTTCCCTCATGGAATAATTGATTAAACAATAATTTAATTATTATTCATGGTCATGTTTAACCCAAAACAAAGAAATTAATTAGATAAATCCTTATTTATCTTATTATTTTCTAGGAATAACTGTTTTAATCTTATTTAAATAATATTCCTTGTTAAATATGACTAAATCACCCATAAATAATTAAATAAATCATTATTTATTTGATTATCTTTCAACCACCTCCTTAAAATGATAAATAAATCATTTATTTATTTATTATTTACAAATAAAGGGATTTGACCCAAGTCAAATACTTTTTCCCTCCAACAAATATAATAAAATATTCCATAAAAGGTGGATCTAGATTTGGTTAATGTTATTTTAATCATGCACCAAGATCTAGAATGACCCAATATTTTGTTATAAATAGGAGGGTGTCTCCTACCATTCTTCACCTTTTGTTGCCTATTAGATCACTCTAGATCTAGCTCTTGGTCTGACTTTGAGCCATTATCATTGTCATATTTTCCATTATTTGTTGTGTCAGTTCCCTTTGAGTTCTATCTTTTTCTGGGTTTTCTACACCAAGAAGAGAGATAAATGATAGATCTGAAGTGCTGAGGACTTCCAAGAACCCATCCCATTGAGGAGAATTGGAAACACCTTCTTGTTTTCCTCCCAGGTGCCCTTAATACAAAAATTCTTTCAAAAATATTGTTCTTGTCTTGTTTATTGGATTTATGGAGAAAAACCTTATTTTTACTGCTTAATGTCTCTCTATGCATAGATCTGGTTTTTTGGAGCACTTGTCTTGATCAACTAACTGCAGATCTGAAGATATTGGCAGCCACATTTGATGTTAGGGCTATAATTTATGCGTAGCTAAAGTGGTCTTTTTTCGTACACTTCGACAAAAGATTCATACTAACATAAAGTAACAGTTGAGTGGGCCAACCAACTAGCCCTATTTCACTATATTCTAGAGGATTGATTTAGTGAGAAGAAGGGCAGCCTCCATAGCCCTGGACTTCTCATCTTGGAGTTGTAATATGGAAAAAGTGGGCATACCAAAGAGTTGTTCACAAATGGAATTTTGAACAACTTGTTACCACTCAAACTAGTAGTGGACCTAAAAGGGGTTCCTAAGAGGAAAACTGCTAGGACAAGGGAAACAAGGGCGGCTTATCCCATTGTCACCACAGTTAAGGCTCCTTGCTATTCACGGAATTTCACCGATGGGTGGAGTCCTGGAAGTTTAGGAAGTCACTTGTAGAGTATAGGTCAATGAATAGGTAGGAAGTGACCCTCAAAACCCTTTTCCTAAGATAAAATAAAGAGTGGGACTCACTTTCCTTTTAAGCAAGGGAATTTATCTTCTGGGGAGAGAGGAGGGGGATTGAAGGGTTGAGGGAGAAGAATAAGACTTATGAAGGAAGTTCTCAATCCCTAAAATTCTTTGGGAACTTGGATTCCCAAATGGTCCTTGATGAAAGGCCTTTGGCACCAAATGGGACAACACGGGGCCAAGTGGACCCAACCCAGGTTCGGGGATGGAATTTAGTAACCAATGATGTTCCTATCCTGGACAAGGTGATGGGAAAGGATCAAAAAAGAGTTTTTACTTCGATAGGTCAAATTGATCCTACTAGGTTCTATCCTTGGGAACACCTAGGAAAACTTGATCCTAGAGCTAGGGCTTGAGGTATCCGGAGATTCCACTATTGGAATTGGCCCAAGTTCCGAGGAGAGTGAGGGCACCCAGAAACACAACTACCTCTAGGAGATAGAAGTTTTCCTCTAGCTAGATTCTTAGGAAATTGTTGCCCTAGGTGACCTAATGGGGCTAGACCTAGGGAATGTGAAAATTTATTAATCCAAGAAACCCTACTACAGTATCTTGATTTACTTCTCCTACTTGAATTAAGTCACAAGTTAATTTATGAATTATTAAATAAATTAGCGAAGTAAATAGTAAATACAACTAGCAACCTACACGTACAAATCAAATACTGAATAACATGCTCACAGACAAAGTGACACATGGATTTTCTGGACAACTGTCCTCGAAAAAAACCCAATGTGGGAAAACCAGTGTAGCTAGCTCTGGAGGGTTTTCATTATTATGCAGTTTCTAAGTACAACAATCTTGGGCAACAAAACTGGTTCACCCAACAGAGAAATAAAAACAACAGTAATACGTTGCTCTGAATCCCTCTACGTCAGCCTGACTGGCTTGCATTGGCCTCTGCGCTACTCAGTAAGGACCTACATCACACCTGAAGATCTTACACTACCCCTGTGCTGGCCTGACTGGGCCTGCTTAAGCCCTGCGTGGCTCCTGCTACCTGTGCGCTGCCCCTACTGGGCTCTGGCTGGACTGCGTGGCTCCTACTGCCCCTGCTTCTCTGGCTGTCTAGAATGCTTAAGAAGAAAAAACATAGGTAAGAAAGAAGGCACTGGCTAAAGGTAACACATAACAATTGAAAAAATTGAAGAAATGAAATGAAAATTGATCAAATTCCACAAATAGCTGAAATAGCTCAATGGGACTAGAGAGTAAAAGGTTTGACAACAACAATAAGTTCTTATAGCATCAGCTAAGAGAACAAAGGAGACTAGTTCATGAGGTTAAAATGTTGTATAATTGTTGGCATAGGAAAACTGTATAATTGTTAGAGTAAATCTCTGTAGGTACCATTAGTTGGTGATCATCGATAATCATTTCATTTCATCAAATACCTTGATGAATGGGCCTTACAAGCTATTTGCGTAGACAAACCCCACAAAAGTTGTGTGATGGAAAAATTTTCACACTATATTGAAGAAAACACCTACCAAATAAGGATGACATTTCAAATGGGGCAAGAAAAAATAGAGAGATAGACATCGAAAAAGTTAAAATGCTAGGGAAACAGGAACGCAACTAGGTAGCATGGTAGAAAGAACAACAAAGAAAATTAAAAAAATGGAAACCACTACAAATTAACACCCATCCAAACATCACCACAATTTTTTCTTTAACTCTAAATCTCCAAATCCATCAAATTATATCCTGTATTCAAACATGATCCTCTCCATTAGCCATTCTGAAGATAAGGCTGAGAACTTACTACAGAACCATCACCTACATGTAGTGATCTTATTCTATGACCAGACAACCTACTTTTGCGAAGACACGGAAAGGTAAACACTCTCTGCCAAGATTTTCCATACAGCCCAGGTTGAGCAATGACATATACATCACCAATTTTTCTCTTCAGGTTTGTAACTTAGAAGAGCTTTGTCTGACCACCTCCAGGTTGCTCCCAGAGTCACCCAAGCAAGCCCTCTCCTCATCATCCTCTTTCTGTAGTACCTAATTAGTAATTTAATTAGCCATCATAGTTTCTTGATCATGCAGGTATTTCAAATATATTGCCAATAAGCATAAAGCTTTCATGTTAAACAATCGGGTCAAAAGACTTTAGACTATGATGCAAAAAATACAAAGAAACCTCACCAACACTCAACGGACAAACAAAGTCAAACCTCTACTAAGTATAAATAAATATCTGATAAAGTTCATTCCACCACAAAAATGTGCTTAACTAAAGAAAATTCTAATTAATGTGCTTTGAAGACAAAGCTTTCAATGGCAGTGATGTTATAAAAATACCCCTACACCTCGTGAACAATCAATGTGTATAAGTAGACCATCATAAGGCTCATTTTAAACATAATTATTATCATTTTATAAATCATTTTTATTAAATCAACAAGAAGCAAGCAACAATTGCATTCAGTTCCACTAAAGTAAAGTATATGGCAGTTTCATATACTTATTATGAAGCTATCTAGATTGGCAACTTGATTGTAGAGTCAACCAATCAGTTGTTGAAGCCCCATATTGTCTCTTGTGAGAATCAAAGTTACATCAAGCTCTATGGTGGATAGGGTTTGTTCTAAAGAAATTAGAAAAAAAGTATAATTCCCTAGTTACGGTGGTTTCCTAGCACGTTTAGTCCATAAGGTATGCCCTTAAGACTGTGACAGATATGCGTAGAAGAAGAGGGGTTGTGACCCTTAGAGTGAGGTTTATCTCTGCAATATAAACCACATATCTGGAATATGGTTTGCGGAACTATTTGTGGAGATAACAGATCCAAAGGAGGGTGGAACCTGAGCAGAAGTAATGTGGCATATGAAGAATGGACTGACATGAAGATGAGTTTATTTCGGTGGATTTTCCATAGAGTTTTAGACAGAGATATGAAGCAACCTATAAAAATTATTCAATGGATAATTAGTGGATTATTTGTTACCCAAGTTCAGTCATCTAGAAATTTTTAGAATGAAGATAAGAGGAGTAGTTCAGATCTATTCATAGACTGGACAACAAAGAAGTTGGTACACAAGAACAATGATTTTGGGAGGAATCAGATCATTGTTAGGTGGAAAATTTGAAGAGCCCTAGATGAGGGCAGTGTCGTGGGCCCTAGATCAATAAAAGGATTGATTGTGGTTGGGAAAATTGATGGAAGTATAAGTACAATTGGAGGGTTGTTAGGTGACTGTCAAAGAAGAGCCATATGTTCCATACTTGTGAAGGAAAACAAGATTGGTAGAAGGGAAGGTGTATTGCATATAACAATGTGCAAAATTTGAAGGACTAAAGTAGCAGTCAAGTGGGCCAACCAATTATACCTAGTTCATTGTATTGCAGAGGATTGATTCAGTGAGAAGAAGGGAAAACTCCATAACCCTATACTTGTCATCATGGAGCAGTAGTATGGAAAAAGTGGGAAAACCAAAGAGATGTTCACAAGCGGAGTTGTGAACAACTGATCAAAGACCCTAAGTGTTGCTGACCTTAGCACACCTGCAACTCACAGATATTCCCAATCGCACACTCTTATTTGTTCATTTCCACGCATTTTTAACTATTTCTCCCTTGTGTTTCCATGGCACTCACTAACACTCCCTGGCATGCATTGACACACCCTAGCACTTGGCACATCTTGGCATGTTGCCTTGGAATTCTAGCATTCCTTGGAACTACCTAGCATACCTTGTCACTCCCTCCTTAGCACACCTAAAACTCATTGACACTCCCTAACACACATTCTTATTCATTCATTTCCATGCATTTGAAACTAGTGCTCCCTTATGTTTCCCTAACACTCCCAAACACTCCTTGGCATGCATTGACATGACACCCTGACACCTGACACATCTTGGCATGTTTCCCTGGACTCTAGCATGCCTTAGCACTGCCTAACATACCTTTTCACTCCCTCCTTAACACACCTGGAACTCACTGACATTTCCTGTCACAAACTGTTATTCATTCATTTCCATGCATTAATTTGACCTAGTTCTCCCTTTTGTCTCCCTAACACTTCCTAGCATACTTTGGCACACCCTGTAACCTAGCTATTGGATTTATGTATTAAACTAACATGCCAACTCAATTATGTGCCTTACCCCTTCGAATAGACTCCAATAGTAACCAAAGGATCATGTCTTAGGAGTCTTCAATGCCTAAAAAAATGCTTGACACAATACTCAAGAATTTGTTGTTATTCACTAAAGAAGGAGGCTAGTTGTGTTTGTGTCCCTTCCTTTAACAAATATTACCATTGACCATGTGACACGACCTATTATCATCACATTAAGAATAGTTTGAATAGGTGGCGAAAGGGCCAAGGTGCTCCTTACTCATGTTGCAAGGGGAAACACCCTATAATTCTAGTAGTTGCTATAAATACCCCCCTTTTATCTAAATCCTTTGCACTTGCATTATAATCTACAAGGGTAAGTTCATACAAATTAGTGTGCTATCATACCACAAGAAAGTTTATGAAGGCTCTTTAACATAAAATAAGATTTCATTGCATTTCTTTCACAAAAAGCAAAACACTTCAACATGAACAACAATCAAAGAAGAATGAAACTCTGTGGCCTATGGAAGATGTTTTCCTAACAATATTTCATTCCATATAATACCAACAAGGGTCACTGGCAACACAAAGCCATTGCCCAGGGCCATCTAGATTTGGCTAGGGAAAAAACTAGAACACACGTTTTAGGGTTCTAACTCATCTACAGTGGGAGCACCATGAGTTCTAAACTCTCAAGTATATTAATATTCTGTTTACAAGTATACCCCCCATCATTAGTGATTATACAAAAAAGACTCTCTATGTCCTTACCATCAACTTTCATAGGGTTCACCACAGAGAGATGTTGGTTTTTTTTTGACAAAATAGTTTGTTCAAATAACCATCAAGATAAGGTTAAAATAAAGCCACGTGGAAAATATATTAGGCTCATGTTTCATGAACATTATAGAACAACCCCATTTTCAATATAACCACTAATATTTAGGTGATTGAGTTATTAACATAAAAATGAGGTCAATTGAATCAATTTATAAACTTGTTACAAGATAATATTATTAGAGTTAGCTAACATGTATGTAAGCTTGAACTACTACCATGGAAACTAAACCCTTGGATGCTTATTTAGGTACAGAAAAAGATTTATTTTAAATGAACAATGCTCAATAATATTAGTGGAAATAAAATAATATTAGTTTATCTAAAATTTATTGAAAGTCATAGTGGCAATTGATTTCTCCAAAATTTTAGTGGAAATAAAATGACATTAGTTTATCTAAAATTAAGTGAAAGTCATAGTGGCAATTGATTTCTCCAAAATTCTAGTGGAAAGTGATAGTATGAACAAAATTCCAATAAAATTTTCGCCAAAACTAATGTTTTGAGAGTCTCCAAATTAAATAAAAAACAACCTAAAACCTACTAAGTGAAGGGAAAGTATCTCATACTTATATCAAGATAGAAATTTTTCAATTTGTATAAGATATATTTATTTCCATAATGAAATGCATTTTCTTCCATAATTTTTAATCAAAATATAATTAAATTCAGTTTTACATTATTGGAATGATGAATCTTGTCTATATGTTTTATGGATTCATTATCTGGCCAACATCATTCCGGGCTAACCCAACCTAAAAGGCTACGGTAAGTAATACCTCTGGGTCACATCAAAAACCCAAGTGACCGAGGGAAAAAACAAATTGCTCAGGCAAAAGCTTAAATCTTCATCTCAATTCGGCCATTTGAATTCCATCCCTGAGAAAAACCCCGTCCCTGGAAAAATGTCGACAGACGTTCCTCTACTCAAAAAATACTGGTGTGGCAACTACTCAGGGTTCTGTCGCTATAATGCACCCAAAAACACTGTCTACTCGTCCAAGGTTGAGCCAGCTTTGGCACGAGATTCCTATTTAGATGTCAATCAGTCGAATAGGGTAACCTAGAAAATAAAGGGAGGGGAAAGATAGATTCGTGAGGGTTGTTGATGGGTAAACTCAATAATATTCCTACGATTGCTAATGCAAATATGCTGTACCATCCCACATAGGAGCTCTCTTCACCACCGCACATTGAAGCTAGCTCTTTACACAGAAACTTCCGGTAAATTCCCACAATTCTTCTTTATTAATGGGGTTGGGGAAATAAATGGTAAAGTGAAACTTCTTTGGTTGGTAATCTGTGAATTTTCACACCAAAGCTCGACATAATCAAGCGAAGACTTATCATCGTCATCTTCAATGGATCCCTTGCTTCTCATCCTGAATCTTCGTTACAGCTCTCTCAGAGTACCCCGCATGCACCTGAAGGTTCCCTCCTTTTCACTGCACTCATCCATGACTGTATTCTCCCTCGTCTTGGCCACCTATTTCTTGGTGGTCTCTGGCTTCATCTACGATGTCATCGTCGAGCCACCGGGCTTTGGTAGAGCGCAGGATCCTGTCACAGGAACATAAAACCGGTGGTATTCCTCTCCGGAAGAGTGAATGGGCAGTATATTATCGAAGGGATCTAATTGGGGTTTATGTTCTTTCTTGGTGGGGTGAGGATAATTTTGCTGGACTTGGCCCTGGACAAACAGAGAGCGAGGATCAAGGTCTCTTTTGTGGTGGCCAGGGTTTCTTCTTTGGCGATCGCTTATATCACGAGTAATTTAATCGTTCGCATGAAAATTCCATCTTGTTTACAATAATCGAGGTTATAAATAGTGAATCTAGATATTTTACGTCCATTGCTAGTTTACTGCAAGCAAAAAAACCATTTTTCAATGGCCAAAGCCATGATTAGTACAACCTCCAAAATAATCTGTCTGTGACAAAAACCACTTTGAGACCAAACATCAAAACTGTTCTATCTACACAACCTGGAAGGAGAACTGATATATATACCGATATGTTCATAATAAGTTCAATCTGGCAGGAAATTAAATTCAACAGCTGACCTTTGTGACCTAAATATTTACATAAAAAGTCAAATATTTGAAAAACTATTCAAAAAAGGATGGAGAAATATAATCTGTATTTTGATACAGAGGAGAAAAACAGAGCATCGGATATCTATAAAAGAGTCACGCTGGAAAATTTGGACTATCCCATTCATATGTTCCGTGACCTGCAGGAACCTCTATCTTTCTAAAAATTCTCTTAGATTTATGGCTAAATTATGGGAAAAACTGACTGGAAAACATAAATGCGAAGGGGAATGCCGACATTGTGTAGATTTAGGTATTTCTTGGCCTAAAGGAATAATAGTTATGACAAAGCAAATACTGGGCAGACTTCCTGGAAAACAGTCTAAATATGACCACCACAATAACAGTAGTGATGTAGGAGTGGGGACTTCTTCGAATTCCGTCCTTTACAATTGTGGGAATAAATTTCCCCTTGCTTCTGTTTTGAGTAATGGAAGCTCGAAATCGTTCGGTAACAACTATGAACCTTTGCCCTTTTTAAGGGATGTAACCAGCTCTGACACAGAAAATTTTCTCATAAAACATTTGAGCCTATGTTCTACTATTTTTTATTTCACCGAACCCTACAAAAATGAGACAGAAGGAAATTAAACACCAAAACCTGCTGGACCTTGTGGATTTCATCATTTCAGGTAGTTGCAGGCTCAATGAAACAACATTGGAGGAGATTTCTAGGATGGTTTCTGCCAATTTTTTTAGGACTCTAACATCAAGACCTACACCAGCACCAAATTCTATTGAGTGCCTTGATCAAGAAGAGGAGGTGACAGCCTTGGAGCCTGCCTGTTCACATCTGCAGTTGGTCTATGATTTCCTCCTCAAGTTCGTAGCATCCCCTGAGACTGATGCAAAAGGGGCCAAGAGATATATTGATCATTCATTTGTTCTGAGGTTAATGAATCTCTTTGATTCTGAGGACCCAAGAGAGAGAATGTCTGAAAACAATTTTGCACCGTATTTATGGAAAATTCATGGTGCAGAGGCCCTTCATTTGTAAGGCAATCCACAAATTCTTTTACATATTTATATTTGATATTGATAAATTTAATATCTATAACTTCAACTGATTAAGTCCAGTCTTTTCAATCAATGCCTAAAGGAACCAAGAGAAAAATTAGAGACAGATCTGTGCACTCATTTATGAGGGGGGATTTCTTCTAATGTTGTCCTTTACATTTATGGGAATAAATTTCCCCTTGCTTCTGTTTGGAGTAATGGAAGCTTGAAATATTTTAGTAACAACTATGAACCTATGCCCTTTTTTGGGGATGTGCCCAACTGTGACAGAAAATTTTCTCATACTAGTGCACAAGCAGAGTAGGTGAGCACAGTGCTACAATCCTCCCAATTTTCCCTTAAGACATTTCAGTGAAATCTAGTTGTGCTCGAGCAGAGTAGGTGAGAAAAATGCTATAATCCTCCCAATTGTTTCCTAACATGGCTATATTAATCGTTGTTGGTCTCTCGCACCCTAATTGTCTGAACAAAATCATGACACAACAAACGAATAAATATGAAAGCCACTGCAAATGAATAAATATGAAAGCCACTGTATACATTTATGATCTAGATTTTTATAACTAAGTACACTAAAAAAATTTCGTTCCATTATGTGGTATATTTCTTTCTACAACTAAATACAAAGTTGGCATTGTACATCACAGAGCCCCATTTCCTTCATGATAAAGATGAAGAAGGTAAATTTCACAGGGTTGGAGAATTCAATTGGAATTTTTTCTGTAAGTTTTTAAACCTTTTGTTTTGAGAACTCAAAAATTGATATTTGGTTATGAAGAGAGATTCCTTTGTTTCTTATCTATAAAATGTTTTAGGCCCATTTAGTAGATATATTTTTAGTCCCTGCCTATGACAGTGACTATTGTTTTTGGATTGCACCATTAATCTTGTCCATACAAAAAATTGAATACATAAAAATTTGATGTGTGTGAAGTTTATGCAATTTTTATATTTTTTAAGATTGAAATGAGAATTTTCTATATTATTATTGGATCATAGCCCTAGAAATTACTTATTTAAAAGAACCCGGAAAATACAAATTTCTTGGGCACATGACATTGTTTAGCCTTCTTCTGCGACTGTTGGTTACAAAACGAACTACTCAGCTGTGGGTTGCAAAACAAACTATGGAGATAGAGGAGTGCAATTATTGGGAGGGAAAAAAAGGAGCATAAAGAATATGAGAATATTACTGGACGGTCAATTGGAGGATTCCTTAGGTTAAGCACGGTTAAGCTAATCATTCTGCATTTTCCTCCATGCAGGTTAGCAAAAACCAGGATGAACATTTACAAAAACATAAGTCTCATTCTCACATCTCAGTTTCTTTGCCAACAGTGTTGTAGGATAATATTTGCCTTTAATCTTAATATTTATTGTTTTATTTCATAAAGGTTCTAGCTTTAAGAGACTGTATAAGCTAATAATTCTGCTTTTTCCTCCTAGTCCTTGAGATAATACTGACTGGTATTCCATCTCCATTCTTGGTGTTTGCTGGTTCTTTAAAATATTACATTAACATTATGATATACTGGGGATTTACAATTGTAATTCAGATCTTCTTGTGCTTATTTATGTATTTTCCATCTGTGCAGTGATTTTTTTTCTCCAACTGATAAATTGCTTCTTCCAACAGTTAAAAAAAAGGAAATATGACTGCAAACTTTCCATTCAAGTATAATTGTTTATTTCCTTGGAAAATATGTAGGTGCTTGATAAGGATGGTAGCTTTCTTTCAAAAGGTAACATGGAAAGTGGTGCAAGCTGGTCAGTGGAATTGGGTCGTCAAACTATGGGGTGCCCTATCATAGTGGAGAATATGAGTTAGCACCAAGAATCACTTATAGAGGTCAGTTAAATTGTTAGATTAACAGGGTTTTTATATGCGTTCAATAATTCAATTTTGTTATTTTGAGACACGGTTTAAAGTTGTCATGTTATCTTCTGTTGGTTTTCACCAATTTTGTAGATGCTTTGAGAGGAGTGGGGGTTCTTCTTTGAAATGGCTGACATCATTTGAGGCTTGGGGTTTATGATTTTAAAGGGAGTCATGGAAGCTCACAGTGACAAGATCTCGGATCGCTTTGTTGTTGAGGTAATGCCATGGTTGCAAAGACCTTTCATTATATGTAAAGATTCCTCTTTTGTTTTTGTTTGGTTGCTTGAACAGACCATAGACTTCAAGAATTGGAATTGTGATTTATAATGAGAACAGGGTATGCAATTTATTTGAAGGTTGCATGTGTTTCTAGAGACCAAACAAATTGCATGGTTGATGCTTAATAACTATCACTTGGAGATTGTTCTTGGGAATTTGATTGTGTAGGGTTGTAGACCATAATATATTCTAGCTATAAACCTCTATATTGCACCATATGTTCTCTATGTTCTGGCATATAAAATTCTAAAGGCACCATAGCCTAATTTGTCATGTTGTGAAATTTGGCAGTTTCATAATATTTTTGCAGAGTAGTGGCTTCCTGGATTGGAAGTGAAACTATAACAATGTAAAAATATCAATAATGTTATAATAACCGCACAGAAATTTCAAAATCACAATTTTGATCTTTAGTGAGCCCTGGACATGCATGCTATTAAAGACTACTTGCACTTAGCAAGAGATAGGTAAATCAGTGAAACTGTTTTGGTAGACTTAGTACTCTCACTTGAATTTGTACATTAGAATTATGGAAGTGTAGGAAGATGCACAGGGAGAAGTACGGTAGCACTGTATTTTATGACTTATCCATAGGTACATCTGCAGGAGGCTGTGTGCAATCAGGTCAAGCTGTAAGTTGTAACACAAATTTTAACCTGAGAAATGCAAATTTGCCACTTGGAATGCAATTTTGACACCTTGGGGTGCATTCTAAGTATGGAATATGATGTTCCATGGCATATAGGATATCCCCTTTTCCTTATCATCCATCAGATTTTCTATTTATGTACACGGCATGCAATTTTTAATGCAAGTGGACATTTTGGCACTAAAAATAATAGATAGAAAGCACAGTAGTAATAAGGAGACACATGACCTTGGAGATGCATTGGAGCTTAGGGCCTTTGGAGGATTGTTGGACCTTGGGGAGCAGTGCTCATGCCATGGAGGGCTTGCTTGTTAATCACTCTCACCTTTGATGCTGACACATGTCACTTGACTGGTTTTAACTTTGTACCTTCTAAACTCAGACTATGAGTGAGCTCTGGACTTCAGTTTGGTGAGTCATGGCGCTATCATGTAGGACTTTGCTCCCACATCAAACTTGAGCTGGAAAACCTTTTAAATGAATATTGAATGCCTGTGAATTGTCCATGGCCACATATAACCCCATATTCACATAGTTGGTAAGGTATACCTCTCTGCAAAAGGGGGAGGTGGGGTTAATTTTTTCAGATAATAGCATGCCACCAACTTAAATTCAAATAAAAGAAAAAGTGATCAGTGAGAGTACATTGGTTGGAAAACTCCACTGATAACATATATGATAACGAATTTCTTCTTAGTGAAACAGAATTTTAGAAAATTAAGCTCAAACAGTGTGCAACTTTGGTTTTTTTGACATTCATCAAAAGTCGCAACAACCCAGTGGACATTTAAAATACTGAGTAGACTGCTATCAAGTGGACTATAGTAGTATAGCTTCACAGTCCAGTTAAATTTTTAATGCACGTAGAATCCAAAACTAACTGCCATTTATTTGTTGAACATATTTCTCAATAAAAAAATTGATTGATCAAAAGCCAGTTCCAGATGAACCATAGTATGGGTAGCCTGGACCGGGACCTCCTCCAGCACCTGTTGTGTGCAATCCTGATGGAACCAGTCGTGGATCTTGGAGTGATGTTGCATATTTTTCATACTCGTTTGAGTTGTATGGTGTTGTGGAGCTTAGATCACCATATTGAGAAGCAGATGAAATTCCTCCGTATGTAGGTTGTGTTGCATATGGAGCAGGCTGAGATCCATATGTTGTAAGGCCCGATGGATATGCCGAGTAACCAATTGGTGGTGGTGCAGATGCTGGTACCTGTGGCCCTAGCCTATGATATGAGTTCAGGTTTAGATAGTCTATTCCATAATCTGTCTGCATCTGTGGAATTGACTGCATATGTGGAGATACTGCAGGTTGTGATGATAGCTTCTCCTTCTGGCCATCAGCTGCAAGTTTCACAGTAACAATCCTTCCATCAATGGTTTTGTTTGGTTCTTTAAGAGCGTGCTTTGTAGCCTCCATAGTCTTGAAAGTCACAAATGCAAATCCCCTGGAGTTGTTGGTATTCTTATCATATGCAACCGAACCTTCTTCTATCTCTCCATATTTGGAAAAAACATCTAAAATCTTATCATTGGCCGTGTCATATGAAAGACCACCAATGTAAAGTTTCCTTTAAGCCTGATCTGTACTTTGACCAGGACCTGTGCTTGCCACTTCCAGATTGCTTACAGTAATCCTCCCATCAATAGTCTTGCTAGGCTCTTTCAATGTCCTTTGAGCAGAACCCATATGCTTAAATGTGACAAAGCCAAATCCTCGTGACTTTCTTGATGTATTATCCATAATAACAACGCCTTCTTCAGTCTCCCCATACTGTTCAAATGCATCACATAGGGTCTGTGAAGAAGTCTCCCAAGCCAATCCATGCACAAACAGCTTCCGATGAGCAGGGTCCTTGCTTGCAACATCTTTAATTTCTTCTGCAATTGCAGGGTATGAAGAACCTGCATCGACCATCAAAGAGATCAACTCGTTTTTGCTCAGTGGCTCCAACAGTGAGTGCAGATCGTCCTTTGAGAGTTGCAGAGCGGCGCCATTGGCTTCCTCATCTAGATTTCTCTTCTTACCATCGCCCTTGACCTCAATGATTTTTTCTCCGGTTTGAGAAGAGGGGGGTTCATACTAGCTTCAATTCCCCAAATTGACTGATGCCAAGTATTTTAAATATTGAATGATTACAAAAGCTTCCCTCTATCTCTATTAACATAGGTATAGAAATGCGAGGAAGCTGCAGGTGACTTACCCATGTCTAATTATCCAACAGGTACAATAATAATTAACACTTAATAGACTCAACTTTAGGAGGCATAATATTAAAAGGTCTACAACAATATGCTATTGAACCCTGTTGCACATTTTCATACCAAGTCCAAAATTATCTGCCGAAATTTTCATAGTTTTGCGAAAGTTGTAGCTATTGGTATTGTGATTCCTGTGCAATCTTAAATGGCAGCCATGTAACTTCTAATGAATAAAGATGTATCTTTTCAATGTCATCAAAGTTTATCCTCCTTGACAGCTTACCCAGGTTGTCTTGTGGTCAGCCTCTTGGTTGGTACAATATTTCACAGACCTTGGAGTACCATGAAGTAGAAACTCTAGTATTTATCATGACAATTTGCCTTGGGCCTCTCTTGTTCTTGGTGTATTGTTTGAAGGGTATTCCGGAAGAGAATTGGCTCACAGATTCAGGAGTATCCTGATGGACTGGAAGGATTGCCTAGGGATTATCTTAATGATCTATTTTTTTATAGCTTTCATGAAAGGGAAATGTCTCATAGACAAGTATCCCCACTTTTTGATTTTTCTCTTTGGTAGAAGGCAGTAATAAAATGAGCTTCAGGTATCTTCTATTTATCCCTTCACAATTTTTATTTTGGGTCTAGATAGCTCCTAATGCCCAAATCAAGTGCATTAGTTTCTCATATAAGAAGAATGCGAAGAATAGAATGTCGCAACATATTTAGAACATCTGTCAAGCTAAAATAATAGAAGGGACTAGGATTTTCTGTTTGTGATTGGACTTTGTGTTTCTGACTGGGCTTTTCTGTTTCTCATTGGGTTTTTTGTTTATTTGAAGTTTCCTCTGATACATAAGGTTCTAATTTGTAGATGGTTTCGGTTGAGAGTAGTTGCTATTCATCTTGTTACTTGTAGCTTTTTTCTTTTATAATTTGAGCTTGCAAGCTCTATATGCTTATTAGGCATCCTTGTTCTTTCCATAGCTTTGAAGATCTGGAATGACCAACTCAAATCTTCAATCCACTTTGTTTAAAGCCATGCTTTCACTTGCTATAAATACACTTCCATAATGGGATCCAAGTGGGTAGAAAGATCAAGGGAATAAAAGTGGAGGGTAGAAGCTCATTATTCCAAGCTTAGATCCTTATATATAGGACAGTGGAGTGGTGGATGTTCTTTCTGTTTAACTGTATATTGGTTATGTAGTTTGCCTAATTGCTGTTCCATTGAGGTTTGGATGTGACTAGTTAGCTCAAGCTAGGACCCTTCTGTTTCAATCCACTACTAATTCCAGAGCAATAGGATTTTGCACTGTAAATTCAGTGCTTTCCATAGGGATTAGAGTTTGTCATTGAGGTTATTTGACCTGTGATCTTGATGATGTTCCTTTTTAAACATAGAACTTTGGTTGATTTTGGTTCTTGTTGAACATGCCTTTTTTAGGTTACACTGCCTCTAAAGGCTAATTTGTTAAATTTGGGGTTTTTCCAGTGTAAGATGGGCATTACATAAATGTGTGCAAGTTTTCTATACCTCTCAAAAATGAATTCTTTAATGTCCCAAATCTGCAAATGAATGCCCTTCCATGTCTTAGGACTAATACTTGGATATGTCCCTTTGCTTGATATGGCAACCTTTAATCTCAAAATGAATCATCTCATTTTTATTTGTGGGTATGGACTGTCATATGGACAGGGGTTTTCTTCTGTCATATTTTTATAGTGTTCTTTCATATTTATGCCCATGTCATGTTCCTGCAATGTGAAATGCTTGTTTTTCATTCCTATTTTCTTTTAGTTATTATAAATTGTATTTTCTCTGGTCTGATACATGGTTCCAATTCTTGCAGAAAAGGCACTGTTTGGAGAAAAGGAGTGGTATTTCTTCACTCCCAGGGATAGGAAGTATCCAAATGGTTCTCGCCCCAACAGGGCTGCTGGCTCAGGATACTGGAAAGCCATAGGTGCCGATAAACCCATCACTGCTAAGGGCAGCAACAGGCGTGTTGGAATCAAGAAGGCTCTGGTTTTCTATGTCGGAAAAGCACCTAAAGGAAACAAGACTAATTGGATTATGCATGAATACCACCCTGCTGATGTCAATAGATCTGCAAAGAAGAAGGGCAGCTTAAGGGTAAGCAACTGTTCCTGTGTATTGCCTTCTGTGCATATTCCTGTGTGTCAATAGACAGTGTAGGTGTTGTTTGGTTTAAAACACCTGTTAGGCTGGATGCCATTGTGGCCTAGTCGTGACAGGGCCCAAGTCAGCTAGACTCGTCACTCTAGGGAATAAATCTATTTGGGAAACAAGTTATCATTTAAGTTATAAAATCAAGGGTTTTATCACGATTAGATCACGATGAATTGATGCTACACTAATATCATAACAAGACTGGATATTTGTTTGAACAACGTATTATTGATAAATATGATTATGTCCAACCATATTATTGAAGAGCTTCAAGGGCTTTCCTCATTTGATGACAAATACACTTCAAAAATTTATACATTCATCATTTGTATACATGAGTTTAGATCATAAATATAGCATCATATAGCATTCAATTCTTTTTAATCATAATAACAGAGCTTAAGGATTAGAGGAATCCTAGTGATGCATTGAAATTCTTTGAATATATATACAATAAAATTCTTACTCCTTTTTGCTCATACATATTTCTTGCATAGGTTTTGATTTCAATGCAACAACATAGTTAGATCAATTTCTCGCTTTCTGAACATAGAACCAATTTGATGGTTTTCTTCATATAAGTTGACTCAACATTTTCTTTGGATTTATCTATAACTTCGATTGATTTCTCTGTGATAGTTTAGATGTTGGAAAGAGGCTACATGTCTTCCTAGTTCCCAAACAAAGTGCATTAGTTTCTCATATGGATGTTTGGTCCTGAATGTCACCAGACTGTCCCCCGCTGACAGCTACATTTGTCACTTTCTCCTGTGCAAAATGGGATGATTCTTCACCAATAACATAATCCTATGAGTTTAATTTAGGAAATGAACTTGAGGATTTCCTTGTAGCCTCCACCTATTCATCTCTTTTATCCTTCTCTTTGAGTCCATCAGCTGACTCAATTGGTACCGAATTTGTTTTAGTTTTGGAAGTCTTTGTGAATTTTGGATATGCATAATATGTCCAAGTTTTACCATCAATTGAAATACATCGGTCCAATTTTAAAATGTTTGGCATTGCAAGAAAAAAACGTGAGAATTTTTTGTACCCAAAAAAATCTTTGTCAACTTCAATATCATTTCTTACAATTTCTGACTACAGTTCTGTAATGTTGATACCATTTGGATATGAATACAAGATATTTTATATCTGTGCCATCACTGTTTTAGGAATTTGACGAGGCCTACAAACTGATTATTGATTTGATTCAGTTTCAAATCCTTCAGAAAATCGAGGTACTGTATTACTATTGGCTTCAAAATCTATATCTCAAAAGGCATCTCCAACAGGGCTAATAGGTTCACCATACCAGGAGCCCAGAATACCATCAGGAGGATGATTGAATTGCTTGCCTCGAAGCCCTCTTCCTCTAACAAGTGAATTCCACTACCACATAATGCTTGCAACATTACAAAGTTCAGTTGAAGAAGTTTCTCTATTTGCAACTAAAATATTGTAGTTCTTCATCCACAAGCAGTGTAAAACCCTAGAGAAATATCCATCTCCAGATATCAGGAATAAATGTGCAGGTGGAGGGTATTGTGAAGTCAAGAGAACCAGATCAAATAACATAGCTCTGTCAGCACTGTCGTTTAGCACCAATTGCATAAGAAATTTACCAAGCAAGAGTTTAAATAGGCATGGGACGAGGAGAGAGATCCGTGCACTTAGGTTCGGACCACACATCCCCTTTGCGTGCTCGCGGATCAACCCCGAGGGAAAGCTATGGGAAAATACCATGTGCCTAATACTAATAGGCTTTACTTATGGGAATGGCCGGAGAGCTCTCTTTACCAAAGGTATCACCCACAACATAGGAAACACTGGTTTAAGCTCCTTTAGTTGTGGAGTCCCTAGCAACAGGAGGTTCAACTTCGTCACCAGCATCAGTAGCAAGGGAAAACCAAAACCCCAGAGAGGTAGAGGTGGAAAAACAAAACCATTTGCACTAATTGAACCATCTTCAGATCGAGACCGAGTAGGCTAAAAATCAAAGGCATAGACAGGAGGGGTAGAAGGAACAGTTACAGAGCAAACGGTATATATATAGGTCATGTAGTTAGGCAGATCAAACATGTTATCCTAATTTATTCAGTTGAGCGACATTGATATGAATATTCAGTTAGGTCATCATGTTGGATAAAATATGAATATTCTTGAAATAATAATAGCATTTATTTTACATTGATGGACTTGGACATTGGAGGTGGTTTACCGTTTGCTGCTAGACCTTGTTTGGATGTTTGAAAGACATTCTTCCTCGAAGTTTTGGATTAGTATGGAGCTTTGTGACTTCATGTTGTTGATGCATAAGGGAGTTTGTGTGCTTGGAGTAGAGTTGGGTATTTCACCATGACAAAAACATTCCAAAATCAACATGAGCACACAAAATCTCATGACATGTGAACTCTTGGGTTGAGGGAGTGGATATGTAGGTGTGGGAGTCCTTAAGGTGACACATTACCTTGGATATGCATTGTCCTCAAGGAGACACATGACCTTGGAGGTGCATTGGAGCTTCGGACCTTTGGAGGATTGTTGGACCTTGGGGAGCAATGCTCATGCCATGGAGGGCTTGCTTTTTAATCACTGTCACCTTTGATGCTAACACATGTCACGTAGAGTAGAGTACTTCACATGGGTGGACCCTCTTGTGTCTTGCAAGTTTTCTTGTAGTGGACTAGGTCCACTAAAGCCCCTTTACCTCTCATATAAAAAGAGGAAGCAGTGAGTTGTTATTATAGTCGATCATGCACTTGTACATATTCCTTTCAAGCTTGGGTTTGGGATGTAAGAGTAGTGCTACTCTCTCTCTCTCTCGGTGACAATATATTTGAGTTGATGTGTATGTTGGTGACAATATATCTAACTTGTGCTTTGCTTTATCTTCCTTGCAAGGATTCCTTGAAAGATAAACAGATTGGTGAGCATAAGTAACTAATCTGAACTGTAGCGAAAAATCTAATATGAATCTGCTATTAATTGAGGTTCTAATACTAATGATGTGAGCCAACCCAGAAGTCTGCTATTATAATTGAAATTTGAAATCCAAAAATTCCGGAACTAGATCTGAAATTTAAAAAATAAAGCAGACCAAAAAATGAAGCAGTTACAAGTCGAGCGGTAGTCATGAAACTACTTAAGTCCTCCACTCGAATCTTGTATCTTTATCTGCATATGTTTTAGAGAGAAACCATCACCATTTTTCTCCAGGGACTTTATTGGCTCAAAAAACTATCAGTGTTTACAGTCAAGCTCAACGATAGTGAAACAAGCCATTCTCCATGAACATTTTATGTTGTTTGGGACTAGGTGCTCTTTTGTGAAACAAATCTAACAGTGTTTTCAATAACATTGTCAGATTATAGCTACTGAAACCATGTGTCTATAGTCATGTTTCATGATGGTTTCCTACTTTCTTTAAGCAATAGGCACTTGTTTAGGAAACAACTGGATGGACCACAGTTAATGGAATCCTAGTTAGTTGCTCCAATTTTCTTGATGACAGGAAAGAAAAATGAAACTTGGAAATAACTTTAGAAGAGTTCCTTGAATAAATAGAGTTGTTGACCAATGCACATAGTGGATCAACACGTTGAAGCAGAAAAATCCAGAAGATTCCCTACAAATAGTGCACATAGTGGGTCATCATGTTGGATAAAATATAAATATTCCTGAAATAATAATAGCATGAATTTTACATTGATGGACTTGGACATTGGAGGTGGTTTACCGTTTGTTGCTAGACCTTGTTTGGATGTTTGAAAGACATTCTTCCTCGAAGTGTTGGATTAGTATGGAGCTTGGTGACTTCATGTTATTGATGCATGAAGGGAGGTTGTGTGCTTGAAGTAGAGTTGGGTATTTCATCATGGTAAAAACATACCAAAATCAACATGAGCACACAAAATCCCTTGACATGTGAACTCTTGGGTTGAGGGAGTGGATATGTAGGTGTGGGAGTCCTTAAGGTGACACGTTACCTTGGATATGAATTGTCCTTAAGGAGACCCATGACCTAGGAGATGTATTGGAGCTTAGGACCTTTGGAGGATTGTTGGACCTTGGGGAGTAGTGCTCATGCCATGGAGGGCTTGCTTGTTAATCACTGTCACCTTTGATGCTAACACATGTCACATAGAGTAGAGTGCTTCGCATGGGTGGACCTAAATGTGTCTTTCAAGTTTTCTTGTAGTGGACTAAGTCCACTTGTTATTGTAAAGCCCCATTTACCTCTCATATAAATAGAGGAAGGAGTGAGTTGTTATTATAGTTGATCATGCACTTGTGCATATTCCTTTTCATACTTGGGTTAGGGATGTAAGAGCAGTGCTACTCTCTCTCTCTCTCTCTCTCTCTCTCTCTCTCATTCAATATTATTTTTACTTTATGTGTTTTTGTCTTAAGGTGTTAGGATTTGTTGGAACATTCACTCGAAAACTTCATATATATAAAGAATAAATGAAACCCATGAACACAATCACAACCTATCATATAATTCTCCATGCTTTCGAAAACCCTAGATAGGGAAAACCAAGAGAAACCCTAGCTCCACCAAAGATTCTCCAACAATCTAAAATAACCATGAGAAAAACCTCCAATGTCAGAGTATCTTTCGTGGAGCCACTGTAAACCCTAAGTTATATTGGAATTGTGTTATTTCAGATTTGACTTCCAGCTGATCACTCCCTTGCATACCTTGTCACTCCCATAAATTATGTTATTTTAAAGATTTGAATTCCAAATTTTCACAAATACAATGTCCTTAATAATATAGTTAAACACTTCCATATTCATAGTTGGATCATATTCCAAGAATATATACATTTTTTGTACTGATCAAAAATTGTCTCACGAAGAGCAATCATGTCACAAGCGGCAATATATGCACATGTTTCATCACCTCCCAATGCCATAATTTCAATCCCTTCCTATCCCCCATGGGTGAAAACTGTGAGAACAAAATCTTGACCAAAGGTGTGAAACTCCTCGCTGGCAACTGTTAGTCCCAAGCCTGTTGGGCATTGGTGTATTCTTCCCATATCCAGATGTTGTTTTTACATTTTTGAGAAAAATTATTTAGCTATTTGGCCTTTTCTACCAAAGGAGTCACTGTGTTGCGAGGTGCTCAAGGTGATATGACATGGTAGGATGGCAGGGTGGTTAATGAATTGTATCCATTTATCTTTAAAACATGTTTCTCTTAGAATATTTTGATAAGACTGGCTCTCTGTTCATGAGGAGTCACATCTGGAATTTCATTGCAAGGGAGAATTTGTCCCAGCTTTGTTCTTGCCAGTTACATCCTCCCCATTCTGTACTTCATGGATAATTGTGTTTGCAAGTTTTGTGGCTCCCATGATACATATCTGGTGCACTCATCACACACAAGAACTTATGGTCATTTTTGAGCAAAAGTTGTGCAATTCAGCACAACAAACTATTCAACTACATCTTCTGTGGAATAGGACATGTGGACAATTCAACCTAAAAAGGTGGTGTGATGGGTGCAACTGCAGTGGATGCAACTTGCAAAGCCTCAGGTGTGGACAATTCAACCTAAAAACATAGTGTGATGGGTGCAACTGCAGTGGTTGTAAAGCCTCAGGAGTTGTCTGCGGGTTGCCATGACTCATGAGGGATGAATTCACATTTTGTACCCATTTATTTCCAGAATTCCCTCATTAAGTACTAGTTTAAGACTCAAGACTATGTTCTCTAGTGATAAACCTCAGCTCATAAAGTTGTATATGATATCTCCTTGTCCTTGACGCAAGTATTTAACTCCGAACCTTGTACTTGTTCCCTAACTCAAAATTTGTCTAATATGATATAAAATGTTAAGTCATGTTGAAGATGGAATTTATTACTATAATTTTTAAAATTTAGAACCATATCTTCGTAGTTGCAATTTGATTTTCTGCAAAAATTTTGCAATAATATCAGCATAGTTGCAATCTGATTTTTTGCAAGGTTTTCGTAATAATATCTTCATAGTTGCAATCATATTTTCTGTAAGATTTTTGTAATAATATCTTCATAGTTGCAATTTGATTTTTTGCAAGATTTATGTTGAAATATGACCTTGGTAATTTTAGTGTCTTTTCATATGTTTGAGAGAATAAACTAAATGCTTTAAATTTGGAAACAACCAATCAAAAATTCTGCGATATCTGTAAATATAATAGTTGGTTAACGAGAACCTTATCATTTTCTTTCTTGGATTCATGTTTTTCGTCTTTTCAAGGATTAAATTAGTAAGGTATTATTAATTTAATTATGGTTTTCATTGTTGGCTCATGTTATTTGGGACATGCAGGTCACATTGTACCATCATACTCACAATAAATCTTGAATGATGAAGTGGCTGAGCAAGCCTTTTAAAGGTTCAAGTCACAAAGTGTCAGATGGACACTACGTAGGGGTGCATTTGGAGATGACAATGTAATTTGGCATGTGCCCTCTAATGCCACGGTAATCCCTAATTCATTAGGGTGTATTGTATTTTAAACTTCAATATTTTATCTGTTAGCTCTAACAAAGTTAGTGTCATGCTAGTGTTTAATTTGAAACTGTATTTTAGTGGAAAAATTCACTGTTTTTTGGTGGAATAGTTCATAATTTATTCTGATTTTTTTTTGCAAGTGTACTAGTCAGGATGATAAATGTGTGGTTTACTTCAGAGGGTTCTCAGTTCTTTCTAGATAAGCTTTTCATCATTTGCTTTGAATACTTCTCTAGTGCTTTACCTTCATATTTTATCCCCTGCATAATTGCTCCTGAGGTCCATGTTGTTATGTTTATTTTGCTATTTATGTGGAAACTTTTCCTGAAGTTCTGCAAGGTAAATCTAAATGTAAAAAATACTATTTTACATATTGATATTTGTTCAAGACATTGTTGTGTGATACTTGAATTTCATAAATCTAGATTTCTATTTCGTTATCTATATCAATATATAATAACAGGTTCATGGATTGTTCATATTTCTCAAACTGTGGAGTTTTTCCTTTCCTATTGCATGTTCCTTTATATTGTTATGTTGTTATTCAAATTTCTAGTTGTGCTTTCCAGTTATTCTCCTACATAGTACATGCTTTGATAGATTATATCAAAAGTCTTACCAATACGATAACATTGATTGTTGTATGTGGACATTTTTGTTCAGGATGGTCTATTACAGAATCAAGATGAGACGCTGGATCATGCAATTGCACTTTCTCTGTCTGAAGAACTAACCAAACCAGATGGTATATGATGGAAATTTTATTTTTTACAGTTATTTTTAGTTTAATTATATCATTTAGCTCGATGCTTTTCATATATTCAACTAAACTTTTGTTGCTTAACAAGACTGTCATTTCCATGTTTTAGTGAAACTGTTTATGGTTTGATACTCTCATACAACCTTTATCAAGTTACATGCACCCTCATTAGAAAAAACAATAGAATTTTGCTTGCCATGACTATCTTTCTTTGTCATTGTTGACTTAAGAAAGTCTTTTAGCTAAGAAACTAGTTTCAAGGTTATGGCATAACTTGTCATATAAATTGAACAGAAGTTATATCCAAAATGTTAACTTATAAACTATTTAGCTAGTTTTAGGCTTTCCATTTAAAATCTACTTCAGTTTGAACTTTGAACGAGTTGTTCCATAGACTTGAATAAAGAGATTTTGGTGTAAGGATTAAAAATTAGCCCATAAGGCCTTCTCAGTTATTCATTTATTTTATCTGAATATAATATTTACTATTAAATTATAACCACTTGGCATAAATACGTCAAAGATTAAGATCATACATTGTAGAGTGTCGTAGAATAAAAATAGGAGCAAGGACATTGAATTCTTTCAGTTTTCCTGGTTCTTATTCATTTGGTGTATCTTTGCACCTTTAGGGGCAATTGCTAGTTTAAAGTCTAATTCTTTAAAGGGTGCTAGCTCAATGGAAGAGCACCTTCTTTACAAGCAGGAGGTTGGTGGTTCGATTCCATCGTGCCCTGATATTCATATATAGGGAATGACGAAGATCAATTTTTGGTGACGGATGCTCTTTTGACCATCACCAATAAGCTTATGGTGACATTTTTCGACCCTCACCAAAATATGAAATGGTGACGGTCAACGAATGCCACCATATATACGCATCAATAGTGATGACCATTAAAGGTCCGTCACCATAAATTGTTGTTGTTGATATGAAATGGTGAGGGTCACTGTTTGTCATTATAGTCATTATTCGTGACGGACCTTGATGTCACCAATGAGTTTATGGTGACGGTCAATGAACGTCATCATATATATACACTAATAGTGACGGTCATGAAAGGTCCATCACAAAAAAATGTTGCTATTCATATGAAATGGTGACGGTCACTATCTGTCATTATAATTAATATTTGTGATGGACCTTGAATGTCACCACAACACATACTTTCGGTGACGCCACCTTTGGTGACGTTCAATTTTTTGGTGACGGAGGCTATTTTCCGTCACCATTGCTCATATGAAATGGTGACAGTCACTATCCGTCACTATAAATCATTATTAGTGACGGACCTTGAATGTCACCACAACGCCTATACTTTCAGCGACGCCACCTTTGGTGACGTCCAGTTTTTGGTGACGAAGACTCTTTTGACCCTCACCAATGAGCTTATAGTGACCATTTTCGCCCCTCACCAATGTGATTTTTCTTGTAGTGATATGACCCATTGAACTTCACTAAATTCACGACAATAGATGTGTACATGATGTATCAACATGTAGAATCCATTGGGAGAGAGTCAAAGACAATATAAACCAGAAAGAAGACAAAGTTAAAACATCAAATATAGCTAAAGGTAAATCACATGAATTTTTTCATTATATTGTTTCCTATTGCAATACTAGAGGAACTAAAGAATTGTTTCACACTTCATTTTATTCTGGGAGAGATGCATAGCTACTTGGTACTAGTGAAACATGAAAAATGAACTTCTAGTGAGACTTATTTGAAGACTTAAATGACAATGTAGATGGAATAATGCATTTTGAAAATAAATCAAGTCTTAATCCCTTAGGACATAACACTATTACAATTAAATTTCATGGATCCTATAATTTTATTTTGCATGATGTACTTTACCTACAAATTTGCGAAGAAATTTGTCTTTCGTTGTTTGTATTTTCCAACAAGACCACTCTATTCATATATTTGGTGGAAAAGTAGAAATAAGGAAAGGATTTAATAAAATTGTTTTCATCACTTGAGTGGAGGACGAAATACTGTGGAATCTGAAAGGGATGTCTGATCATTTACATAATATTTCATATATTTCTCATCATGATGGAGGTGGATTTCCACCTAGTCTTCTATGGCATGCTAGATTTGGAAATATTAATTATGACAACCTTTTTTAACTGAAAAGTAATGATGTTTCTAGTTTTTCTACTTTTCCAAAGAAACCAAAGAAATGAAATTCGTGTATCCTTAGAAAGAATTAAAAAAAAACTATTTCATGATTCCACATAGAAAATATGTAGAAAACCTGGGTTGATGCATTCTAGTTTGTGTGTCCCTATGCCTCCTTTTACTAATGGAAATTAATATATGATGAGTTTTATTGATGATTATAGCAAAATTTTTTGGGTGAACTTGTTTTAAAAGTAAATATCAAGCTTTTGAAACTTTCATAAAATTTCATGTATGGATTGAAAATAAAACATAATCAGTATTAGCTCTTTGAATATGACTAATAATGAAAGAGACTATACCTCTAACAAATTTGAAAATATATTTTCAAACAAGGGATTCAAAATCAAAACATAGTACCTTATAATTATTAACAAAATGGTGTGGTTGAAAGAATGAATAGGATTATCTTGAATATGGTTTGCTCAATGATTCCTTTAAAAAATGTAAATTTGATGTTCTGGTTGATGTGGTTCTATGTGCAGTATATGTTAAAAATTTATGTCCATATCATGCTATTAGAAATAAGAATCCTTATGAAACAGATCTGGCAACATTCATTTGGTAAGGTATCTCATCGTCTTTGGTTCCACTTGCTATGATTCAAAAGGAATGAAGCAAGAATGATGTAAGGAATTAGAAGTGCATCTTCTTGGGCTATTAATATAAAAACAAGGCATATCATCTTTTTGATGAGGTAAAAGAAGCATTTATTATTCCTGGAGATGTATTTTTTTTAAATCTTCCAATATTGACAACACTTTTGAGGAGAAGCTTAATCATTTGGATATACTAAATCATAAAAAGACATATCATGACTTTGATAATGATATTACAAATCTTCAAGGGAAGATCCATATCTTGGATCAATATTTGAAATCTCCTTCTCAAGCACTACCTCTTTCTTGTGAAGTTCCAACCACTTCATTAGATTAATAAAACCCTTTGAGTGGTGTGATTAGGAGGATTGGAAGGATAAATATTGATGCATCCCCATGTAAATCACTGGAGTAACCTATACCATCTCAAAAAGGTCCTCCAAAATGGCTCACCAAAACACTTGATAATATTCGTCTTGATGAGATTAGGGAGAAAATAACCAAAGGTCCCACCGGATAAGATGGAGGCGATGTAGATGATTCTAATTTAGTTAATGTAGGTGATATGGATAACTTGGTGTGCGCTGGTTTACAAGTGAAGTACAAGGATCAATAGAAAATAATAAAGAAAGGTTTGCTGAAGCTTGACGCAGAATACGATGAAGGAATTAGTTATGAAGATAAATTTTCCTCCACAACACATGGGGCAATGTCAGGACTATATTTTCTTGGGGAACTCAAAATGGATGAGAAGTTCATCAAATTGATGTGAAGGCTGATTTCTTGAATGGAGACTTGAAATGTAATTCCTTCATGGCCTAATCAGAAATTTTTATTGTGAAAGTAAAATAACATAAAGTTTATAAACTCAAAAATTCCTTATATGGCCTAAAATAAGCACCATAAGCCTTATACGAAAATTTAGTTGAGCTTATTCCAAATTAAATTTCAAACACATTAATCTTGATGATGCAACTCTATTTGTCAATAATTTTGGAAAAAAATTGATATCTTTTGGTATATTGTATGATTTGTTCATAATAGGGAACACCAAAAACTATATTGCATCCATAAAGAAAGAGTTGAAGAAGGGATATATAATATGACAAGTTTGGGAAACCTTCACTACTACTTGGGCATTAAAGTAATCAACGTCCAAAGTATATATTCCTCTCCCCAAATAAGTAAAGTGGAGACTTGTTGAGAAGGTTTGGCATAGATAAATTGAAAATCCTTGTTAAGTACAATATCTTGTAGCAAACATAGTTCTAAATTACTTTAAAGGAACTCAAGACTTTGGAATAAAATATTCATGAGTGGATGACTTCAGTGTGATTGGATATTTTGATTCTTCCTCGAGGTCACACAAATAGTTAGTGATAAAAAATTCCATGGAAGCAGTAGAATATGTGGCAAAATTAGAAGCAACAAAAGAGACCCTGTGGCTCACGAATATACTTGAATATTTGTAGGAGATACAAGGGCATTCTACTTCCCTTTTGGTTGAATATATTTTTGTAGTCAAGTTGGGAAGGAATACCATTTTTTAGGGTCAAAGAAAACACACCAACACAAAGTATCATTTGATTCAATATCATGTAGCCACAAAGAGTACTCATTTGAGACATTGATCAAAAAATGATAAAACTATAGATATATTCACCAAAGCACTTGGGAGAGAAAATTTTGGAAGATTTAAAATGATTCTCGGGCTCAAACACACCCCTTAGGCTTAAAGGGGGGAATGCTGGACATAATCCTTAAGGATTCTTGTCTTGTAAATGAAATTGTGCATAAATAGAATTGAGGAGTGTGGAGATGAAATGGGGCTATATAAAATGAAACAAAGGGCCAATTACACACACGCACACACACACACACACACACACACACACACACACATATATAAACACACATTAATGGAAAAGCATCACTTCGGAGTTACCCATCATGTCATGATAACTAAGAGTATTTGAGAACGTCTTAGGTTTATGAAGCTACTAGGAAATGGTTATAGAAATAAATATAAAAAGGAGGAAAATGTGTTAATAGTCATAGGGTTCATCATGGCCCTAATTGAGTGGTTGAATGCATTTATGCAATAGACCAAAAATGATTCCCAAAATTTGTACTATGCTTTGAATTTTACTCCTCGTCCTTTGGTTGCGACTCTCTACACACCTCCCAAATATCAAATTCTATAGAATGCGTGATTTCATCTTTGCCATGTTAGTTCGTTTGCTTCTCCACTTCACTCCATCGATAATATTTTCTCATTTTTCCCTTCAATTTCTTCTTTACATAGGCTAATATCTCATTTTGCAAGTTCTTAATGGTATCCATATGTTGCATTTTGGAAATAGGAAACTTCTCTTCAAAGGAAGAAATTACTTATTAATGTTGTTACCTAGAAATGATTTCCTTTTTACTACATTTTTTGTATGGATCTCGAATTAAAAACTTCCACGTATATAAATTGGTTCATAAGATTATTTATTTCTTGAGTGCCTCTTTCAATAGTTTTCATGCGAGTAGGGTCTTGAGTTTCTTCCACGTGTGACATATCTAGTGTATGTCCTGGTGAATGGTTACATTCTTTTCTAGCCACTTGAGCCCTTGTCCTTTCTCTAGATTTTCTACTCCTTATATTTCCTATCCATGCTATTATACTCACTTGATAGGACCAAGGTTTAATGAATAGCTGAAACTCCTATCTTGAGTACAATATATCAATATTGTCTTGGGTTATGTCCTTTATCCCTAGAACGGTGCCTTTATCTTCTTCTTTTTTGTGTTTTAAACTATTCTTATCTTTTTTCTAAAGTATATCCATTTAATGTTGGGGTAATATTTCCTACGGACAACATCAAAAATCTTCTTCTTCTCTTTTTCCTATGTTTTAGGATCCGCTCCTACATTTAGTGCATAATATAAAGATTTAAATTTTTCGTTAATTATATTCAAGAAATATTCCTAGATAACCTTGTGTTACTATCTTGCTAGGGTATCAATGATGCTAACATTAATAAGTTCATGATGGGTCCATGCTATTGGATTTCATTCTTTCAAGCTTAGGCCCTTTATTACATCGTGGAAGATGGTGAGAATATTAGAACTTGAAATAGGATTAGAATGAATAGTCACATTATAAATGAGTCTTTTGAAAAACTTTATTAATTGTACTTCATATCAATGTGATTACCTCCTTTGCATAGACCACAACTTACTGAAACCTTATTATGGATCACCATTGATTATTATGTACTATCATTACCATCCTACCTCCTAGAACCCAACTTATATTTCAAATGGGCCTATAAAAGACACTAGATAATTATTTATCAAGTTTTATAAAAATAGTAGAAGTAA